>CAHIKZ030000857.1:2665000-2975000 GCA_903632075.3 Acanthosepion pharaonis | reverse complement strand
TTTCCTGGAAGTGAGCTCACAGAATAAGACTTGACAAAACTTGACTCTTCCATTCTTGCTACATGCCCTGACCATCAAAGACTTTGTTATATAATCAACAATTCCATGCTTTGGTTGTTGGCTCTTTCCAGGACTTTGGTGTCGGGCACATAATATATATATATATATATATATATATATATATATATATATCAGGGACATGCTATCTAGGTAAGCAAGGTAGGCATTGCCTATCCTGAATAAAATAGATCACCAGTTACATTTTCCTTCTGTGGCACAATATGCACCAAGTGCAACAAAATTATTAAGGTTACTCTGATTATTATGCAGAAAATGCAAATTATTTTACTTTATTGTAGATTTACTGCATAAAGGTCACATGCTGCCTACCCTAAGTAATTACTGACAGCACGTTACTGATATATATATATATATATATATATATACATGTATGAAGAAATGTAGTTTTAAAGTGTGCTATATTTATGGGATAAAGTGCTCAATATCAGAGATAGAGCATATATTTTTTATTCATATTAATATATATATATATATATATATATATATATATATACACAACCAGTCAAAGTATTTGCCCATCCTCAAAAATTTTTATTTTTCATCCTAAAAGTGTTATTTTTAATGAAACAAGTTAAGTACCATAATGGTTTTATTTATTATACTAAATACAAGTCTTCCTCAGTAACTTTGTCCTTAGTATAACCAGATATCTTTTGTAAAATTGATTTTAAAATGTTTTTCTTCTTTAGTACTGAGCATGAATAAAACATTTTACAAAAAAAACATTATGCCACCACTTGCACTTACATTAGACTATATTGTGTTGAATTACTGCTTGCTAGATATTACCTGTTTTACCTATGCTGCCAATGTACCTAGCCCACTAGTGAAATCTGTTATTCTTATTTTGTTTAAATTAAAACCTAAATTTTGCAACTTTCTTCCAGAACAAAACTTTTTTCTCAACAAAATGCCCAAAACATGTAAACTTCCACTTGAGAAAAGACAAGAGATCATTACTTTAAAAAAAAAAAAAAAGAGATTCAAGATGAGAAATTAAAAAAAAATCCCAGACCTAGAGTGTATTATAGTGTTAGGAGACATCAAAAAAACGGGACAAAACAAGACCTTGGTAAACCAAAAACAACAACAAGGGCAGAGGACAATTTCATCAAAGTCACCAGCTTGTATGACAGAAGGCTGACTGCTCCAAATATCACTGCACAACTGAACCAATGTCGTGAAAAAATGTGTCAACATCCACTGTGAGGAGAAGACCCTGTGAAGCTGGCCAATATGGCAGAATTGCTGTCAAGAAACCATTGTTGAGGAATCAAAACAATGTCAAAAGGCTCCAGTGGGCCAATGGTTTAATTTGTATTTAATGTGACTCAGGAGTACTTGTATTTAGTATAATAAATAAAACCATTGTGGTGCTTAACTTGTTTCATTGAAAATAACACTTTTAGGATGAGAAGTAAAAATTTTTGAGAGTGGCTAAATACTTTTGACTGCTAGCATATGTGTATATATATATATATATATATATATATATATATATGAATGTGTCCAACCAGAGATTTACACAATACTATAAATATTACAGACACAATTGTCTCTTGCAGCAGAGACATGAATATGGATTTGTGAGCAATACCAACACTTTTACAATTCTTGCTGCATTATATATATATATATATATATATATATATATAGAGAGAGAGAGAGAGAGAGAGAGACATTTGTAAGTAATTTTGTTAAACTAGAACAGTGACTCCCAAACTTTTTTTCTCTGGGCCACATTTTCAGAATGAAAATTTGTGTGTGCCCCACCAAATTTTACATGATGAAAAATACATTTAAAATTTTAAAAAAATCATTGAGAGGATTAAAGGGAGATATCTGCAGATTTGAAATCAGAACATTATCATTGATAACTCTCTTCTCCAATTTACAGACCCTAGTTACTATATTCTTAATACTTGATATAATGCAAAAATAACACAATGATAAAATTGGTCAATAATTATTTATAATTATTTATACTAGGACTCATGCATGTAATTACAAGTAATCCATAATAATATTCTAAATTTTTAAATCATATTTATTTCTGGTATATGAATTTTTTGAAACCGTTTCTAAATCTTTGATTCCCTTTCAATCATTCCACCTTGCCTGCTATTTTCTTCCACTGTAGCTACAAAGCACACCGCACATATGAGAAACACTACACCTACAAGGCATGGCACACCTATGAGGCATGCTGCACACCTATGAGGCATGCTGCACCATTTGAGAACCACTTATCTAGAATGTAAAACAAAATGAAAATATCAGGCTGCACAACAATCAGTGAGAAAAGATCAATCAGGTGTATAAAGACATTAAAACTGAGCTGCAGTGGAGAAAGAAAATCTGTGATACATACTGAACAACTAGAGACATGTTGATGTAAATGTGGATGTAATGTCATGACTCTTGCCTGGTGTAGATCACAGTCACCAGAAACGGTTTTAGAAATGCCAAAAATAATCTGAGTTTAACCATCAAGGAATTTTGGCAGTTTTGAATAACTCAGGTATGAAAATATATCTGCAGACAATCCAACAAACTTTACATAATGCTTACCTCCATGGAAGACGACCAAAGACTTCAGTGCTCCAAGCCAGGCATGTAAAAATTCATCTAACTTTTGCTAAGCATCATCTTCAAGCTTTTGGTAATCAATTCTTTGGTAAAATAAAAAAAAATAGAGCTTCTTAGACACTGAGATGTTGATTTAATTTGATAAAAAGAGGTGAAGTTTTCAAGCCAAAGAACAATATCCCAGAAGTCAATTATTGTGGTGGCAACATTATTTGATGGAAATGTTTTTCAGTCAGTGGGATTGGTAGCACAGTTAAAGAGGATGGAATTATGAAGAAATTATATACATTTTGGACTAAAACCTCACATAGTTTGCTGAAAATCTTGAACTGAGATATTAATGGGTCTTCCAATAAGACAATGACCTAAAACTAAGTTTGGCCCAGAGCCAAATTTTCAACATAAATAGATTATTCTCATGGTAAACAGTATTTAGTCACTAACAACTTTTCTCTGTGAGAAACTAGTTCAGATTATAGGAATTTAAATAATAGAATCAAGCAGAGAGGAACAATGCAGAAGGGAAATGTTTCCACATGGAATATTATATTCTGTGAAGTTCTTTGATATGAAACAATGATTTTTATTGACTTTTCTACATCCTGAATGAATAAATTATTATTTAAAACTGTTAACAATATGATTCTTTTCCTGTGATGATAATCTTTTCGAGTAGAGAAAGCAGGTTCTTGGAGTTCTGTCACAAAAACAGTATTTCTCCAGTAGACTAAAAGGAGTAAGATCAGAGACATACTATACAATGTTCCTCAAAAGGTAGTGGAAAGGAGTAATTGCAATAAATACTCTTCATTCAAAAAGTGTGTAGGTCATCCCATATTCATTACTAACATGGATATTTGAGTATACAGTGCAGCAAAAGAAATACATCCTCTGCTCAAAGCGAAAAAGGTATAAAATGAATATAAAATTTGATGTAGAGATGCTTTTTAACTATAAATTTTTCAGAACTATTGTAACACATTACAAAACTTTGTGCAAAAATGAACCCAAGCAGACTGTTAGGTCAATTTATGGCATGTCAACATTATTGGGTTATTTAATGTCAAATTGTATATGGGACACTCAGTGAAGATTTAACTCACAACTCAGTGGTAATGATCAACCAGATTAACCCCTCTAACAATTACCATGTGCAAAGGCACACAAATAGATAGCACAAAGCTTATTGATAGACTGACTCATAGGCTAAGTAGCCTGATTCATTAGGCTAGGTACCAATGTGTGTTAGCTGCTCATACATTTCTGCTGAACAATATAATCACAATATATACAAGGGTTCAGTTCGGAATTCCCTATAGGTTACTGTGGGGAAAATTGTGAAAATGGCTTACCTCGGAAAGGCGTGCGAATCTGTGCAGTGTGCAAACTCCGGTTCTCCCAACGGTAAAAGGAACCAAAATGGCAGCGCCCATATTTTATGCCGGGCAGTCTCGGTTAGTTAACATGAAATCTCGTTGTCTCGTCATTCACATGCAAATTATGGTCGGTCTTCGGCTGTATAAAGCAGGCTCGTTTTGCTGTTTCGGATCAGAGAGCTTTCGGCTCGTGAGAAGGTTGGACGTGCGACACCGGGGGTTTTTGGTCACCCCCTCCTCACGGTTTCTTTGTTCCTACCTGCTATCATCAGTTTTGTTGCGTTACCTCCCACAGTTACCCAGTTCGATATACACCTGAGGAAGGCCAGAGGGCACAATGGTCAAAACACTATGATAACAACAACAAAGATGAGAACAATAATCCGAATATAAATAGTATAATAATGACATATACGGTTCAGTTTTTTTTTTCCTATACCACCTTGTATATTGCCTTAAATAAAACTGCATATAACATAACATGTGCATAAGATGCAATGCACAATATTCTGCAACATAACATCATGAATGAGTGAATGTGCAAAATGACTTTGTATCACATCTGGGGTAGGGGGATAAATGAATTTTTAAATTAACATTTTCAGTTTCTTTTATTTCTTTTAATTTCTTCTTTTTCTAAATTTCACCCTATACAAGGCCCAAGAGCCACTCAAGGTAGAGGGTTACTGAAGGAGGTTAATTGTCTCTTTTAAACAATTATTTTTTTTTGTTTTTTTTTTTTTCTGTATAGTTATGTGCAATGGCGTTCGTATTTGAGAACAAACCACTCACAGTGGTGACATCAAGTCGAAGCCCAAATCCTGGAAACGAGATGAAACTTACACAAAAGTTTCTCTTGACAATGAAGAATCCTATATTTGTTGCCTACCTTCTTGCTCAGCTGTTAGTGTGTCTGTCAACCCCAATTGCCACTTTGATGATTATGGATTTCGGAATGACTGAAGGTATGACGCCTGTCTTATTCTTTCAATTCTTATCATTTTTCAATTTTATTTTTTTAATTTGACATTCGCTGTTCAGTTTAATGCAGATGGGAGCCACCCAAGTCAGAACATTTTTCACTAAGATGAATACCACTTACTATCAAATATATGTATTTAATTATTCTTATCACTGTACAATGTATTGATCCAATCTGATCTGATATAAGATCACCAGAAAAATAATATTTATTTTTGTGTAAAACAAAAAATGTGGCACAAGGTCAAAAGTGGGGATGGGGAAGGCTGGTCTTCATCTGTCTTATCTTAAACTTAGCTAGCTACAATCACTGACCCAAGCAAACTATACAATAATCCTTTCATCAAAATACTGCATTCTTACTTACCATTATTAATATAACAACCACTATACCTTAAGGTCTCCATATGTACAATTTGTCTGGGGTGGGGGTAATAAAATCAAAACTTTTACAAACATGAAACCCCAATGAATATATACAATGTTTAAAATGCAATGTACAAACAACTAAACAAAATAGTGTGAGTAATAAAAAAAAACAAAATCCTTAAATGTGGCCGAAGCATCAGTGAATTGACTAAAAAAATAAGTGACTTAAATAAATCAAACAATCACTCAACCAACACTTGCTCATCCAAACATATTAAAAAATACAAAAGACACTTGGAAAACAAAACTTGTCTCACACCCATGAGAGAACTGACATTTTTGGTCACCTAACAGGGGAAGCGAGTGGGAATTAAACTAACATTGGAAATTAGAAATAATCCTTCATTCATTCCAATAATTATGCATACAGTTACATAGAAATTAAGCATAAATATGCTTTTACAATAATAGTATTTGTATAATATAAATGAATTGTTAATGTTTGTCTATAAAATACATTAAAAATTATTTAACAGAAGAAATGCATTGAAAATCAGGACAAAAGAGATTTTTAGTGGTTAGGTATTAATGAATATGTTTCTGACAAAACAGTTTTATTATATGTATAATTTAATAAATTCTTAATTTTCATGTTTCATATATATATATATATATATATATATATATATATATATATATATATATATTAAAAACAACAAATATTTTGTATCAATTAATTTGACTGATCAACTTTTCAAAATTATAAATAATCCTTCTCAGACTAATTGATAATTTGAAAAAGTTGATCAGTAAAATCAATTGACAAAATGTCTATTGTCTTTAATAATATTTGCCTTAAAGAACATTTTCTGCCTAAATACAGAATATATATATATATATATATATATATATATATATATATATATATATATATATTTAAGTTATGAAAAACGAGGTAATTTGTATGGGTAGTCCCAAGGAGGATGAAATCCTGAGAGCTCAATGTAAATCCAGAGCTAATATTTTAAAGAAAAACAGACCACTTTAAGGTTCCATTATAATAATTTATTTCACCAGAGCCCTTTTAAAGGACACCGGATCATCAGATAGTATTTCAAAAGATGAAACGAAAAATGAAATGAAAATTGATGGGTAGTGTAAGTTTTTGTAATTTAACAGAGAGTGTAATAAGGAGTGGTTAGAGAGACATGGTAGAGTTTAGGGAGGGTTTAATTTAATATTTCTCTCAATCATACTTAGTATTGGGGGAGGAGGAGTGACCAGATCTTGACCTATTTAAACCGTTAACTTAATGGAAGTGACATATTGAAATGGGAGGGGAGAAGAGAGAAAAGAAAAAGGGAAAAGAAAGAAGGAGGAAGTAAAGAGAAAGAGGCTGTAAATGGGTTTTACATATGAAGGAGAGGGGTGGCAAGTTTTAGCAATTTATGTAAAAAAAAAACAGATTTTATTGTTTGGTAGTAATTTAGATGTCTAAAACAATCCACAAAGAAATTAATTTGATGTTTACTCGCAATTTAAATATTTAACTTTTTTACAAATAATTTAGGGATTTAATATAAGTTAAATACTGTATTTATTAACACATTCATAGAGAACACATTAAAAAAAAATTTTAAACTATAACAGTTTGTTTACCCGACCAATAGTACTCTTTTAATATTGTAAAAGACAGTTAAGGTAACATCTTTATCAGTTTGAATCTAATTCATGAATGTAATTCATTAGATTCAAAATATTGAGCCATGTCTCTAAACTGTCAAATAAAACTGGAGCCATAGCCACAGATGGACAATCTCAACAATAGATTAGACTAGTAAATATTTACAGCCAAGCTACAAGCCATTAAGATGGTACTTGAACTCATTAAAAACTCAAACAACCAGAAATTCATCATATTTACAGACCCTTGTAGCACTGAATGAAAAGAGTTCAACCATCCATACATCTTAAACATACTAGAAAGCTATACAGAAGTAGTTAAATCACAAAAATCAGTTGCCCTATACAGGATTCCAAGTCAATAATGAAATAGCAGACAAACTAGCTAAAGAAGCTCTCAACATAATATAAAGATACTCCATACAGACTTCAGAAATAAAAAGAACATATAGATATGTCAAGCAATATGGAACTCATAACCTAACAAACTATATAATAATCAATTAATTATAGGAGAATGGCTTCCAAGTTTTAGAAAATTAAGATGGAAGGAAATAGTTTTATCCAGATACCAAATAGGACATACCGATCTGACACACATTTACTAAAAAAGGAAAATCAGCCAACATGCCAAAGATGTCAAGTACCTCTCACAGTCAGCCATATACTCATAAGTGGCCATCCTCTCAGTTAAATCCGAACAAAATATTATCACGCAAACAATACAAAAAACATTTTCAAAACACTAAACCATATAATATCCTTTTTTTAAAGGAAATAAAACTTTATACTAGAATTTAAATCTCCCAACTAAATGCCATAAAACCTTTAATATCTTTTGAAAACTGCAAAAAAGGAACACTTCAGACTTCATAAAGATCTCCACTAAAAATGACAATACAAACTCTAACAACCAACTTATATAAGAAACTTAATACAACATAACCAGCCACCAGAATCTCTAATAACTGATTAAAAAAAAACTTTCACCAACTAACCTGTACCCAAAACTATCAGTGGTCTGCATATAACATCAAACTTTACCCAAAACAACTATGATTCAAAACGTTTATCTGGCTTCAAATAGCACTATAGTTATTAATGGACAGTTAAGCAGAAACAAAACCAACTCCAGATATTTGAACACCCTTTTGTTTTATAAATATTTATATATATTATATAAAAAAGATTATCTATTTTTTGTTTTTTTTCCATAAAAAATGAATTTCATATATTTATGTCATACTTACATGTTCTTTTTTCTTTTTCTTTTCTTTAATCTCAAGGTTATGGAAAATCTAGAAGTACCTTACTGCTGACCATCTTCAGTTTCAGTTGTACAATTGGCCGTTTTGTGGCTGGAATAGCTAGCGCCTGCCGTCTTTCAGGAATGTTTGTTTTCCTCTTTACCATGCTTGCAAGCGGGCTGTTAATCATGGCGCTGGCACTGGTTGCAAACTATGCAGAAACCATGACCCTTCTTTGTCTCATTGGTATCATACTAGGCTGTTGTTTTACTGCAGCCCTTGTGGCCCTGTTGGAGATGGTCGGGCCTGAGAACTATGCCTTCTGCTTTGGTATCTGTTCTACAATGCTGGGCTTAGGGTATATTGGATGTGGACCTTTAGCAGGTAAGTTCACAAAGATATCTGATTTTTTTTTCATATTTATGCTTAATAGAGTTGGAATTTGGCAAACCTAGGTGTCAGTGGCATTGGTCAAGTCAACCTAGTACTAGTTTCATGTCACCTGAGGATTTGTGTTATCTTAGAGGACCAACTGTCCATACTTGGAAGATGGTAAAGAGAAAAATGTACAAATAGTCTGCAACATGAAAAAAGCGGTACAAATAGTCTGAAATAGCAACAAGATGAAAGACGTGGAAATAGTCAACAAGAAGAAGAAAATGGGGCAAATAGTTAGCAACAAGATGAAAGATGTGGAAATAGCAACAAGAACAAAATGGGGCAAATAGTCAGCAACAAGATGAAAGATGTGGAAATAGTCAACAACAAGAAGAAAATGGTGCAAATAGTTAGCAACAAGATGAAAGATGTGGAAATAGCAACAAGAACAAAATGGGGCAAATAGTCAGCAACAAGATGAAAGACGTGGAAATAGTCAACAAGAAGAAGAAAATGGGGCAAATAGTTAGCAACAAGATGAAAGATGTGGAAATAGAAACAAGAACAAAATGGGGCAAATAGTCAGCAACAAGATGAAAGACGTGGAAATAGTCAGCAACAAGAACAATGTGGTGCATATAATTAGCAACACGAAAAAGTGGGACAAATAGTCATCAACAAGATGAAAGAGGTGGAAAAAGTCACTAACAGGAAGAAATAGTTTGAAATAACAAGAAAAAGAAAGCAGTGCAAATACTGAGAAATAAGAATTGGTTGCAAATATTCAGCAACAGGAAGGAAGAGGTGGAAATAGCAGCAAAGAGAGATGGAAATATCAGGAACAAGAACAATGGGGTGCAAATAGGCATCAACAAGAAGAAAGATGTGCAAATACTCAGCAATAATATGAAAAATGTGAAAATAGTCAGCTACAAGGACAAAGAAAGTGGCGCAAATAGTCAGCAACAAGAACCAAGAAAGGCAAAGAGTCAACAAGATTTACTTATGTTACACCTGTCATAGTAAACTCAAGTTTCATGAGTTGTCTTTGCAAACTCCAAGAGAACCCACCCAACATGATTACAGTGCCATCACCAGCTTGCACAACAGCCTGTTGATAGACTAGATCCATAGCTTCATGGCAGTTTTCCCATCACCTGAACTTGACCATCTGCCTGAAAAGGCTGGAAATTTAATTCATTTATCAGGTGGCACAACATTTGATTGTTGATTGATTTGAATTTTACAGCTTATCAACCTTTTGTGAGTTTAAAGCCAGAACATATTTTGGATTCTAAGAATAATTCTTTTTTTTGTAATGAATATTTCCATTACAAATTTTTTTGGAGATAACTATGATTTTTCCAGTTACAAATCCTACTATTTAATCAAAATCTGGAGAGAGAAGAGATGGATTGGTTTCTTTCCTAAGAACAATTGTAAGTGAATGTAAAAAATTCAACTGGAATTTGAACTTGGCTCTCTGATTTCTCAGTCCGAGTCACTATCCATTACACCATCTGCACATCCACTGACACAGCAGCATCAAAATCAAATGATGGTGTTTTCTGACCCAGATGTAACACAGTAAGCAATACTATGATGTCAGTAAGTGATATACAAATGGTATAATGGTTAACGACTCAATTAAAAATTGATGAGCTGAGTTCAAAGTCCAGTTGAGTTTTTTATGATCACTAATAGCCTAGGGAAAGATATTAATCTACCTCTTGTCCTCCTGGCTGTGAGTTAAATAATAGCAAATACTGGCGTCTTCAGCCTTTGTTGACAACCAGTCTAGGAGAAGGACAATTCTGTATTCAAAAAAAGATTGGGTATAGGGCAGCAACTTCATCCTATAAAAACCTGCTTGGTATGGAAACTGCAACAGCAACACATAGAATATTGAGTGCTACAGCTTTATACTCCTCCTGTGACCTTATACCCCTCATCCAACTCTACAGGAGTAAATGTTAGTTAATATCTATGGAAACTTATATCTCTATGGGATCAGGTTGAAATCATAGACAAAGAACATCATTGGAAAATTCCTAAACTTAAGGAATCAGCACATATGCTAAGCCACAAAAGTCTCCTGAGCCGACCAAGCATCGAAATGAATACAATATGGGAACCAGTAATAATTTGTGCCAGAGAAAAGCGATAATAACAACAAAAATTGCAATATGAACTCTGATAAAAAAATGAAATGATAACAGCAAAAATTGCAATATGAGTACTTGTGAAAAATGGTTGCTGAAGACATTAGGTTTATAATACCCAGAAATTCACACACAGATGTCTTCAAGGATACATGGCATTAGTGGATAAAAGCATGAGTTAGATCCAGTGACAGGACCCAAAGATTATGAGTTCAATACCTGAAGTAGAGAACTTGGAGAGGGGAATTAACAGGAGATATCTTATAACTTACATCCATTAGACGTGGCACGTGGAACTAGAACAGTCTACCCCAGTGAGCGAAATAAAGGGTTCAGTTCAACATTCCAACCACCTGAAGAAGGCCATAGTATACAACGGCTAAAACACTGTGATAAGTATGGCAACAAAGATGAGGACAATAGTTCGAATAATGTAAATAGTGAAATAAGTTTGAATAATGTAAATAGTGAAAACTTATAAAATGCAGAATACACTGTACAGTACATTGACTGATAGTATAATCAGCACCAGCATTGAATTGAGACTTGATTTAATGCAATGTTCTCCTTCATTGAGCAGTTACCATTTTTGTCAGTCACTGTTAGTCCCATTCTTGCATCACCTATGAACAACCACATTTTTCACATGCCACTGATAACTTTTTTAGAATTCACATATTCGAGATATATTCTTGTTACTTTTACCCAAGAAAAACCTATGGAAGTTGTCACCTTGCCCCATCATTCTGAGCTCAATAATCATTCCATAGCTGCCATAGCTGCAATACCTATTTACATTATGTTACCATCCTTGTTTCTGCTACATATAATTTTGGGACACTTCAGTTTATCATTCAAGTAACTAATTTAAAAAAAAAACTGAATTTAACATTCAAAAACTTAAGAATATTTAAGATGGCAAATATGTGTACATAATCAGATATTATATGTAACAGTCACTTTTTATCAATATCAGTGCTTCTCTATTATCATGTGGCAGCAAGTTACTTGGTGTTAAAAAAATAGAGAATTGAATGGTTTTTCACTAATACTATTCCCTATAGACATTGAAGCATCTTTCTACATTTGAACTCAAACATATGTTCTTTATGTAAACCAAAAGATATTTTGGCAAACATGGATAAACTTGCCTGCAGAAAGAACAGTTTTTCCCTTGTCACCACTTTTTAATTACCTTCACTCTTCAGCAATGTTTATTGTTTTAAAAAGTGATGATATAGAATTGTAATAAAATCTAAACATATGCAAGTGAATTTATACATTTTCTTTGTTCTTGAGAATTGACAACGAAAATAATAAACACTATTTATTTAATATATTATTTATTGGAGTGGTTAGCAAAACATTTCCTCTGTGTTCCAAACATAAGAAAAAAGTTCAACATAGACAGGCATTTCCAAAGAGCCACCACTTTTTAGAACAAACTCATTCATTAGGTGCTTCCTTGAATACTCATTATCTATCCTCTTTATTCTACTAATCTTCATTTCCTACTACCTCCTCTTTCATTCATATCATTCGCCTTGTTCATCATAAGCATTTTAACAGTAACGCACTATCTTGAGTGGCTCTCAAAATTTGTATTGGTTGAACTTTAGTATGAAAATATTCAACAATGTTCACTCATAGAAGACTGGAAGGTACAGCACCTGAAATGAAAATAAAAACAACCAACATGAGGACAACAGTTTTAATAAATCAGTGTATAATAATGGTAATTCCTCATTTCAGAAATTCACACAGAAATTAAAATAATGTGTGACATAAATTATAATTAACAATATTTTTTAAGAATCTGAACATTTTTATTTAAAGAATTTGTTGATTACTGAGTTCATTCTTTTCATTGCTTCTGTTGTTACAACAATTTTGGCTAATACATTCTACAGCCTTCTTCAGATGTACAATCCATGGAGTAAGAAAGAGATCTCTTTTATCTATACAAATTTATGACAGACATGAAAGAAATGGTCATTGATATACCAATTGGTTTGACTCATTCTTAGCAACACGAGCCACACAGCTCATATCAATCTTAACAGCCCATGTAACTTTAGTAAACTTCAATTTCATATATTTTTATACACTGTGTGGTTATTCTTTGTTAAAAGGGATGAAACTACAGAGCAATTTGAAGTACAAATAAACAAGGAATCACCAGTATCATATTACAGAGAATAGTGTCATCTGTGAGGCTCACAAGCAAGGCAATAAAGCCACTAGGACACAAGAAGTTACTGAGTGTTAGGAAATATTTGATAAACTAATATTAAGAAGAGAGTGCAATAAAAGATTAAAAATTAAGACAGAAGATGATGATTGATATTGCATTTCAATTATTGAAGATCAAAGTTGACTGGGAAGCAAGAAACTGGAAGAGAGTTTGACAAGTGAGAAGTGTGAGAGAAGAAATTGTTAACATAGAACTTATGATTACATCTAGCTATTTTGACTGTAAATTGATGAGATTTTGCTATGAATCTAGTACTGTGCTTAAATTCATAAAATCTAGGTTGAGGAAAGTTCAACAAAACAATGGCTAAAATGAATCAAACCAGTTACCATTTCTTTTCAGTTAGCCACCTACTTCTATAGAAAAGGAAGGAACTTATCTCTTTCCATAAAAAGAAAAAAAAAAGAAAAAACCAGAAGAAGGTTGGAGAAAGGATTGGCTGAAATATGGTGTTAACAAGGAAGCAACACAAAGAAGGAGCTCAGTATTCCAAGCAATTCTCAGATATGCCAATTTAGCAGTTTCACAGCTAGCAGTTAGTGCTTCTAAATCAGCATCTTTTTTGGTTTTATTTATGAAATAATAAACATTGATAAGAAAAAATATCCTGGTGCTTTTTTTACAGGAGCTAAAGGCATCAAAAAAAGAGCTAGATCTTGTTTTGAAAATGCTAAATTGGCAACTCTACTCTTGGAATAAGAATGACTTTTCTCAACATTACACAAAACATCTTATTATTTTAAAATAAACTTTTAATATCTTGATAATTTTCTATTTCAGGATTTGTGGCAGATATGACCCAGTCCTACAGCATGTCTTTCTTGACAGCAGGCAGTATTGCTGTTGGGACAATGATTTTTTTGCTGCTTGCTGTGATATTAACAAAACAGTTACACATGCTCAAGAGAAGAGTGGTAGCTGAGGACAATGAGGAATTGAGCAGTGAGATCATCACACAGTAAAAGTGTAGATATTAATAATATACTGGATTCAACACTGCATGAACACTGTCAGTGCCATGCTTCGAGAGATCTTCTTGGCCTGAAGATCACTTAAAGAATGAAACTGACAAACACCATGAAGTGTTGATTTTTATGTCCACGTGGTCTGTATCTACAAATGCTCCATTTGCAATACTGAGTACTCTTCCACCATATATATATGGCAAATTTTAGACTAATATATGTGTGTGTGTGTGTGTGTATGTGTGTGCATGAGTTTGTGTGTGTGTGTGTGTGAATGAGTTTATATATATATATATGTGTGTGTGTGTGTGTGTGTGTATGGGGGATGTATATATGTACCTATATTTGTGTATCAGAGGACAAAACACATCAGCTAAGATAAGCTTTTCTTTTGTCTTTATATTTATATATACTATATATATATATATATATATATATATATATATGAGGGAAAATGTATGACAAAGTGGAAAAATTTTCTCGTGACATGTTTTTGTCCTTTAGGACTTCATCACATCAAACACGTCAGCTAAGATAAGTTTTTCTTTTGTCTTTATATATATATATATATATATATATATATATATATATATATATATATATATATATATATATATATTGATGAAAAAATGCATGACAAAGTGGAAAAGTTTTCTCGTGACATGTTTTGTCCTTTAGGACTTCATCAGACTAAAATTGTTATGTTGGTGCAACTAGCCATGTGCATTGATAAGGGATGCTGGGAATTTTAAATTTAATTTTTTTTTTTTAGTCTAGCCAATTTCACTTAGATTCTTCTTTACATCACTTTTGTCATTAGATATCCCATATGATAATGGAAATTCTGCCCGGAATTGTGAAATATTATAAGAGCCAGAGCACAAATTTACTGTGGATAACCTTGCAATCATGGCACTCTCTAAGCATTTTTGTTGTAGTGAATTATTTTCTCCTTTGATCAGAGTAGCATTTTTTATTTCAAAATTGTGGTCAGTCTTGTTATGGTGGGCAACCAATGTATTTGATGTATTATTTTGTAAAATGTCCTTTTTGTGTTTATATAATCTTTTATTTAGATTCCTTGACGTATTTTTGTGACAATTATTACAGGTGATCAAACAAATTTCTCCTTCAAGTTTAAGCTTATTGTTTTCTTTAGTATTGAGTCAGTCTTTTATTGTTTTAAATGTATTTGTGACAAATTTTATGCTGGGTTTGATAGATTCTCTTTCAATTGTCTTACATTTTTCCCCAATATTGTTCTTGATATATAAAAATATATATCTTTATGTATATAACTTAAAGAAATCCCCCCATATATATATATATATATATATATATATATATAATATTAGTGGACCCATACATATGCAAAATATATAAATATATATACATAGATGCATACACATACATATATATTTTTTGAATAAAAACATCCAAGAGGATAAAATCCAGGTAGAACTCAATGTCTGGGACAGAGTAAGGATATAATAAAAAGGCTTAAACACTAATATTCCATGGTCATAATTTATTCCATTGGAATCATAAATACGATCAATTCATTAGACCTACAAATTCAAAAATTTTGAATTTGTAGGTCTGATGAATTGATCATATTTACAATTCCAATGGAATAAATTATGACCATGGAATATTAGTGTTTAAACCTTTTTATTATATATATATATATATATATATATATATATATATATATATATATATATATAAAATATATATATATATATGAAAAGATAGCATTCTGTGTCTATTAAATTTAACTTTCATCATTTTCCACAAATCTGCCTACTACAGTTGCAAAAATATTCAAAATCAAGACTATGTCTGAGCTTTCAACTCACATGAGTCTTCTTCAGGAATATGGATACAGGATTCTGTTACGTTTTATTTATTGGATTCAATTTCAAACAAAATATAACAACAGTTTCAACAAATGATCTAATGAAACACTTAATTTTCTTTCCTTCACTTTATTCTTTCACTCCTGAACATGAACTATGTGTGCTAAAAGATTGCACACAGCCTTGATTTTTTGGAACTGTAAAGTTTGCAGAATGTGATTTGCAATTAAGAAAAGATGATGAATAAATTCAGTAAGCATATAATGTCTATCCTCTTTATTAAAACTTGTTTAGAAGAACAATTCCTGCCTCTCTCTCGCTCTCTCTCTCTCTCTTGCTCTATCTATCTATCTATCTATCTATCTATCTATCTATATATATATATATATATATAGTTATATGGTTTAAAATTTGCTGTACTTATAGTGAGAAAATACTCAGAATTGGTGACATGGTGTTTTTAGATATGTGGGCATAATAATCAACAGTGCATAGTGACTGTCAATTTCACACCTCAAATGATGTTCAAATTGCTTCTTCTGAAGATCATTTGAAATGTGAAACTGACAGTCACCAACTGTGTTGTTTTCTATATCCATGATATATATATATATATATATATATATATATATATATATATATATATATATATATATATATTTTGAGACTATCAATTTTGTTTTTGTTTTCAACTAAAATAAAAGTATCATCTACATATTTTTGGTTTAGTAACTTTTTTAAATACCTTGTTTTCTATGCTGGGTATGTAATAATGTTGCTATTGGTTACCTTAGAAAGAAAAAGTCTAATATGGTGATCTCTCAGATATTTAAAAAAAAAAAAAAAAACAAGGTATTTAAAAAAAGTTACTAAACCAAAAATTTATGCCCATGATGTAGATGATATTTTTATTTTAGCTGGTAACAAAAACAAAATTGATTTATTTATATGTGTGTGTGTGTGTGTGTGTGTGTGTGTGTGCAAGTGGGTGTGCTTGTGTATTTGGGCAGCAATCCCTCTTTAATATGCATTTCATTGATCAAGACTGGCAAGATATTTTTGTTTAATTTTTTTTTATGTTTTTTGTATGCATACAAAAATGTATAATATAAACATAATAAAAAAATAAACAAAAGTATCTTGTCAATCTTGTTCAACAAAGCATGTATATATATATATATATATGTGTGTGTGTGTCTGTGTGTGTGTATGTGTGTATTTGTATGTATATGTCTGTGTATGAAGTGCCTACCAAATTTTGAGGAATTTCAGACACAAAATGTTTTTCTCCCAAAAATAAGATGACGAAAAAATGAAATTACTTATTTCCAAATCTGTGTTATTGTATGAATATATCCGACACAATGAGTAACTTAATAGATGGATAGATTAAACAATCTGTTTAAATTCCTCAAAATTGTTGGTAGCACTTCATATATATATATATATATATATATATATATATATAAATAAAAAAACAAGAAGAAAAATTATTCTTAGTCAATGCATTTCATCCTCTGAGGGACTTTATCAAGACAAATGTAAAGGTCTACTTTGTTGCATGTATTTATATACAAAAGCAAGGATGTCATTGGTTTATCAAGGCTTTTAAATTTGAGAACATTCATGAATATTCATCTGGTCATTGAATGAATATTCTCATAGCTAAAAGACATTATAAGCCAACAACATCCCTGCTCTTATATCTAAACCCATGCAACAAAATAATTCCTACATTTGCTTTGATATGGTCCCTCAGAGGATGAAACACATTGGCTAAGAATAGGTTTCCCTATTGTCTTTTTATTTATTTTGTTCCTTTACAGATACACTCTATCTGAAAACAATTTGCATATATATGTATATATACATATAAATATCTAATCAAACAACTGTCCACATATATATATATATATTTGTATATATATATATATATATATATATATATATATATATATATATATATATATATATATAACAAATTTTTCAATTTTATTTTTTTATTATAAAAATTTTTATATATTTCCATACACACAATTTCTACAAGCATGAATATTAAACTGCACAAGCAGGAATTAATTAGACAGTTTTTAAAATATACCAAAAAATAAATAAAACTCTCAAGACTCTTGCAAAAAATGAAAGAGGGGATGCAATAGTTTCAAATTTTGAAAAGAAAAATTTTTATTTAAACTGCCAAGAAAAAAAAAATGACACTCACCTTAATTAAAACAATGTTCATTTTAAAAAATTCAAAACTTTGTTTTTCTTGGTTGATTGAATATCTGGGGACACCTGCTTTTATTTCTTATCCCCTGCTTTTTTTTTTCTATTTTATATTATTCTTTATACTTTTATACATTTTTTTTTTTAAATCAATTTTGCATCTCTTCTGTAAATGTGGCAAAAAACTTTGAAGTTAAATAAAATCTTTTTTCTTTCTCAGTGTAATGACTATGTACTGATGATTTATGTAACAAGCAAGATTGAAATAAAAGAAACAGTATAAAAAAATGTTGTTTTTTTTTCTGTCAAGTTTTTCCTTTGCTATTTTAACAAGTGCTGTAGAATACTAGTATGTTTTGATAAAAATATATCATCATTATGTTATGGGTGACACCTCTTTTGTTGTGATGTACATAGACATTTTATATTAAATATTCATGGGTCCCTGGAACAATTATCCTGCAAACAATATTGGTGACCTCATGTAAGGTTGGGTAAAATTGAGAAACACAAAACAATGAATTAAAAATAAATGTGAATGCATGTTATTAACAAAAGGAATTACATGTGTAGACAATTGAAATGGAAGTTGCTACAATAATGGTGTAAAAATCAGTAATAAATTGTAGACAACTGAAATGAAAGGAAAAGACAGTAAGTATGCTTGTTGTGTGTGTGTGAAATAATCATGTGTGGTAAAACATGTGTACATATGTGAGAGAGTTCAAAAGTCAACAAAGGACCAAGGAAGTGAACATGCACCATTGACAGCTTTCTTATTCTACATTCATCTGGAAGCAATGATTAAAAAGAGTAAGAGAAAGAATATGATTGCCTTTTTATAGATTTAGCACTCTCTAACATGTTTTTTGGCAGAACCAAGTGGGTTAACCCTATAGTGGGTCAGCCAATTTGTATTGGTTATGAATAGAAATAAAAACTGATCCTCTACTATTTTTACAATATCAAATGTAACAAAGACAACAACAAGAGAAATAATCAAGTAGAAGAAATTGTGGATTTGTTCAACAATAAATATTTTTTATAAACACAACAAATACATAATATATAGTGCAAAAGTTGATAAACACAATAGAGTTCTTTGGTGTGTGTTACTGAAAGAATTTGAGTTACTGTACTGTATGTGTGAAAAATGACATGGTTTAGTTAGCTATATTTGTTTTTATAAGAAAATTAAACAGATGTTTTTTGTGTAATAAATAGAAAAAAGTATTGTCTTAATAGTATTGTTCTACTTGATTATTTCTCTTGTTGTTGTCTTTATTACATTTGATATTGTAAAAATTGTAGAGAGTCAGTTTTTATTTCTATTTATAACCAATACAAATTGGCTGACCCACTATAAATTGGTGATCCCAACGTGATTCGAACACGCAACCTTCTGATCTGGAGTCAGACATGGTATTGTCACCTAGTAAAGCTTTCATCTTTCTAAGCAATTGGGAAGGTTTATAGTGTCCCAAATGAAGGTTATTAAACAAATCGTGCAACCGACGTTCCTCTGATTTGCCCGTGCGGTATAGTATAGCATCTTTCAAAGTATCATACAGTTTCTCTGCTGGCACTTCACTGAGGAGGTCTGCTACCTCTAATGCTACATCTGAGGAAAGTTTCTCAACTACAAAAGCATAACGGGCATGTTGGGACGTGACCGTTCTTGCATTAAAAATTGCGTTTAACTGCGCAAACCACAACCCACACAAGTCTCACATTGTGGACCATTGACATTTGAAAATTTAACTGTTATGGATTTGATTATCCAGAAAACATTATGGGGAAAAGAATAACTGCAAAAGATCATTTGGTCAGTGAGAAAAGAAGTTAGCATACTTAGACATCTATTGCATGTAAATATTGTTACTCTTTTAGTAAACGTAAACATTCTAGAATTGTAACACTTTTGAGCTGTTGGAGAACCACATTTACTGCAACCTTAGTTGCAGGTAGTGTGTCTAGGTCAAGATAGCCTAACAGAGCCCAACCCTCCCCAGGTTGGTTTGAATTCAGATCTTTCCTTTTCCTACACTGGTTGCCAACCAAGGCTATAGGGCCTAATCTGTCCTGCTATTTACTCATAGATGTGTGGGAGAGAGGAAAGATGGATTCATATCTTTGCCAAAATAATCCACACATAAGTGAATGTAATGAACTTGACTGGAATTTGAGCTCTCCAATTCCTCAATCTGAACCGTGTCTCCATTATATATAGAATGATTAAATGAAAGAACATATATATATATATATATATATATATATATATATATGTAATGTGTATGGATATAAATGTAATGATACATACATATATATATATATGCAATTTTTATATATATTATTTATATATTATATATGTGCTCAATATCAGTGATAGAGCTAACATATTTATTTGGATTGATGTGAGTTTGTGACCCTGGGTTTCATGTCCTTTGCGTTTGTCTGACAATCACAAAGGCCATGAAACCCAGGGTCCCAAACTCACATCAATCCAACTATATATATATAAGTTAATAGCTTGCCACTTATATTGGAGGATACCTGTTTACTAGGACAGGTAGCTAATCCCTATTGCAGACCTTTTCTCAGGTACATTTTTGTGTTTTTTCAACACCCACAGAGTCCACCTGTGGTTTATAGTGCAACTATACTGAGCAGATCTTAGTTACAGTTTCTGGGAGAGAAGCATTTTATTTAGCATGATCAACTATCTGAACAAGGTCAGTACGCTCAAACCCTTGGGCACAATGACTTGTGACTTTGTGCTAGCCCAGCCATTGACGACCTTTAACTGTACCTTTGCTTGATCTGGATCTTATAAAGGAAGAGGAGAGTATGAGGAGTCAGGTACTTACTAGAGTAGTACAGGGAGCCAAATCATTTTACCTGCATCTATAGCAATGGATTGTATATAAGTGTTCCACTAGAGGTCGAGTGTGAGTTTGAGGCCCAATATTCTCTCAAGACATGGTGCCTCCTCGAGTGGACACCCATTCATCAGGACTAGTGGTAATTTGTGGTGTGATAGATAACGGCTCAAAATTTGAACTATGGGTTAAATAGTAAGACTTATCATTCTTACCTCCTAAAAATTATTGCAATTAAAAATTTATTTTCTGACTTTAAGTAACCTGCAAAGGGTTGATAATCCATAAATAAACAAATCAATCAATCATGAATTTTCCAATGGTGTTAATGCAAAGGGAATGAAACAGAATCATCTGGAATTTGAACTCAGCTCAGTAATATCACTTTCCCTAACAATGACCATTATACTATCTGCACGT
The DNA here is from genome assembly GCA_903632075.3 of Acanthosepion pharaonis. Classification (NCBI taxonomy): domain Eukaryota; kingdom Metazoa; phylum Mollusca; class Cephalopoda; order Sepiida; family Sepiidae; genus Acanthosepion; species Acanthosepion pharaonis. The sequence goes on along the minus strand of CAHIKZ030000857.1, from coordinate 2,953,531 downwards.
CCATCTAAAGTTAGATAGGAAAAAAGCTTAAATTATTTCCTAAGCTTTCTGTAGTAAAAACATCAACAATACATTTATGCATATTATACCCCTATTCTCTCAGTAATGCTTGTATTAGTGGCAATACTTAGAAAGATTTGTTCACTCGTAAAAATAGGGAAAAATGTTTTGGGGAAATCATTTTTCTTTAATTAGCACAACATTTGTCGGAATCAAAAAATATTGATTTTTAAATCATTTTAGAATGGGGGTCCTGTTCATAATATTGATACAGTGTAAAATCAATCCTTGACTTTTTAAAGAGTAATCTGGATTCACCTGTTCTGTATAGAAAAACAATTTCTTTTTTTACAAAACCATTTCATTTCAATAAAGAACAAATGGATACATACATTTTTAATTAAGGAACAAAAAATTTACATAAATAAAAATATATACTTCTTTTAATATTAAACAATTATTCCCTTCCCCCCAATGTTTGTGGGTGTACTTTGGAAAAATTCTGCCTCAAAAAATGTTTTTCAAAATAAGTTTTAAAGAAAAAAATTTGTTAAAGTTTTAAAAATTCAAAAAATTGAGATGTGCATATCAATGATGTAAGCACAATTTCAAATTTGACATTTGTAAATAACAGCTAGATTCAATAACTCTGTAAAAAGCCAAGGATCAATTTTACAATGTTTCAATATTATGAATAGGATCACCCATTCTAAACTCTAAAAAAATCAATATTTTTTTTATTCTAATGTCATGTCTGGAGGAAGGTCGAATGTTAATCTACAAAAATAATTCCCCACAGCCATGCCGAATTCACACTATTTTTGCATGTGGACCAGTCTATCTAAGTAGTTCCATATTAATTTCTGAACAAAAAAATCCTTTAGTCTCATTGAGATACAATTATACAATACAATCAGCTGCACAACTTACATGATTTAAGAATTTCAGTCATTGTGCATTGAGGGTGGGCTGTCACATCTTAAGTAAAACAGGCCCGCTGGAGGATGATTATTTTTATCAAATTGCCAACTCTGATATTTGGGTGGAAACAAACGTAACAAACTTGGACAGAATTCAAACTCTGTTCACCAATTTCTAGATGCTTTCACATGTGTCCACTTACACTATCTGCACATCTGTCCACTAACACTACTGGTAAATCTGTCCACTTACACTGCCTGCACATCTTTGAAGAGATTGTCCAGCATTCATGGCCAAATAGGAGGACTAATGTTACATAACAGTTCAGTACTATTTTCTTTGTTTCTAATGGAATTTTCCTGTTTCATAACAAGGAAACACTTCTGGCCTGCTGCTCCTTGTATGCTGAATAGACAACAAAGTTGTTAGACAGCACACTAGCATTGATGTTGCAAACAAAGTGTGTCCTCTGGATTGCAGCCACACCAAGGGACAAGAGATCATGAAGCAGACGGGCAGCCTTACTCCGATCTCTCAAGCCCCTCACCTTCAACCAAGCTAGCTTAATAGACATCTTTCAAGTTGTTTTTATAAGAAACCCTTAAATGTAGACTGGATGGAAATCTATGGCAGTTGGGACCCCAACAGATTGTCCCATGCTACCAGTTCCAATATCGGTTTTAATTCGACCGTCAGTAACAATACTATTGGGAAGGTTAGTTTTACAGCCCTATATAAGGAGGAGTGAAGCAACACTGGGACCCTTCTAGAGCAAAAATTGGACATTTTTTTTTAGTTCAGATGACTCTAGCAGTAACCATCCTGTTGTTTGGGAATGCACTTTTCGCTTCCGCAAGGTACTCCCATACCTTACCACCCATATCCCTTATGAGTGTAATTACTCCAAGAACCTTCAGGGAATAATAGGGGTCTTCCATGGACTTTCCATCCACAGAAACACATTTAAAAGGTGGTCTCAAGAGGGTCTTCTTCTGAGAAGAAAGGTTCTTCTCAAATGCCTGCCTGTCAATGGCACACAGGTTTTCCCCCTCCTTAGGAACAGTTTTTTCTTTTTTCCTTTTGTCTTTTTCTTGAGTACAGTTAGGGAAGGTAGAGGGAGAAGACAGAGCCCTATATGGGGAAGAAGGGAGGATCATTTCCTTACCTTGGGTGAGATGCTTTGCTGGAGAAACAGGAACGGAATGTGTCTCGATAGCTACCAATGCCTTCTCTGCCCTACTCTGACCACAATTCCTCTCCCTTTTGGTATCCTTTGGATCCTCTTCATCCTCTTCATCCCTCCCCCTTTTCAGTGAGGATGATCATAGTGGAGGCACTTCCTCTGTCTCCATGTGGAGATCCAGCTGCGGTAACTCGCCCTGTCGCTGGATAGTCTCCTGCTACTGTCTTTGTTGGAGCTCCTGCACTGATTGCTACTCTGTCAGCTGCTGCTGTTTGGAATGCTCCCACTGCTTCTGTTGCTGCAGCTTTTCTGGTGACTTCTGCAGTTGTTGCTAGTGCTCAGGCTGTCACTGTGGCTTAGGCTACTGATGTTATTGCTGCTGTTTCTCCTGCTGTTTTGTCTGCTGCTGTTGTTGCTTGGCAGCTCCTTTTCTGGGACATCCTGCTAGGGAGGCGGAGTTGCCGCCTTGGCTCCCCTCCTTACCACTGGGAGCCCTCTTTAGTTCTTCCATCCTGGGCTGCTATTTGATGGTTGAGGCTGTGATGCCAGATTTCTGCCTGGACACAATTTTACCAGGTCACTGGAAATACCACAAGCCAAGCAGTTCGAACGTTGACCCTCAACTACAACATAGATGTTTCGGCCACCACAGGTGATAACATTGGGGACCTCATTGAATTTTGGAAGGGTCAATGTCACCAATTCATAGTCACTGGTGGCAATGCCTGCCTTACTTTTTATGGAGGAAACCCCTTCCACAGGGCCATAATCCAAGAAGAAAGCCCCTAAATGGTCCTCCGAGATATATATGGGCACCCTATGCAAGTTAATGTGTGTCTTCTGAGTGCCCATGTACTCTGTAGCCTGAGATTCTTGATGGTGAGCATGTTGCCGGTCAATGCTTTTGCATCTTCGTCCATTGCCAACAGGACGTCCCATATAAGATTTGACCTGCGAGCCAATAATTTGGCCCCAATGTTCAAGACCTTGAGGGCCTCTTCCATCATCTCCCTATTGACAGCAATGAATTTCTGCATTTTGACATCAATCGTCAACAGGGAGATGGTTCTCGTTTTATTGCCTCCATTACAGTAGACACAGGCAAAAGTTCATGGCCTGAAATGAACGAGCTGTACTCCTCTCTCAGGCCCTTGTAGTAACTAGGTACTTTTTTGGGCCTTTCCACCACCCATGCTGATGGCACTGTCAATGTTGTGGCCACTGGCTCTTTTTCCAGGGGCACCTTCGCCATGATGGGAGGCTATTCGCCTCAGAAAACCATGGAAAAACAGTCAAAAACAAGGCACAAAAACAATTATCAACAAAACACTTACTATTACGACAAGTCAACGCAATCTAAATCAAAAAAATCCAACTAGCATCCAGTTACACCAAAAGAAGAATGGTAATCCTCTCCCGTCTAGCTATTCCAGCAGTATGTGTGGTAACGAGGGTTTTTTGTACAGTTTGGCATGCTTCAACCAATAGCAAGTCTTGTGCTGATTGGTCGCACTGGAGGAAGCCTGGATAACTGAGAACAAAAGCGAAGAACACTGATTGGTTGGTCGGCCGTGGTGTTGACCTGATTAAAAAAAAGGGCCAAAGCAGTGAGAAGGGGAGAATGAGTTTACATTTTGAAGTGTGTATCTTGAATTGTGTAAATGATGTCCGAGTAATAGAGACTATTTTAAACTACACAGATCAAAGGGAGAATTGGTTCATTTTTTTGTGTGTGTTTGTGCTTAGGAAGAAACCCAAACATGTTTCTGTGAGATTTGTTTACAAATTTGGGATGGGGGACGTTATTAGCAGTCATTCCCATTTAAGTGGAACTAAGAAATATCTTTGCAAACTTGCAAATAACATTTTAGGCGCATTATTTTTTATACTCTCTGCAGGTAGAAATGCTGATAACTTGTAGTCAATGATTTCTATTTGTGTGCTTCAACTTTGATGATTTTTTTGAATTAGGCAGATGTGACCACATTTATTACACATTAGATCAAATTCTGTGCCAACCTTCTCAGGGAAATTAAATTCAAGACCTTCATAAACATCGCTCTTGAGTTTTTCAGGCTCAACACGATTCTGTTCAAAGCCTCTCTTGCCAATGTGCACTGCTTTTCTCTAGGATGCACAATCTACAGATAGGCTTTCTCAATCATTTTGCCTGATGTATGATAACATATATATATATATATATATATATATATACCACTAATAATCTTATAAATATAAGCAGCTATACTAGTCTGGCAAAACCTTAGATGTTTTAGCTTGTAAATGAATAAATCAATACCCAAGGGAAAAAAGGGTAAAAAAAGAAAGAACTAAGAACATATACCTCCGGCAAAAATAATCGTCTAGAATCTAAGTTCAGAGTCCAAAGAAAAAAACCTCCAACACAAGTAAAGTAAAAATAATTAAGCAATATATACATATACAAATGATAACATATATATATATATATATATATATATATATATAAATAAATGTGAATATGTACAGAGCATTAATGGATTTATGGGTAGTAAGGTAACTAAGTTGAATCAATGACCTTTTGGAAGTGTTATACAGACTGCAGATTGGAAGGTAGATATAAATAAGTGGTTATTTATTTAGCTATGTTCTAGTAAAGGCTACAGTAGGGAGGCACTTAGAATTCAACTATATGAGGGAATTGATCCTCATGATGGAACTGCTCAGCACTGTGCTATGGTACATGATCAGTGTATTAATAGAGAGATAAACTTTACAGAGGGATTTGATTTCCAGAAAAGTCAAGATGGCTGATCACTAAATATTTCATTCAATAAACATCAGAAAATTCACAATTTTTCTTTACATGCCAGCATTCTCAACTTGGCAGTTGGCCAAGATGATCGCAGAAAAAAAATATATGACATTCCACTCAGCAGACATTAATCAGGGTTGACAATTTTCCAGGCATATTGATTAAATGTTGGCTTGGGTATTTTTAACTTTCTGCAGCAAATATCAAAATCTGGGGTTTCAATTGTTATTTGTTCTTATTTTTGTTTTCATTAGTTTTTTTTTTTTAAATTTAGCTGATATGTAAGGAAATAGTAGGCAATATTCTGGTAGGAAAAAAGAAAAACAGTGTATATTATTTTTTTAGAATCAATCTCTAAGCTGTTACTACTAGGTTGTAAGCAAAATTACAAAATCAGTTTCATTGAATCTTTTTTTTCTTTTATTTGCAGACACTATGGAAAATTCCAAAGACAGGGGAAAAATAATAGACCAATTAAATCATTATATAGTGGCACTGAATGTTCCTAGCTCTTGAGCCTCATAAAAACAATATAAACATAAGTCAACAACAAAAATTTCAGGAAACGCAGACAATTCAGTGGATTTTGTTTTCAGCTGCCAGCAACTTCAAAGGAACAGTCTTCCACAGCCAAGTTCAACGAACACTTCTCTCACACTATATAAATCTCTCCAAAATTTGTTACAGAACTTACAATGAATTTAAATGAGTCCCCAAATAAATATTAACTATTGACTTCCCGTAAAATGCCTAGGAACAATGTTCTGGATTAGACAAAAATTTGAAAAAAATACTTTGAACTGTTAAAAGGTACGTATATCTGTTGTGTCGGAAACCTACCACCCCTCTTGAAGATGAACTTGTCTGCGTCTGTGAACAAAGACTTTAAATAGTGGCATGTCAGTTGACATGGAAAAGACAGATAGACAGAGAAGTTCTTAGCTGAGCTAGTTATTGACTACTCAGGCGTTTTCTGTACCTTTTTACCAACCTATTAAAACCCTTTTTATTGTTATGTGTTATTTGGCGTTTGTCTCTACTAACCCCAAATCAACATCATAACAATATCTCTTAAGCTACTTGAAACAGATTTCAACTAATGCACTATTTTATTAATTTATTTGTTGGTCACTTCAATGACAGATTTCCACTAATCAAATTATGCCTCACCCCTCAGATGGAGTCATTCTTTAACTCATCTACACACGTCTTGAATATTTTTACTCTTAATATGTTTTAGCGACATTTACATAGCTTGAAATAAATTCTTTAAATAAATTATAATACCAGTTTACTATGTGTAGCTTAGATGTGGCACAAGGCCAAAAGTATGGAACACCCTGCAAAGATCAAACTCAATAATCAGCTGTAATTGATATAATGGGACATGCTTGCTAACCATTACATCATGTCAAAGTGCCCATAAATAAACTAGAATAGCTAACTTTTGTTTATCAGTAAAATATTCTTTAAGAAATACCACTATTTTACTATTTATTGCAAATCAAATTAGTACATATTTCAACAACAGCATTTAAAAAAAAACAAATTTTTTATAACCAGCATCAAAGCAATAAACCAATCAAAATAAATATAAGTTTACCATATTGATATCATTTCAGTTTATGAAACTATTTTGAAGTTATAAAATCTAGAAAATTAAAATTATTGCTTTATAAACATTTCTAAGATTTAAACATTCTGAACTAAAAACAAACATGTTCTCTACTTGAAACACAAGGACACAAACTAAAACATTCTTTTCCTTGCTTTACTTCTTGCAAAGTCAAATAAATATAAGTTTACCATATTGATATCATTTCAATTTATGAAACTATTTTGAAGTTATAAAATCTAGAAAATTAAAATCATTGCTTTATAAAAGCTTGAAGGGCCCTAAGTTGAAACCTACACTATCCTAAGGATTAATCTGGCCCTTGTCCCTAGGATGCAGCTTATACTAGCCTAAAAGATAATCCAGCACTGGGTCCTAGACTGTAAAATGATGAGACCTAGCTGTCAATCTAGTACTGCACTTAAATTCATAAGGTCAAGGTACCAATGAGGATAGCAATATTTATTCTGTTTAATACAGAAATGTGGCATATGGCCAAAGCCGGGATTGGGGAAAGGACGGTCTTCTTCTGTCTTAACTATAACTTAGCTAGCCGCAAACACTGACCCAATCGTACGAACAATATTCCTTACAGCAAAACAACACCACATTCATACGTACCTTTCTTACTACAACCACCATAATACCTCTTTGTCTCTATGAAAATTCTAACTAGTCCCCATATTTACAATTCATTGTCTGTTGGGGGGAGGGGATTAAAACAATGAGGATAGCTCATCAGAACAATTACCATGAAGATATTTATAGAAAAGTCACAGGGAAGCTACATTATGGCAGTGGAAAAGTGACTGAAGCTGAGATGCTGATAACATTGCAGACTCTTTGAATTTTATCAAGAATCTTTAAATACATGGCAGAAACATCAGACCAGATGTGACAGAAATATTCAGTGCATGAATTATAGACTTATAAATGTATAAGACAAATTATGGTGAGAAAAATTGTTTATCCCAACACAGTGAATAAACTTTTTTAACAGCGGACCTAGCAGTTTATTCAATATAATCTTTCTGCTTCATATTATCAGAAAATATTAACCTGATAAGTAACAATGATTCATTCTCCTGGAGGTTAATATCAGCCATACAGATGCAAGGCAACAATGGTTCTCTAAGACAACTAAAAGAGAGTGGTTTCATTTTAGAAACATTAAAATAGAGAAGCTATTTCTTGCCCCAGTTAACAACACATTGTAGTATAACAGGAGAGAGCTATGGAAAAAAAGGTTTATTCTCCAATTTATTTCACCCTTTATGGGCATTGTTGTATCCATGATATAATAACACTATATATCACGGACAAAATGGAATGTCTGAAAGAAAAAGGAATGACAAACATGCTTTGTTCTCAGGAAGAATTTTATACCACAAAACTACATGTACATATTTACAAACATATACAAAACTATATATACTTAGTTGCATACATCCAAAACTGAGAACAATATATCATATATCTACACTACAAAACAGAGTGTAAGGAGAAGCAAAAAAGAAGGGTCTTATATATACAATATGGAGATTCTTCTGTGTTTCTGGAGAAGCCATGTTTAGCACTCCAAATTTAATTGGGCTGAATTAATCTATTATCTCCCAGGTGAGGACATATTCCATGAAGAGGAAATGACGAATCTTGGCTTTTTCCAAATTGAGGACTGTATGCCAGAGTTTCTTCTTGTATCTGGAGGAGATATATTCCCAAAAGGATGTGGCACCATGGACTTTAGCATTTAGCAAAAACCCAGACTGGATTAGCAAACACATGTGCCTTGATACCCATGTTTGTTCTTGGCACCAATAAACTTACTGACTGAATGACTAATCACTTTCATCACAGTATGAAGTGAAGTCACTACGCAGTCATCACATGTCTCATGTGACTTATCTCCACCAATGGGGGATAATCACCTTCTGTATCCCTACAATAGGTTATTTTTGAGATCAGCTATCAATTTGACCCTATCGAACTAATCAGTAAGGCAGCTGTGTCATCAGCATTGATACAGAGTTGAGAACTAATGACATCTGCCCGAAACAAAGGAATTTTATGACCCATGTACCTCTTGTGCTACTTCTATCCATTGTTTCCTTTTGAGAATTTCTTTGCTTTCCTTTTCTTCCCCTCTCCTGAGATCTTGATTCATTTTTTTTCTCTTGGGGGATCTCAATTTTGCTCATCCCCTGTTGTACTTAGTACATTCCTCCATTGTGATATCTTCAAAAGATGTTTCAGAATACTCTTGGCCTTGTTGATCAACCATCAGGGCACAGGGTCTAAAAATACTGGTTGTCAGGAGACAAAGGTGGCCCATCCACAACTACAATGCTATCATTTAACACTTTAGCCTTCAACCTGCCTAAACCCACTCCATAAATTATCAGCTCTCAGTGTTCAAAAAGCCATAACCCACTCCGTGTATAATCTACCATAATATATGATGACATCAGAAATAAGGCAGAAAGTCATGCAAAAAGTGAGACTTTGATAGCCGATATTTACAGGATAGGTTTGAGTGTGTTGAATGCTTAAGGTTTAATTTTTATAACAAATAAATAACATTTTTAAAAATACACATATAATAGCAAAAGAGAGCAAGAGTAGGCTTAAGGAAGTTTTATAATCCTCTACAAATGAAAGAGTTCTCCAAAGGGAGATAATCATAAAACAAGGGAGATTACTCCTAATTACTTTATCACAACACATGAAAAAAGGGTACAATTAAAATTTTTGTGGAGAAGAAACCTTTCTTAGTAATTACTGTGTACATGTACTGTATATATTACTGGTAGTAGATACCAAATGTAAATACAGAATATTATAATTTACCTTCTTTTTTTTTTATTCTTAAGTAATTAGTATTTTTAAATAGTTTACTGCACAATTTAGACATTAACAGATAGTTAAAAAACACAACAGTGCTGCATGCAGTTCGGGCAATATTAAGAGCAATTGTTTGTGTTCAATAGATGATTGTGCAAATCTGCCAATAATTGCTTCTGTATCCAATTCATCTTACAATTCCTTTTCAATGAATAGCAACATGTATGATTCCAAATTCTCTTCAGACAGTGAATTCCTTAACCTTGTCTTTATGATCTTTAGCTTTGAAAATATCTTCTCATATTGAACTTGAGTAACTGATAGTGTGCAGTGTCTGTTTTATTACCAGAACAGTTGTCTGCATTTGTTTCTTTATTGCATTTTCATTTGACAAAAGAGGCCACTCCATCAAGGGTCCAGTTACCACCAGGTAAGCTGACACCCTGGCCAGTCTGCCACTATCATTCATAACCATGTCTTTATGTATTTCATTCTGTAGGGTCAAGCTTCATTGTTGGTTGAAAAAAGATTGGGAAGCACTGCTCTACACAATCATAAATGGAAGTGCCTATTGGAAGCTCTTCATCCTCTTCCATATAATATTTTGGCACCTTATTTGATCCGCATTGGTTACTATGTTGTTCCTATTTTATTGACTGTGCCTCTTTGCTTTATAAAATTGGCTCTTTCAGGGTTCAACTGCTTATTCTTTTTTATACCACAATAACATTTCTCCTTGATTCATTGTCAAATAAGAAAAGAAACAAATAAGAAAAGAAATTATTTTGATAGATATATTTAAACAAATCACATATGCACATGCACACAGACACATTTGCAAATCCACAGTAACTTTTATAGTAATAAAAAATAATGTTAGATAAAACATCTTTTCAAAAAATTACAGTTATTTACATTTCAGGTACAAAACTGAAACTAGCAGAAGTCACAACAAGAAACATGCTTTTGTTAAATAGTTAATTCAAACTTTCCCTATCTGGATGGTCTCCATGGCTGAACTGGTAGAAGAACACTTTGGCTGAAAAAGTGGTTTCCCTGACACAGTACTGTGCACAAGTGGGGGAGAGGGTGCGACAACTCCAGATATCCATATAAGAAGAGTATCCAATCAAAGAATGAAATAAAAATTTAGTTTATATTTAATTTGAATAAAGTATTTATTTCATGTTTCATCTGTTTTTACATATTTAAAATATGTCTCACATATGTCCTCCTACTTGAGTCTTAGGAGCATACAATCAAGGAGTTGGCCCTGGACATCACCAAACCTCTATGTCACTGCCCTGATGGAAAAAAGGATGCAAGTTTGATTCCTGTCAAAGGCTGAATTTTTTAATAGATCTTCTCAGTTTTGCCCAGTTGTTATTAATTTCATTGTTTAATAAAATAAAAAAAAAACAGAGATAGCAACTCAAACATGTGTACCCACTAAAAATAACGTTTATAGTGGCCTCTGGGCCTTGTACAGGGTGAACATTAATATATAAAAAAAAAATAGGTTTGTAGATCCATGGGCCCTTGTTTGTGAATCTGTTTCTAAGGGAGTCTATGGATCTATGATCGTAAAATTTCTATATTTCTATTTACAATCATAATGAAACTTTATTCAGGGGATAGTTTTACAATATACATCCACACATAACTGAATTGACTGAGGAGCTACACTTCTGGTTTTACAAATTGTTGTGGTCTATATATATTATTGTGATATCAATATAACTTCTTATCCATGTGCTGCATCTCTTCAGGACATTGAAGATGATGGTTCTCCACAACTTCCTAAAAAATATCATGTCAAGAAGAACTGAACACTTGTGCTGAGAGCACAATAATGGTTTCAAGGGATGTAACTCTTTGTTATTTACAAATTTTTTTTTTTTGACTAAGGTTGCTAGTTAAGCCACAAGTTTAGGACACCCAGTAAGGATCGAAATCATTACTTGTTTGTTGCCCATTATTCCAAATAAAAACGCAATAATTATTCGTGTTTTAAGTTTTGTGCAGATCTTTGAGATATTTCATGTGTTACTGTTTTAGTGTTAACTAATTTTTTTTTATTTAATTCAATTGTTAGTTTCAACTTCAACTGGTACTCAGTGTGTAAGTGTTTTTTCGCCCGCTTAAAGTGGCGATAGCCAAAACAATTGAATTATTGTCAGCTTATTAATTTTTTACATGAAAACTTGAATTAAATTTCCTAAATAACAATGACAAAATAAATTTATAATCATGCTCGGAAAAAATAGTTCTTACGCTCGCCATAGAAAATTTCATTTAATTTCTTTCATTTTTAAAAAAAAAAGTTTACTTTGAGAGCAATAATTTGATACTGCTTTTCCGAAGTGTGCCCGACAAACGGTAGTCGAGCCAATATTAATTATTTCATTCAATATATATATAGAAATAGGCTCCCAAAATTTACGTTCTTTTTCAGCTTTTTCATCGCAAATTGTCAATAAATGGAATGCTAATGTTGACATTGCTTCAGTTAATCTCCCGTTTTTAAATGGTGAATTCAAATATTCTAACTAATTTATATTCTTCGATTTTTCTTATGTAAAAAAATAAAAAAGATTTTTTTTTTTTAAATGTTCCTATAGTGCGATAAAATTAATTTTAAATTTGTTAACAGAGTACTTGGGTACTGCGCGAAATGTAACGGCAAAACGAAAAACGATCGCTATTTCCAGTTTTTAAATAGTGACATAGCTGAGTGAAAAAAAATTGTCTATCGATGTGCTGAAATTTTATAATAAGATGAGAAAAAAAACGATTGATTTAAAATAAATTTTCAATAACTAGAAAGAACTAAACGTCAAAGACCAGTAATGTCATTTTTCTTTATCTTTACGAAAAAATTATGAAAAAAGTAGATTTGAATAATCATATTTTTTCTAATTAATGTAGTCTTTCATTTTTTATAAAGAAAATTTGTAAATTTTGTAAGCGTAAAAACTATTGCGCAAGACAAAAAATGAAAAGGTTTTTGTTTAAAAAAAAAAATGTTTTTTATTTCGTTTTATTCGTTTCGGCATTACGCAACTCGTGTTAGCTTTTACATTTGCTCCCCCGCTTCCCGCATTAACTGTCGGACTACCGGCAGATACAATTTTTTATTTGCTGCTGGTCGGTTTCTAAACTTTTCTTTTTCATCATGTCGGCGATGCACCTTCGTCGAAAGATACCGACCTCACGTTTTAATGAGAATGTTTTTTCTCCCAGACAAGGAGGATACAGAACTCCGGGACGATCACAACTTGCTAATGTTTCGTCATTAGCTCAGAGCATGACGTTAGTCTCATTTTCTTTCCATTTTTGTTCAACAAACAAAAACGTGTTTGTGTTTTTTTTTCCGTTGTTAAAATATTGAATGAATTTTTTTTTAATTCATTAGTGTCTCATTTTCTCTTCATTATTTCAAATATTGCCTCTCTTTGGTTATCAAGTAATTTATTAGTATAAGACGAACTAAGATCTTTTTAGAAGTTTGAATAGATTGTTTTTCCTCCTCAAACATGTGGTAGCCGACATGGCCTCATAAATGAACTTCAGGTCTCTTGGTTCTTTTAAAAAAAAAGAAAATATGATTGCCCTAGAATTGTAATTGTACTCACTACTAGACATTTAAATTCTTTCTCTACACTTGTAAAAAAAAAACAAAAAAAACCCTTTATTTGCATTGAAAACTGACTTCAATCCTAACCGATTTTATGAGTTCCTTCTGCGAAATTTGCATTTCAAAAGTATGAAAATAGAACTAATAATAAAAATACTATTGTAAGGTTGATCTATAGTTAAAAAAAAAAATAATAGTTTTGTGCATAGGTTGACGCAGCCACCTATTGTTTGTTGTTTAACCTCTTTATTGAAACCAAGCTGTTTTAACTCTATTTGCTAAACTATATGGATAAGATTTTAGCCTAAGGCAAGCAAAAATTACTTTGGTGGACCCCTTAAAAATGAGGGCACCATGGCAATTTTTTTTTTTTTTTTTTTTTTTTAGAATTTGCAAAGTTTGTTTTTTATTTGTTAATTTGCCATTGCTGTGTCTTTTTTCACATTGAAAGTTCCTTTAGTTTAATAAAACTAAAAAGCATCAACACCTAGGTAAGAAAGCAGCTTTGGACTTAGTTTGGCGGTTGGCCTGTACCTTTCTGCAAATAGTGCACAATACTTAATCAACAAAGATATTATCTTCGCTGACCCAACCCAGCCAAGACATTCCATGACTTCAATGTAGAGATCTTTATTTTATTTTGAATTTTGTGATGGTGATGACTTTCTGTTGGATGATGAGAACTTGATGAAGGTTGAGCCTCGGAGGGCTTTTGACCACTCTGTTTCAGCAGGAGTGGTTTAAGTCGATCTGTGGAGAAAATTATAAAACTAATTTAGTTAAGACTTTATTGGCAGAATATTTTGAAAATAATAATGATTTTTTTTTCTTTATTTGAAGCTCTGAATAAATAAACTGTACTAAGGTCGACTCAAATCGTTATTACAGTTAAAAAAAAACATATTAAAGACTAGAATAACAAAATATTATTTTTCTGTGAGTTTTAGACTTGTTTATATTACAATATGTACAGTAAATGTCAAATCAAAACAAGCCTTCACTTTCTGACACGAATATTAATTAATTAGATAAAAAACATTTTCATGACTAACTTTTGTTGTCTAGCATTCAGAAGAATTTCCTCTACTGAGGCAATTTGTCAGAATCGAAAAACAATAATTTTCTGTTATTTTAGATGAAGATCCTGTTTACAATATAAATACATCAAATTGATCCCTGACTTTTTGACATGCAGTTTTCTTTACTTTTTGAGAGGACCAGTGTATTTAAGTATTGCTGTTTTAAAATGAAATGTATTGTTATTATGTAATAATGTGTATGTGTGTGTCTCTCTCTCTATATATATATATATTTGTATTTAGGCAGCAATTCTTCTTTTATGAACATTTCATTTAATTTAATATGACAGATAAGGTACTTTGATTTAGTTTTTTTATACAATTTCTCATATGATCTATTAATTTTTTTCTTTTCAGATGATAAATTATATAAAAACTGTCCAAATGTTCTTTTTTACTGAGTGTTTTCACTTTTCAGCTATTTAGCCATTGAAAATGGCTAAATGTATAGCCAAAAGCACTAAATTTAATTGCCCATTATGGAATTGTATTCCTGATCAATCAAAATTTGTAAATTGTATAGGCCATACTACAACATGTTTGACATGAAGACTCACTCTTTCTAATCGTAGCTCAATTAGATCACATTTAAATACACATGAAGACTTACCGAGCCCTATTTGTAACATATTGTTGACAACACAAATATAATAGCATCATCTACATGCAAAAAAAAGGCTAAAAATAATGGAAGCCTTATTAATAAAATCAAAATAACCAGCACACAATGATATCAACTATGAACATCTTGACTGTGTTTTGAAAAATGAAAACATTATATAAATACATACATGGAACAAACTATTTTTTATTTAACAGTTAAAATATTTCATCCTTGAAAATATTCCATCCTTGAATTTCATAGTTGTGTTGTCATATCCTGCTATGGCAACAGTGAAATTGACAATAAGGATATTGCAATTGAGGCCTTGAAAAAGAATGTTGTGGAAAGGGAAGTAATAATTATAATGCAGAGTGCTAAAAGTTAAGATTAATTTTTACCCTGAATTCATCACACATGGCAGAGAAGCAGTCCATCAGGAGCTGCAGTGTGCAAGTGTTAACTTCTCCCAGGCCTGCAGAGACTTTGGGCTGACCATCAACCTGAAAAAGACAAACATCCTGGGACACCATTGACGACTATGAGCTCAATGTGGTTCATCAGCTCACGTACCTTGGCTCCACTATCACAGACAACCTCTCCTTAGACACAAAGATTAACAAGAGAATCAGGAAAGCAGTCACAACCCTTATACGCCTCACAACATGCATGTGGACCAATCTGAAGCTGACAGTAAAGACCAAGATGATAGTGTATAATGTCTGTTTCATCAGCACTCTGCTATATGGCAGTGGGGCTTGGACCACATACACCAGGCAAGAAAGGCATCTGAACGCTTCATATGAGAAGCATCTACTGCAATAGTGCAGCAAGACAAGGTGCCCAACACTCAAGTCCTGTCTCGAGCAGGTCTGCCCAGCATGTTCACACTGCTCAGACAGCACAGACTCCATTGGTTGGGCTATGTCCTCTGCACGCCAGACAGACACATCCCCAAAGACTCTCCTGTATGTAGAGCTGGCCTCTGGAAGGGGACCTGCTGGGTAGCCACAGCTGCAGTACCACAATGTCATGAAGCGCAACATGAAAGCTGTGGTCATCAACAGAGTCCTGGGAGAGCCTGGCAGCCATACAATCCAAATGGAGGAACCCTGACCAAACACCTCAAGTCAGGGGAGGAGAAGCTGACACAAGTCATCACAGAAAGGTGGGCCCATAGAAAGCAAAGTGACAGCTCCAACTGACCCGAGACAGAACACACATGCAAGCTCTGCAACAAAGATTGTCATTTCCACATCAGCCTCTACAGTCACAGACGTTGATGCCCCAGCCAAGCAGACAACTAGGATGCTACCCATTGTCAACCCTGACCAACGGAGGCCTACTGATATAGATACTTACATTGCTATGAGCAAATGTCTGCAAGATTACAATGGTAAAGAAGATCATGAATGGACTAGAAATGAGAAGATCATCTTGCTTAACACCAGCGTCAACAGCGATGGGTTCAATAGTTCACCGTTGACACAAACCCAGGTCTTCATGTTGTCATGTAAATCATCTGATGAGTCCTGTGAAATTTTCAGGACACCCTAGTTTAAGAAGGATACTCCAAAGCATTGGCCTATGCACAGTGTGAAAAGCTTTGGTGAGATTGAAAAACTGGTAGAGATCAAGTTGTTGCTCTCTGTACTTCTCTTGAACATGTCTCATCATAAAGATCATATCAGTTGTACCCTGATTAAACATAAAGCCACATTGTGACTTAGGCAGAATGTTTGGTGCAACATGATCCAACAATCCTTTGAAGAGTATCCTTACAAAGATTTTGCCAGAAACCGATGACAGTGAGATCCCTCGGTAGTTATCACAGATGTCTTTGGGACTCTTCTGTACAGAAATGAAAAAAAAAACATCCTCAACTCTCATCCACACTTTATGAGAAATATCACCTCACTACCTTGCTGCAACTTATAGTGTCTGTGTATATAAATATATACACACACACTATTATTCCCCTCTCCCAGTACAAGGCTCAAGAGCCACTGGAGGTAAAGTGTAACTGAATATCACTTCACCACCTTGACCATATCACATTGAAACACCTATTCCCTTATGATCACTCAAAGTTAAGCAACTTTGAGCCTGATCAGTACCTAGATGGGTGAATGCTTAGGAATACCAGGTGCTGTAAGCTTGGATGTGTGGGTAGTGTAATGGATAATGGCTTGGAATTGTTAATCAGAGAGCAGAGTTCCAATTCTAGTTGGGTTCGTTATATTCACTTATGCACAATACCTTTGGGGAAGGTATAAATCCACCTCTTGTCCCCTCAGCTATGGATTAATTAGTAAAACGTGTAACACTGAATCCTTGTTATCTCCCAAAAGATTCCTACAATCTAAGATACTTTCCGTCCGTAAGTAACCTGCAAAGAGTTGATAAGCTGTAGAAAACAAATCAAATTGCTGCACCATTTCAGCAACATATTCTCTGTGTGTGTGTATAGAGCGCAGTGTACATGTGTCCATCCATCTGTTTTTCAATCTCAGTGAATCATAAACAACCTGAAGCAACAGATAGTTAACTACTGTAGTTACGCATGATTAAAATTAAATAAATCCTTTAAAGTTAAATTTAAATATTAAACTGTGAAAGGTTTAAAAAACAATTCTTTGTTAAAGGTTTAACTTTAATTTTGCTTTTTCGTTGCAATTGCAATTGATATCATCTAATTAAAACTTAAGTGGGGCATGGTAGATTGATCATTTTTTGTTTTTCATTTTCTAGCATGTATACTGTGACATATTCAAAATATTACATAGTTCGGATTCCGTAATGTCTTTTAAGAGTGACTTTTATGTGAAGGAATCATAAAGAATGGTGATCTTAAAAGAAAATAAAAATTGCACGCAAAATAAATGTAAACAAACTATGGAGATTGGTTGCATATATGAAGAAAGATTATGCCGAATTAAGTTGTCAAATAAAGATAAAATAATTTTATTATTTCTAAATTCTTATAACTTTTATGTACATAGGACACTGAAGTTAAAAGACCAAATGCCCAAAAGCTCCCCTGCAGGGGTTAGCGTAAAGTCTGCCTGAAGGCACCTTCAAGGCTTTTTATTATATATATATATATATATATATATATATATATATATATATATATATATATACACACACACACACACTCTATTGTTTCCCCAACACAGTGCCCAAGAACACTCAAAGTAGAGGGTATCTGAATGAGGTTGTAAGGGCATAAAGGGAGGAAGAAGTACATATTAATTTATGTATGGTAGATAACAGTTAACCCTAGTCTTGAAGAAGTATCCTCTTGGGAGTCTCTTCCACAGAGTAACAGTTATGCTTTTGTTTGGAGCAACTGAGGTGAGATTTATTTTTTTCTTTAAGAACATATGGGGGCAGAAAAAAATTATCAACATAATTTTTGTTTTTTAAAACATAACTGACTTTTTATAGACTTAACCAGTTTTTGTAAATTTCAACACTTAAAAAAATCTTTTATTCATTTTCTTTAATTTTATCTCAACTTTAAAGGTACTCTTTTGCTGGAAGTGGGTCTGCTGAGAGATATCATTCTCTACAAGATTATGGTAATCCAATGCCTGTATTGATCTCGGAGGCTCTTAACATTACAGAGAGTAAGTTGATTTATTTTAAATATATTTTTGCATATTACTTACTTTTATTTTATAAATGCTTTCTTCTAAACTCAAAAAATGTAGCGTTTTATTTTAAAATATTTAATCCATGTTCCTTTTTTTTTTCTCTCTCCTTCAGAATTGATAGAATATACAGTTAAAATCAATCCGTCCGGTTGGGCATGGTTAGTTGGAGGCCGTAAGCTGTTCATATGGCGATACAACCAAAGCAGTCATGAGAAGGTGGGTTTATTTAACTTTTATGAATATATTTTAAATTGTTGTAAATCTTTAAAATGTTAGGCAAAAAATGCTACTCTTATTCTTAGAATATTATTGTTGTATCTAATTTGCGTTTTTGAGTAGATACGAAATATTTCACATATGTAATGAAATCATTTTTAGCAGGCTAGAAAATTATGATTGTGTTCCTTTTTTAAACGCACACACAAAATGATTCCTGTATATAACATTGTCTGGTTCACACTCCTACCCAGTCTCTTGATCAGGAGTAAAGGTTTATCCCTTGTTTCCTATTTAGGATTGGATTTCCGCTTCCTTCTAAAGTCTACTTCAATTCTATACTTCTAAAATCTCTACCTAAACTCTAAAATTTATATTATTATTGAGTTTTTTTACAGACCCCAATACAAAAATGCTTATAGTATTACAATTATGTAGAACACTGTTGTACTGCTGAAAAAAAATAACATAACAGGGAATCTCCATTACAATATACATTAATTCAAAACTTGAACTGAAGATATGATTATTGATTGAAATGAAAATTATAATAAATTTATTGCATAAGCATATGTTGTAGATGGTAGTGGAAATGCACCAATACAATAAAGAAAAGGTTTATTCATCAAAAGTAACCACAATATAGAAAAAGATATTTCATTAGCTAAACTCATAATTACAAGACAAAGTAATTATATATTTTGTTATGATTATTTATTTTTATATATATGAACCATTTGTCACAACACAATATAAAAAGAAAAATGGAGGAAAAAAATTGACTTGGGATATATCCAGTGTTTACACTCTGTTAGTGCGGGGTTCTCTCACAGGGAGAAATAAACAAAGATAAGGAGAAATAATCAATAATAATAAATGACAAAAACCGGAATAAGATTTAATTATACATTAGAACAACATAGAAAATATGTCTGCATGTAAAGCATGTGTATGTGATATGAAAATCAAAAGACGCACTTAGCTTTTGTCTGTTATATGAAATAAAACATATTTTCTCTTTTTTTTTTTTTTTCTTCCCCTCTCTCTCTTTCATATTTCTCTTTTTTTCCTTCTCTTTCAGTTCAGTCATTTGTTTTCATATTTGCACATTTAGTAATATCTTTTGAATTCCATTTCTCTTTCTTTACTGTTAAAAGTTTTGACCCCAAGTGATAGTCATTCCTTTTCCCCTCTTCAGCAATATAAAATTTCTCTTTCAGTGTCATGTTGATCATTGCTTTCTCCAATTCAATAACTGAATGAATCACATGTTCTTGTCTTTGATGACTAATACGTTAAGTAATTCACCATTGCATTTGATCTAGGATTAGTTGGTCTATCAAATATGTGTCCACATGCAGCATAGTGTGTGTGAGTTTAGGCTAAGCTTCGGTCTCTTCATTATGCTATCCTTTTTAGTTGACTATAACAAAAGAAAGGATGTTGATCACTCAAGCTCTGCTATCCAACTGATACTTCAGATATTTTTTCCGCTCATCTTTTCATATTAGACCATGTGATTCTGGACATGTGTGAAATGTTATTTTTAGCTCACATCGGATTTTGTTTCTGGGGTTTTTCTGTTTCTGGATTTTGTTTGGCTGCCCAATTATTCATCGGACTGCTAACTTCAACAAGTTGATAAAGAGAGAGTGGGTGAATGTCTCGGAGAAACAAAGGCTAAGACAAATAATTGTTTGTCCAAAATAAATTTTTGCTTTTGTGGCTAAACTGTTAACAATTCAGGTCATGCAAAAAGTCAAATGCTTATTTTAAAAGAAATTTTGTAAGAGAAATTACAATTATGACTATGCTTGTGAACATAACATCAATTTCATAATTTAAAAAAATTTTAATGTAAGGGAGGTAACTTAGTTAATAATTGAAATATTAATAGAAGGTTATAATCTACTTATTTCTAAACTGTTCAGTTATAACTTAGACAATTTTTAAAAAAACTTTATACTAGAAGCATTTCGGAACATTTGTACTTTAATCATGAAACAAGAAAGCTTATGCATGATCACAAAAAGATTTTATTAAAAATAAATAAACAAAACCTATCTAAATTGTTCAATCAGATATATTTAAATGAAAATATGCTGCCAAAATGTACGGAATGATATACACACACACACACATTATTGGAGATAGAAGACATGGCTCGTGAGGGCACAGTCTGTTGGGTTAGGGAAACTCGGATGAGTTACACCATAGAATTTGTGAAGAGTGGCGCTATATCGAGTCTAATTAGTAATTTCTTTGTAGTTGGTATGACGCTTGTGTCATACCATAATGGTCCCAGTTCAATTCTCAGTAGTGGATGTGTGCTGCTGATGAGTTCCAGATATAGGACAAAATGGCTGTCCAGTACTTTCTGCATTCTGTTGAGGATTCTTCTGGACTCGATGAATTGCTTAATTATGTGATATATATATATATATATATATATATATATATATATATATATATATATATATATATATATATATATATATATATATATATATGCACTTTGGCCCACATCAACACCTGGCAGCATGTTCCGAGTTGGTTAGATAATTATGTGACATATCATATCTCATTTATTCCCACTTTTTCTTTCTTTCCTGTTTTCTTCTACTCCTCCTCTCTTTTTTTTTTTTTTTTTTTTTTTTTTTTCATTGATTATCTTCTATTGTAACAATATTAGAAAGTGAAAAAAAGTCAAAATATCTTTCTGGAAATGGTCAGAATTATTTTTCTTTATTTCAAAGTCATTTTACTTCCACCATTCATTCTGAAAACATCTTTTTTTTTCCTTTTTCTTTTCAATTTCATTACTCAGAGTTCTCGTATTGTGAAAGAATTGACTCTTCCCCCAAGTGATTTAGCCCATGATGCAAACCGTGTCTGCGTCATCCCTAGTCCACGGGAATCTCAGCAAGCAGCTTGTGTAGCTGTTTCTCCAGAAGGTGTTGTTCGCTATTGGTCAAGTATTGCCCATGAGGCTGCATTTGTTGAAATAAGTGCTGAATTAAAGGGTGAAGAATGTGCCTGTGTGGTCAATCTGCAAGTAAGTTATCATCTTTTATTTTGTATTTGATTACTTACATTATCATTGTCTTTCTTAATAGCAGGCAACACTAAAGATCTTTTTTTTCCATTATAATTAATTTAATACAGACTATTATTCATTTGTACAAGTCTCTTTTTTTCTAAATTCACATGAGGCTAAAATTTGTCCATATCCTTATCTTACATCGAGAAGAAAACAGCCCAGACGATATCACTAACATTGGAGGAATTTACTATCAGTTATGTATATATATATATATATATATATGTGTGTGTGTGTTTGTTATATTGGAATAAAGTGTTGTTGCCAACACTTGAGTTTGAACATAGATCACCAGTGAGCAAACACTGGCGATCACATTACTAAATCAGGTAGACCATGTGACCATAGAGGAAACGCATATATGTAGTAAGTAGCTGACAACTAACAATTGCTATTTCTATTCTATCCTATTAATATTCAGATCACCATTTCTACTTTATCCTCTGTTACTATACAGTCTGCTATTCTCTACTCTATTCATTATACTATTTCTCTATTCAGATCACAACACAGATTATCATTCAGTGATTACTATTCAAGCGAGTATTATCAAGCAAGTACTATTAGTGTGATTTGAAGGCATCTAACACCAGCATTGTTCAACAGCATACTATAGTTGTATCTGCAATTACAAGGTCTTGACTACAACGAGCATTATAGAAGTGATGAGTATTCGTTGGCATCACAAAAGTGTCAAACGAGTGTTCATTGACATCACAAAATATATAACGGACTCTCCCATTGGTTTCGACATATGAGGGTCTGACAACTTAACCAATTGATTCAGTTACGAAATTTTGTGCGATAATCTTAAGTGGCACCTAAGGCCTGCTAGTGATTTACAAAGGAGCCCGCATATGGAACAAGAGTGAGGATTGTGGGATGAGATCACTTAGATTGGCTGGCCTTTTAGATCTTTCTCTCGCTTCTTGAAGACGATTCAGACTAGCAGATTGAAAACTGCTGAGTCCACTAAAATGCATTGAACTCCATTCTACCTGGTCCAAGACTAAGCGCTCTAGGGTGTTATGAGGTATATTGACAGCTGACATGTTGCTCTTCAGCTTTTCTTTGTATCTTATATATAAAATCTGTGATAACTAGGTCATCAGTGTTTGTTCGATTCATTACAGTCTTTAACAAAATATACTATTGGTATAACTTAAAGGAATCCTTGTAGCATCTAACTAAAATATATAATTTTTTTTAAATCTCTAGCCAGATCTTTTTTTTTTTTTTTGTTCAAATAATGTCTGTCTGTCTCAACTGTGTGCTTGTGTGTGTATGTATGCATGCATTAGTGTGTTTATGTATCGCTCTGTATGTGAATTCTACATTTATAGTCAGTACTGCTGACTGACATCATATTTTCTCAACACTACCCCAGTTTCACTTGTCACCCCAACCTTCCTTCTAGTCAACAAGGCTAAATTTAATTTTCCCTTTTTCAGTTGATACATTGTGATAAACCTTATACTGTATGGAATAAAATATTTAAAATGGACATTTGAAAAAATAAGTTAACACCTCATTTTGAGTAGATATCCAGGTTTTTTTAACTCGATTGGCTTGGTCCACTGCTGATATCCTAACTGTCATTACTCACAAAATCTGTGAGGCACTAGACAGCAAATGTATCTCAAGGACGCTCATATTAGATATTTCAAAAGCCTTTGACAAGGTGTGGTATAGAGGGTTACTGTACAAGCTCTCCAGCTATGGAATAACTGAAAGTGTCCTCTCAATTATCAAGTCCTTCTTAACAGGTAGGTCCCTGAAAGTAGTCCTCTGAGGCCCAAGCATTTATAAATGCACACATCCCCCAAGGCTAGATTCTCATTCCAACTTTCTTTCTACTTTTTCATAAATGATCTACCTAAGAATTTAATCTTTTGTGAATATCTATGCTGATGATATATGGGTGCACCTCCAAAACCCTCAATGACCAGAACCTGGCAGCTGATCTCTCCTCTGACCAAGCTCTAACAGCTCATTGATGGGGGTGGAATGTTTTTCATTTTCATTTTTTGTTTCAACCTTTGGAAGTAAAGTCTTATGATCCGCAGTCCTTTAAAAGGGCTGTCGTGAAATAATTTATTACATTGAACCTTAAAGTGGTCTGTTTTTATTTAAATTATTTGCTCTGGATTTTATCCTCCTCGGTTTTACCCATACGGATTACCTAGTTTTTCATAAACTATATATATATATATATATATATATATATATATATATATATATATATATATATAATGTGATAAAGAAAAAACTTATACTGTACAGAATAAAATATTTGATAATGTATATATGTTAAATGGGCATGTAGCCGAGTGGTTAGAACGTTCACTTTCTGACCATGAGACCTGGGTTCAAAAATCTCACCATGGTCGATAGGTCAGGAAGGCGACTTCCTGATGTTTACAGACTGGATCGAGGTCTATCCCAGTATGCAGCACCTTTGGAAAGTGCCTGAAAATCATATCCAAGTCTTCTGAGTGAAATTGGGTTAGACAGAACTCTTGTGGGCCGTTGATAGCTGTGCTTGCATGAAGTCACAAGTCATCGTGGCTGAGAGCTTGAGCGTGCTGGCTTTGTTCAAATTGTTGATCACACTAGATAACATTCTCTCTCCCAAAAACTGTAACTAAGGTCTGCTCAGCATAGTAGCAGTATAAACCACAGGTGGTCTCTGTGGGTGTTGAGCAAACACAAATGTGCCTGAGTGAGTGTCTGCAATAGAGATTGGCTAGCCACCCTAAAAAAAAAAAAAGACGGGTATCCTCGAATACAAGTGGCCAGCTATTATATATATTTATAAATACACATATACCTACATTTATCAAACGTAGGTATATGTGTATTTATTAATATATATTTCTTAGCTCTGTCTAATCACATTGAGCACTATTTTGTCTACACCTCTTGGCTAAATATGGTAATTATTTATTTGCTCATCAGCTTATGCAGGCAAGCATGTGCGTATACAGTCACTAATATCTAGTTATCTCATTTACCTCACCCTATATATATGTAATTTAAAAAACAGATATTTTTATATATAGTGCTCAATATTAGAAATATTAAAATAATTTTAAAAATAGTGTTAATATTGTATAAAAAAAAGATTACTTTTAAATATCAATTTTATCCCAACTTTGAAGTTTCTTGGTAAGATTTTTGAAGTCTGAGTAAAATTGATATTAAAAAGTTATGTAATCTTTTTTTTTTTTAATATATGCGTGTGTGTAAACAGAAGTTTGATATCACAAAACTTGTATATAAATTTGAAAATGCAGGAAAGCATTCTTCTTTAAGGATCCTTTTCAACCAACACTTCATCAGAAGAATACATTGGTAAATATTAAAATGACAATAACAATTCACACTGCAAGAAAAGAAAAACATGAGTCAGAGAAAAAAAAATGGAACCACAGCTAAAATACAAATTTATTAATAAAAATGAAGGGGAAGAATATGTATGCATGTATGTATGTGTCTGTCTATATATGCACATGCTCAGAGAAAGAGCTGAAATTTTTTTTAAACATAAGCAAAAACAAATTGTTATATTAGTCCATTTATATTCTCTAAACTTAGCTGTCTGATGGAAATTTTTTTTTTCTCAAATTCTCTAGTAATGAAAGACCTAAACCTGAATTAACACATTATCTTGGGGTCAACATACAGTATATTTTTTTTTCTACACCCTTTTAGACTACAACAGAAAATATGTATTCATATGTGAAGAAATTTTTTTTCTTTCATTTATTGTTTATTCCTAGGATGATTAAAGAATAATGTGGTGGTAAATTGTGACCGATTCATTCTGAGGAAAATCTCTTGTTCTATGGAACAATCTAAATGCTAACTTTCTCTTTTTTTCCAGCCATATGGATGTATCTTAGCAACAACAACCAGTTCTTTTGTTTTGCTCACTCCTGTTGCTGGACAAGTAAGTTCTCTTCTTAATACTTATTACACTCATGCAAAACCAATATTTATACAATTATAATAAAATGTTTAGTGCAGTCATAGGGAAACTGCAGGCGATGTGTGGCCTCTTTGTTTTTCTAAAAGATACAGCTAATTTCATCAGGAAATTAACATTTATTAAAAATGTTTGTGTCAGTCTCTCTCTCTCTCACATTGTGGAAACTGTTCAACTAAACCATGTTATGAAATTCGATAGTTCTTGAATTTTGTAATCTTTTGTTGAAGATTTTCATTAAGGAAAATCATCTGCTTTAGAAATGTGAAATGTTCATATTAATTTTTCTCTGGAGAAGAAATCTTTTCTTTTTTTTTTTTTTTTTTTTTTTTTTTTGTATCATCAAATGAATAAATTAGAAACAAATCATGCACAGCAGCATATGTTAATCACATTATCATCAATGAGAATATTAAACTGCTTTTTCACCAAAGTAAAACAAAAAAAATTCTTTCCATTACTAAGGCAGATGCTTATATGTATGGTGTATTCTGTAGTTAAAATGGCCACATCATCATCAGTGAAACCTTGAATTTTTTAATATATTTTTTTCTTTTAATAGTGCAGTACACCTTATGATGAGCCATATTTCATTCAACCTGCTGCTTGAATTTTTTCTGTTCATCTTGAACTAATCCAGATTTTCCCTTAATTGGGAGAATATGGCCAGATGGGTGGGTGGGTGGGGTGTGAGGGCAGCCTCAAACTTTTCTCCCACCACATATTGGTGAGATACCATGGCTTGAACTCATCACGATTTAGGTTGTCAAATTTAGGTGCTGCACATGAACACCTCACCCCACTGGTCAGTAATTTTTTTTGTGAGTACAACTCTGGTGTGGCAAGTGGACAGGGACACAAAAGTTGGCAGTCCACACCTATTGGGTGAAGTCAGAGGGAACCCTGATAGCTGTCCAAAGCACCTCAATAAAGAGTGTAGGGGAGAAAGACCATTCAAGTCGTTTAGTAGCTGGTTCTCTCCTAAGTTTCTCTCAGGACAGCTGGTATTTGATTGATTAACCAAGCTGATTTAGTGTACGAATACATGGAATTATAACTTTGTTTAAAATGATTTTATAAAGTAATAGAGGGAAATAATTAAATTATGGTTTGTTCTTATAAAGTAATGATTGATTGATTTGTTTTCTATGGCTTATCAACCTTTTAGTGTTAATATTTAATTAACATAACAATTTTTAAAAGTATATTTTAATAAATATTTCTTTTGTGTTATTTAAATTCAAATTTTTAAAATTGCCAAATATAAGAAATGTTATGTTTGTATAGAAAGAATTTATATATTCCTCATCAAAATCCAGTCATAAGTTAAAAAAACTTACAGCATGCATAATAAGTATTGTTGTCATCTGTTATTTCATGTTACTACAAATTAGTTGAATGGAGCTTTGAAAAATATGGAATTATCTAAATAAGTCACAATAACCTGTTTAATTAGATTTTCTTAAAACTACTGAATTATTTAAATAAGTGAAAAAATAGTAAGTTTACTAAATTAATTTTTATTATTATCAATATAAACATTAGAAAATTATTTAAATGTTTCTCATGACCAGCTATGTCCAGAGTAGGAAATTCAAATGGAGTTTTAGTATCATGACAAAATAAACCTCAGAAAATAGAAGTCTTGCTGAAAATATTGTTTTATACAAAAATTTTAGAAAACATCTGACAACTTAACCTTTCTCTGCAGGACAGTCATTTGGCTAGTGACTAAAATGGAGCTATAGTTAAATAGTTTAAGTTGGAAGTGGGGGGGTAGATTTTTTACTTTTTTCTTGTTTTTTATTTACAGAATTTGGAATGCATCTTTTGAGTCAGACAAACTTGGAAAGTGGGTGATGACTTTCTGACATAAGGTGAAACGGATGTATTGGGGCAATAAGGTTGAGAACCACTCATATAGGTCATGATTATTTAGAGTGAAGTAAGGAACTCTACAAGTAGCAGTGAAACCTTTGTTCACTAAAAACTGTTTAATATCCTATTTTATGTCTGTGCTTTCAGAATTCAATAACTTGTCACATGATTAGAGCATCACAAGGAATGTTAGCTGGAATCACACGGAAAATGTCTTCTTTCATATTTGGCTCATCACCAGCACAAGCATCGGGTGCGGTAAGGTTGTTTTTTTTTTTTTTTTGTTTTTTTTCTTCCTCTACTCAATTAACTATCTACACACATTAACTTTACAATCTAATAGCTAAAATGCAATTAAGATTGTATAGTATATGATTCACAGCAGTGGTTTGAATCAAATTTAATGTTAATCAGGAACCTTTGATAAAAGAGGAGTTGACCTCTGATGACCACAATATGTACTGAGCTCATCTTAAGTGATACCAAAGTTTTGTACTTGGTGTCACAACAGAATGTCAAAAGAGCTAGGTGCATGAGAGGGTTGATATAAAAGATTACCTTGTAGCCACCAAGTGCACAATTTGTCCTCAAATGATGTCTGTTGCTGTAACTGCATAAAGCAGGAAATCAACCCTTCTGAGTTTTAAGATATACATTCGCAAAATAACCAGATGAGAGGAAATTATATAAACGCTCAACCTGTACAGGGTAGGAGGGGGGATCTCTCAAGACACACACAGAATTGAACACTCATGTGAATGTTCCTGAAAAAACCATGTAACCTCACAGATGACATTAATTTGATGGTATTTAGGAATGAATAAGCAAAACTTTTACATATGAAAGATTAACTCTCATATTATCAAAGATTACTAACATAATTCTATATTTATTAATATTTTTTCTTTTCTTTTTGTAAAACAAAGGAATTCAGGAGATTTCACTTCAAGAATTAGGTCTTTTTTTCTTTTCTTTTTTTTTTCTTTTTTTCCATTTTTTTTTTTTTTTTAGTCAATATTATCCCATGCAAGTCAGTAAAACCACTAAGACACAAGGGGTTACAGAGCATGGAAGAATTAGGGACAGAAACATTAATAATGAATGGGAAGAGAAAAAGAGTCATCAGGAGAACAGTAGATAACAATTAACATTGCATTTAAACCATCTTTTTATCCAGTTAGCTACTTTAAACTATGGATGTTGATATTGTTGGAAAAATTGTTTCTTACTTTAACTGTCAGAAAGGCTGGAATGAGGGGGTGCTTATAGACCCTTGATGTGGTTAAGACCTAATTTGCATTAACCGATCAGGTGTAAAGTGTTTCTTATAAAAACCTGTTCTCTTTCAGTCTTCTTAACATGGTCTTTAACCATTTAATACATTTGTGGTTCCTATTCACTATTTTTCCACCACTGAATCTCTTCCTGGTTGGATTGTTGTTTCTAATAATATTACTTAAGTATTTTACTTAGAATACCTTTTCATTACTAATCTGGCCACTTCTTTCACCTTACCCAATCTTACTGAGAGTAATTATCTATTTTACAAGACATCTTTTCATTCCCACTAGGGTACCAAACCCTGAAGGCCTCAGCAAGGGTATTTGTTGCAACTATCTACTGCATCATTTGCCTTAACAGTCCTTTTCTTGGACGTTTTATTTTAAGGTTTGGAGCACTTTGAACAAGTTCAGGTTAACCCCTCTTTCAGCTGGTGATAATAGTTTCCTTTTTGTTTTTTGGTGTGGCACAATAAAATAAACATAACCAGTGTTAACTTCTATTGTGATGTTTCTCTCTAGATTCTTCAAAGTTTCTCTTTGACTTGTCAGTAAGAGCATTTTTACTTTTTACATGATTTCATTATTTTAAATTTCCTTATAGAATGACACAAGTTACTTCTGCTCAGGGGTGGGGGGTATCAGACATGCAAGAAATATAAGGCTTGCAGACTCTGTCCCGTTAGTGCCATTATTTAGCAGATTTGTTCCTCACCCCCTTCCATACTTTTGCCTCAGCAGTACTGAGCTTGAATCCCAATCTTCTCCTCTCTCTCCCCCCACCACCATCTATGGGTAGATAGCAAGAAAAACTGAGTCCCATAGCCTTGGTTGGTGATTAGTCTAGGAGAAAGATAATTCAAAACCAGCCTGTGGAGGGTTGAGCTCTGTCAGGTTATCTTGCCCAGGAAACACCGCTGTTACTGCGGTATGTGTGGTTCCCCTATGACCCTCATGGGTTTAAAAAATAAAGTTAGGGAAAGCTAACCCCTCCAATGAAAATTTTTGTTTCTCTTCCTATCTGAAGTAAGATAATTTTGATACAAACATTAATTTTAGTCTGACAAAATGCACTTCTACCATTAGGCCACCTATGGAGTTGATACCCTTCTCATTGGTAATAGTTTGTTGATGTGCTTGCTCCTGGCCTGCTACACCTCTCCTTCGACATATATTTTGAGAACCCTTTTCTACTTATAATGTGACGGTTACACACCTGGCCCAGGGTCGGATCCTTTGGTTTCGGGCGCCAACGGTGACGTCGCTCCTCCTGGTCGCTCCTCCTGGGTCCAAGCGTGCCGCTCCAACCCCTTGGTCAGATGATCACCAGCCTCGCCTTTCCCGACTGCCCAAAATACCTGGTCACTAAAGCAACTGTACCGATCTCCGGTCTGTCTACCCACGCTGTGTTTAGATCTTAGACAGACGGGACCAGCAGGGATTGGGGCGATACAAGTTGAGTCCGACGGGGTGGCAAAACACAAATAAAAAGAAAATAAACTCACGAGACAAAAGATTGCTGATGAAAAAAAATGGGTAACAACCTTTTATATCTTAATGTCCGTTACATAAAAACAAAATTGTTCTCATTTCCCAACCCGCTCTGTGGACTATGGCACCAAGCTTCTATCACAAACCTAAAGATTTCGAATTGCCTACTCTTTTAGAATTGTGTATGTCCGGAGTGTGGTTTGGTTCGACACTGGGGCTAATTTCTGTCGATCATTACGCAGTTGATTCTTCTCTTCGACTTGAGTTGTATTTCTTCTTCTTCGTGGAACTTAGGCTGGAAGTTCTCTTGTCTTCGACTTGGGCTGGAAGGATCTCTTGCCGCAACTCAGCCGCAACTCTCTGTCGTCCGGGTGATCTCTTCTAGCTGCCGTCCGGGGCTGAACTCTGCTGTAACTCTGCCGTGCTCTGCCACAACTCTTGCTGCCTGTCTGGCCTGCAATTCTTCTTCTTGTCTGCCTGCAATTCTTGGCCTGTCTGGCCTGCAGCTCTTCTTCTTATCTTCGACTTGGCTGTAACTTCTCGGCTTTCGAAAGGCAATCTTCTTCTTCTTAGACTTGGCTGCAACTTCTCTGAGGCTTTGCGAGCAATCTTCTTCTTCTTCGATTTGGGCTGGAAGGATTTCTTGTCTGAGGATTCTCTTGCCATATAAAGGGGAGTGAATCCAGACCTGATGCCCGCATTCAGGCTCTATCCCTGCCCGCCCAGCTGCAACTCTCAACTCAACTGATTTCTGTCGACTGGGGTCCTGCTTTTTTATTGACGCCAGCAAACCGAGGTGGGTCTGTTTAGTCAGGGTTTTCTCGATAATTTCAAAAGTCGCATTATTTCTGTCTTCTCATTATCGCTATTATTTTCACCCTACTTCCTCATAGTGCCTTTGGTGGGGGCGCAGTATGTCAGGTGACCGCTTTCGACCAATGGTTCCTGATCGAGCATTTCTTTCTTTTCTTTTCCGCAGCCACGTGACCGTTTTCAGCTAATGAGACTCTGGTTGGCGTTTTCCTGCAATCAATCGGGCGGGCTTATATCGTTCTTGTTCTAAAAAACAAAATCTAATTTGGCCTTTTTTTTCGTCTGAAAATGATAATCTTGGCTTTTTTCTCACCTGGGTTTTTGTCAACACAGCCTGCCGCTAATTAGATGTGACTTCAGGGAAGAATATTGGCGCTATCTGTGAACTGAGACAATCGTTTTTTTTTTTTACCTCTTGTTTTTTGGTCAGACCCGACAGTCAGAAAATCTTAATTATCTACATTGAAAATATCTTTCACTCGTCAATGTGGGGTTCTAATTTTTAACAGGTCAGAATCTGTATATAGTTCCACCGGTCACTCCCCCCTCAACCCAAAAACACTTTTTCTCTGATTAAGATAAATTTCGTTTCTATTGTTCTAAAAAGAATTTCCCTTTCTCCAATTTGACAATGAGTCTTTCCACGCAAAAAGTAGGCTGGGTGCTTGACCGATTTTTTTATTATCAATACACTCTTATCAAGCATTGTCCTTCCACTCTCTAAATGACTTTCCCTTCTAAATAACAAATCCCATTGTTCTTTGAAAATCGCCAAGATGTTGGCCTAATTACCTTTCTGATACGTGTTTTTGTTAATGACCGCTTTTTGTATTTCTCGACCTCTCTTTTTGCTTTTTCTTTTTCTTTTCTTCCTCTTCTTCCCTTTGGATCGTCTAAGTACAATCTTAGTGAATTATTTTCAACTCAATTATTTTCCGTTTTAAAAAAATCAACAACCTGTTTAGTAAACCGAGTAAGAAAAAATTAAATCATATTTCTATGAATATTTCTAATAATGCAAGGTGCCACAATAATTAAGGTTGATGTTAACCATCAAAATATTACCAAAATCAATTACTTTTGCTGTTTGCTATAACTATGTGTGGGAGATTTGATGATGTCATAATAGCAGATCATTCTATTAACCAGTTTGACGAGCATTGTTTTCATTGCCGTCTACAAATCTGTGACAAACGCATGACAGTACAGACACAAAAGAGACTTTGGATCGCATGTGGACGTGTTTTGTCAACACCAGCTACATCCGAGTTTTTTTTTTCCATTGGCAGTGGGACAGTTTGGCATATCTAGATATGGACCACTGTGCAACTGATCAAAATCTGGTTCTTTGTAAGATGCCTCATGCTGAATAAAAGCAGGGGTCAAACCAACAGTTGGCTATGAAGTTGATTCCATGGTCATTTTGTTCCTAAAGTTGGTATGGTTTCCATGACAATATTTTATTTCCTGTCTCTTTCCCCTCTCTGCCTATTACCCCCGTAGTGATTGGGAAAGCAATCTGTTTGGTGTTTCCCCCCTCCCCCAATCTCAACACCCTCTTGCCATACATTACAACAAAATCATTTGGAATCACTAGCCAATTCATTACTGCAGTAAGAAGACTCAGAACAATGAAAAATTTTCTCAGCTTGTCAACTGTTCCTAAATGCTTAATTTAGTGCCCTCCTCGTAATTAACTCTATTTCCACACGGTAAAAATAGTTCTGAAATTGATTCTCAAAACTTTAATATTTCAATTTAATTTTGCTACTTATTGTTCAAAAGTTTAGTGATAGCATTTTTAATTGAAATTAAAGATGAGCTTACCATAATTTCCAAGCCACTAATCGGGACATTTTTCAATTTGTTATAGGTTTAGTTTTCTTGTACAGGGAGAGGCAAAAGTCATGCAATATGGGGATAATTTATTAAAAGTGTAATTACACATGAACATTTTATTTACTAGTTATTTAATTGTTATATGTGCTGTTCAAAATACCCTCCTAGGGTACACAACTTTTGCCACACCCTGTATAATAGTGTTGTCATAACCCAACACCCTAAATTTCAGGGCTGACAATGTAAATTATAATAATTTATCATATATCTCAAAGATGGATGTGTAGTAATCCTAAATAAAGATATTAATCTGCATAAACTGATAACTGTCTCCAAAATATAAGATGTATTTTATAATTTCTGTTAATTACTGAAATTTTCATTATTTGGTGCAAAAGAACAATATCCATTTACATGAGATATGTAGGGAAAACAACTTTTGATAGCAAATCTTTTGGTTACCTCCCTTGATAAATTTCTAACTGATGTATGTATTATATTCGCTTCGAAATACATTGTAAAGTAAGAATATTAATAAAATATTAAATTTTCAGAAAGCAAATTTTAGATTCTTTTTTTTTTCTTTTTTAGGCACTTCATGCTTTAGTCGCAAGTGATGATGGTTATGAATCTGCAGAAGACCGATTTTTCTATGTTCTTTCTGGTTCTGTCATGCAAAAATGGTCTGTATCTTCAAGTAATACAGAAATGGTAAGTGGAATTTCATTTTATCTCATAAATTTTTCAGTTATTAAACTTTAGCCTAATTCTATAAAAAGAAGTACTTTATAAAAATTTATCCTTGCAAGAAACAAGAACCACTGAAAAATCATTGCATATGTTTATAAATTTGTGCTTTCCTTATCACCTGGCTGATTGATTGTTTGTCCTCCTCCTCTTCTCCCCTTTCATCAAGTAACAAGGAACATCTGCTTACTTGAACTATAATTCCAGTGCACAATGTGTCACTCATGAACAACTTTTCTTTCTCACATCTGTTTATGAATAACTGTTTCCAGAATGGGGCACTTTTCAGAATGTAGCTTCATGAAAAAGCAAAATTCAAATCTGCTACTTGACTGCCTTATTTATACACTTGGCACTTTGCCAAAATAAGAACTGGAGGTCAGGTCAGGTGATATCAGTAGTGATAGTATCTAACAATTTTTTTTATTTTTATTTAAAACTTTTGCTTTTCATATTTTCCTTTTAATTTCATATTTTTATATTTACTACATTTCCTAATGATTTTATTTTTTTAAAGTATTTTTACATACCTTTTGTATTGAAGCAGTTAAAACTGTAAAGAATTTGTTTGCCAACTCTGGAAACATAAAAATACTACTTCATATATTTACTCATAATGTTTTCATATATTATCCTTGTCATAATGTCTGTTAGTTTCTTACTGTTCTGTATACATTTTCAGCTGTTGTATCAATCCAACGTTCAAAGATTATTCCGGACTCATCTTGCTAAAAAGATTTGGGTAAGTTTGGTTCAATACAGATGAAATGGCAAAGACCAGATTTTTGCATTACTAATTATATTAAATATTTTCTCATTCAAGTGATAGTAATAATCTGTTCAATATGAAAGTGTTCTGTGCAATTAAGTTCACCATTTGTACAGCTAACACCATGATCATCAGCATGTGAAAGACATGAATCCATTTCCTTTTCACCTAGCTATGGGTTAAATAGCAGAGTGGCTTAGGTTCTCTAGCTTTGGGTGGCAACCAGTCTAGAAGGATAACTCTGAATTCAAAGCTGTGGAGAAGAGAACAGGAAACCACTCCAATGTCTTTCCTAAAATGTAATAGCAGTTCATAGATAATACATAAACAGGATCTGTGGGCAGCTATATTCAACTAGATCCTTAAGTGACATATTTAAAATAGTATTTGAAATTTACAACAATAAAACCTTATTTTATTTAAAATTTTAAAATGTGATTATTTACACTGTATGCATTCAGAAAAGTCTTATAACATTTCGACTGTTGTCCACTCCAGCCTTCATCAGGTGACATACAGGGAATTTTGAACTGAACCCTTTATTTAATCTATGGATGTAGACTGTTCTTGTTTCACTGCACATGTCTTGGGATATATTGTCTAGTTCTTGTTTTTAGTACTGCTCAGTTATTGCTCACTGTTTCCACCAAATTCAAGTGGCCCAGGGATTGAATCCACAATTATTATGTCACCAAACTCATGAACTAACTAGGCTATTATCTTAATTCTCAGTTAAGAAATTGGAGCCTTAAACCTAACCTGCCTGTTTGCTGATGACTGCATGTCATGCTTGACTGCACTCACTGAATCTTTTCTCTTTGTGATACAGCTGCTTTTGAAGATTTGTCATTTGTCATTCTTTTTTTTTCTTTTTAAATATGAGTTTGTACACTTTTCAATTTAATTACAATTACTTATAACTCACTGGGCTGGTCACACAGGTCATATGCCAGACAACCAGCTACCAAAAAACTGTTCTGTGGACTCTGCACAATAAATACTTGTGAGAGGGCTACAAATGGACACTAAAAGCTTTGCTGAAGGCTTTCAACATCAGCTAAAAAGCACTGGGAACAGATAGTGTTTGACAGAAGAAAATAGCCTGCAACACTTTGTAATGGCTTTGAGGCTTGTGAGGCCAAACAGTGTGATTGCAAACAGGCCAAAAAGGACAATGCCATCAGATTTCCTGCTCCAACCTGAAATCCTCTCTACACTGCCATAGATACTTCCATGTATGGAGTGGACTAACTAGTCATCTGTGCACCCACAAAACCCAACCACTCCAGGATAAAGTTTTTATGGCATTTTTTCTCTATTTTGTGTCTTACTTTCTGTAACTTTGTAGTTGTCAAATTATTTTGGCAAATTTGTTGTTCTGGTTTAAACTTATTGTATCTCTATTTAAGACTAATAACTGTCCAATACATATTTAAAAAAAAAAAAACTCATGGCATCCCCTCTTCTTCCTGTGCATATATAGTCACATCAATGTAAACATAATTCATTCTGAAGTCCTAAAGGCTGAAACATGTCACATAAAAACATTTTCCACTTTGTCATAGTTTTTTTCCTTAGGCTACTTGCAAATGAAGAGCTGGCATGATGATTATAATTCAAAATTTTTTTAGGTCTTTGATATTGCAATTTTTTTAATTTTTTTTTTTTTTTTTTT
The DNA here is from genome assembly GCA_903632075.3 of Acanthosepion pharaonis. Lineage (NCBI taxonomy): Eukaryota > Metazoa > Mollusca > Cephalopoda > Sepiida > Sepiidae > Acanthosepion > Acanthosepion pharaonis. Next base: position 2,917,405 of record CAHIKZ030000857.1, on the reverse strand, counting down.
TTTTTTGTTCATTTGTAGAATCAAGATGTTGCAAGACTTCCACAGCTAAACACATGGCTTTTAGACATGCAGCTTACTTCGTAAGTTCATTAATGTGATTCTTTTTATATATATATATATATATATATATATATAGTAATTATGACTTATTGACATTAATGGTGACCAGGAAAGCTAGTTCTCCTTTATACACTTGTTTCGAATTGCTTTAAAACATAATGAGTTTTGGATCAAGAAGTCCCATTCAGATCTTTGCTGCCAATCCTTTGACCTCTCCCTGCTTTGATCCATGATCAAAATAAAGAATAAAGTACAGTTATTTAAGATAACATTGATTCTCAGTGTATTTGAATAATTAAGATTCTAATTAATGTACAACCTGTGATAGCCTCAAAAATAAGGATTTTTGCCCAAACTGAGCAAACTCCAATGTTCTTTCTTATCAGCTGCCAAGGTCATTTTCTTTGCCACTTAATTTCTCTTTTGGATCAACATTTATCAATTGCTTTTCAAACCAGGTCTAGGCAAAATTTTAACTTTAAAATGTTAAATGAATCCCAATTTGATTTATATGCAAAAACCATTTCATTTTTAATGTATTGTGAAGAAAATTTTCAACTCTCTCTGCAAATATAATGTATATTAACATTTTTTTTTTTTTTTTGTTCTTTATAGTGATGGTGTTGTTATTTTGGCAGCTGCAATGAATACTGAGGTGGGCAATACAGTTTATTATGCTATTGGTAAGTTTTACTAACATGATTCTTATATATAAATGTGTGTGTGTGTGTGTGTATATATATATATATATATATATATATATATATATATATATATATATATAATAGAGAGAGTGCGATGGATAAATTGTCTAAATTATGCAAAAATACTGACATCTAGTTTTAACATATATATTTACCAAAATTACACAAAAAATATCTTGAAATACTAAAGAGTAAATTTATTCAATAAAATTGCCATTGGCTTCAATCACGATTTTGTCCAGAAGAGTTGCAGGAGATTCCAGTCTCCTTGTTTAAATTGGCAAATGCTGCAATGATCCTGGCCTTCAGTTCATCTTTGATGTAATAAGGAGTTTTGTTGGTCTTTTGCTCAACTGAGGGGGTTGCAGTCTGTGGAGTTAGGTTGCCAGATGTAAGGGGTGATGTGGTTGCAGAAATTGTCTAACAGTCATGACTGGGTTTGCCTGCTTGTGTGGCATGATGCAGTCCTGTTGCCAAACACAGGTTCTTCCAGCAGCCACCCTCTAGACCCAGGAACTTGATGTTGGCCTCTATTTTGAGTCTGAGGCATTGTGGGAAGATGAATGGAGGTTTAACTTCACCGTAACTAGTGATCACTCTAAACACCTTCATAATCACCATTAGACTTGTACAACTCTTTCCGAATCCTCTGTACTGTCCTTAGATTGACACACACTCTGTAATATTTGTATTGGAGCTTCTGGCATAAATGTCAAGCAGTACAGCATGCTGTTTCCAAATTTTTGGTGGAGTGAATTGCATCATGGTGCATTTTCTTTTTGAGACAGTGCCCAACTGACCCTACTGTACTGTGCAGTTGACAAAAACAAACAATGCACGTGTACAAAATTAAAATATAAAATATCAACGATTCGCCCATCACACTGTGTGTGTGTGTGCGTGTATATATATATATATATATATATATATATATATATATATATATATATATACACACACACACACACACACACACACACACACACACACACAAGTTTGATTAAAAAGAATCAATATGGTCTGGCTGTTTTAACTTTTTATTTTATTTTTTCAATTAAGATATTTGAGTATTGTGCTCGAAATTGTGAAAAATTATCTGAAGTTTATATTGTGTTATTGTTTTGTTCACGTATTCCTGACCATCTCGGTTATTATCAAGAACTAATGCAGTGTCTATGTGGCAGGCAGAATTCCTTTGACTACATACTGGTATTTATAAGCTGGAAGATTGAAATAGTCTACGGTGAGGTCATGTGTAACAGCTATTGGAAGCAGGGCTGCACAGACACCACATCGGATCTTGAAAATGACTGAGATGGTTGAAAGTACTTGAACAAAACAATAACAAAAGATGAACTTTAAACTGTTTATACACAATTTTGAGCACAATACTCAACACCTTACTTGAAATTAGAAAAATACAATAAAAAAATAAACAGACCTTATTTACAGTATTTACATTGTTTGGACTATGGTCCTCATCTTTGTTGCTATATTCAATGTTTCGGCCATTGTACACTCCAGTCTTCTTCAGGTGATTGGAATTTCAAACTGAACCATTTATTTCATCCAAGAGGGTAGCTTGTTCTAGTTCCATGTGCCATGCCTCTTCTGGATATTTCTGTTTCAGTTGTTGCCCTTTAATCCACTGGGCCATTGATTTCTATGTTCACTTTATCCCATAAATATAGCACATCTTAAGACTATATTTCTTCATATATATATATATATATATATATATATATATATATATATATATATATATATATATATACATACACAAAAAAATACCCACTAAGGAGTAAAAGTGACTGAAGCTGAGATGCAAGGTTAGAACAAATAATATTGCTGATTCTTTAGATTTTACCCAGAATCTCTAAACATATATCAGGAGCACTGGACCATATGGGGAAGTAATATTCAAAGCATGGATGAATGGTAGATTTGTAGATTCTGGAGAAAAATTGTCTATCACAGCATAATAAAAACTTTATGAAAATTAATTTCTGTGAATTTTTATTCCAGGTGTGGTAAACCTTCAGGAGTTGAGTGATGATGTGGATTTGGAGTCAGTAATAATTCTTGAACATGTTGAGACTTGGCAGGTAATGAAATATCCCATTCCTTTAGCTTACAACCTCTTTGGAATTCTGATACTACTTGTGGGTATGGGCGAGGGTCATGTTAGTAGTGTTTCAGAATTCAGGATGTATTTTGGAGTTTCTGCTCAAAAAGGTAGTTGGTGATGTCTTCTACAAAAGATGTTGTATTCATTAAAAATCTTCACTAAGTCACTTCTGGGAATTGGTGATACAGTCAAGATAAACCAGGATGGAAATGTTATGAACCATGATTGCAATTTTTTTTTTTTTCTCCGACTTGAACAGAGTATAATATAAATATTGTGAATCTTAATTTTTATGACAACCTCTGATATAATTGCTGAGGTGAGAAAATCTAGTTGTAGGGTGAGAAAGGCTGATCTGTCTTTGTGTGCGTGAATGTTACTTTCAGCATTTCAATTACATTATCAAATTTTCACTTTTGGACCCTACTGCCCAAATAGATTTGCATCTTTTATTTCTCTTTTGTTTTAATTAGTTGCCTGCTTTCCTGATGTCTGTCTTGGGTATGACTGTAAACTACATCTAAGAGCAGGGCCTCTGATCAGGAGGTTTTGAGGAGCATGGAACCACCTCTTAATTGCTGATGTTCCCAGATCCACCCTGACCCAGGGCAGTAGCACCTGTTAGGGTCCCAGCTATGGGCAAATAGTTGCCACCCAAACCATGAAAGTGTAGAAATAGGTTTTAATACATACCAGAAATACTTTGTAAAAAAAAAAAAAAAAGTTATTACCAGCAATACATTTTTAGAAAAAAAATATTAACAACTATAGTTTATTTTGAAAGAAAATATTACCAGCGATAAAAAATTTGTCGGCATTAACCCATTGAGGTTAACCAAACCAACCAAACTTTCCTGGTGTATTCTTATGGACCACACATATAGCTTCATGCCACAATTTTATTTTATGTTTTGCAGATATGCACATTTCTGGAAGATATGAAAATATAGTCTCATTGCTTCATCTTGAAACATCTCTTACATATGTAGCTTCTTCTAAGACTATATTTTTAATTTCGTGTTTGTTTTTGTTTTTATTTTTGTTTTTTTGTTTTTTTATATAAAAAATTAGCAAAACTATAAGAAAAACATCAACAGAATCATTTTAAAAAATTCTTTGTACGAGATAAATTGCATAAGATGATACTCCATATATCCTGGGGAACTTAGGTTAGAGTCAAGCAGTTTGCTAATGTCTTATTAATTTCTTTCATTTTTAATTTGTTACTTAGCATGTTTATTGGCTGCAGTGAGTTAAATCTCACAAGCTCTGTCTAACCTTGTGTTATTGTTACCTTTGATCCTCTTGGGAGAAAAATAAGAACTTTAAGATCAGAATTAATAAAGTTTGCAATGAAAAGAAAAAAAAGGTCAAAAAGATGAAACAGCAACAATCATGCAACCAAGCAAACAGTAGAGTAAAACAAATCAGAATTGATAAGGTGGCAAAAGAATTCATAAACTAGGAGTTGGTGCTTGTACACAAAAGCAAGGTCGACCAAGTGAACACACTATGTCTGTCTAGTAGTTAAGGCAGATCTGGACTGAGCCATGTCAAAACGCAAGCCGTCACATTTTATTGTCTAAGAAAAATATCCCAGTATGCATTCTGTGTCATGACTATGAAGGTGGGGTGGCTTTTTGCAATCATTCCCCCTACACACACACACACACACACACACACACACCTTGGGAAATCAACAACTTGAACTCTTGTGTTGAGTATCAGCAGTATTCTTTGATCATGTAACAAAGATATTGGTGTTTGGCTAATCTCTCATTAATTTATCATTATAAATCATCATTGAATTTTATTTGCAATATTTTTAATTATTAAAAATTTGAGTAATATTAATTTGCAATGTAAAAAATTTTAAGTTTTTTTTCTTTTGTTTTTTTTCATTAAGGATTCTAATGAAGATACCATATTGGGATATCATCTTCTTGTTGCTGATGCAGAAGGAGATGAGGCTATGGTTTACAACAAAACACATGTACATTGCATTTCATTGGACGGTAATTTCCCATCTGAAAGTGTTGATTTCAGCCGACTTGGGGATCGAATACTTGGTGTTGGTAAGTATTGCAAATCTACTTGAACTATAAATGGATGACTTGTCAAAACCAAGTACATTACAGCTGATACTGTATATAAGTATAGATATAATAAAAATAAAGTATACTATATTTATGGGTTAAAGTGCTCAGTATCAGGGATAGAGCCTATGCAAATATAAAAGTGGGCATTGTAGTCAACACCTAGCAGCAACAGTCAGTTTCATGCTTAAATGCAATCATCAGTCCATGTGCATTGTTTTGGCTTAGCTATTTATATATGCTAATCAGTGGTACATTATGGATAGACCTATTGTATTATTCTAACAGTTATTTGGGTGGGCAGTAACAGTTATGTTTCAAATTAATCTGGTTGTTTTTCTGTTTTGTTTTTTCCTATTCGTCAAAGCCAAGAAAGATTATGACAAACAGCCCTAAAAGATAGTAGATTTTCAGTAACACTCACATACACCCCACAAAAAAGCCAACAGGAAAAGAAACATATGGTTCAACCCACTGTACAACAAAAACGTAAAAAAACAAACATCGGAAAAATATTCATTAAACTGATACACAAGGTGGAAAATAAGAAAGACACAGAAAATATAATACATGAAGACCTTTCATAATATCAAAATTAAAACTTTCCCTCATGCAAGACTGAATACTTCTAAGGGAGTTATTAGAAGTAAACAGTTGTCTCTGCCCACACCTGAGGAAATTACATCTGCCATAGGAAACCAAGGGGTTTGTGATTACCATAGAATCTCAAAAGAAAAGGAGAAACAATTATAACTGATACATATATCCTTACTTTTGGCAAACCTGAAATCCACCCTGCAATAAAAATAGGATATAATGTATATCCCTTCTCCACTAAGATGCTTTAGGTGCCCAAAATTTGGACATTATAGGGATAGCTTCAGGAGTCATCCAAGAAGTGGAATATGTGGCCAAAGGAATTCAGACTATACTGAAGATGAATGCCACGAATAGTTAAGATGTGTTAAGTGCCGGGAAAGCCATCCAGCATACTCAAGAGCATGGGATTTCTGGGAAAAGAAAAGGGAGAAGGTCAAAGATAAAAGAAACATTTTCATTTTCAGAAGCAAGGCAAGTAGTAGAAGGTTGCATGAAAGGCCCTTCCTACTCAAAAATAACAGAAAGTAAGACTTCTCAATGAGGTCTTTGTATTCGTCAGGCTGACCTCATTATTTGTAAATAATGAGGTCAGCCTGATGAATACAAAGACCTCATTGAGAAGTTCATACACTTGGAACCAAATGATTGGCCCAAATTTCAAACTTACCTATAATGTCTATATTCCAAGGAAATGGTGCAGGCTGAACCCCAAAAAAAGACAATGAAAGAACTGAAATATTAAAGAAAAAAACAAATAGCAAAACGACAACTCAAACACAAATGACTCCCACCAAAAATACCAAATCTCCTACTAAACAAAGGTCGCAGAGATCTCCTATCCATCTGTCAAAACCCAGGAAAGACAGACTGAAAAGTTTATCTCCCAAAAGAACAGAATCAGCCAAACAAAAGCTGGAAATCCACAATGACCAAGTTCCTATGCAAAACTGATTTGATGAACTGGAAATGATGGCAGAATTCTCAAATGGCTAAAACCTCCAAAATGAAAACCTAGTAAAAAGGAAATCAAAATCACATAAGCTAAAGGCTGAAAAATTTAAACAGCCCTACATAAAATAATTCAATGGGACTATCATGGAATAAAGGCAAATATAAATGAACTGCTTCTGTTAGTAACAGGCCTTGAATATAAAAGAATACCAGCAAAACAACTATACACATGATACTGGGCTTTGTGCATCTGGCCATACATCTATCCTACTTAGGAATGATGTACCCCAAAGTAAAATAAATTTGAAAACTACAGGCAACTACTGCTAAAGTGATCCTACATAGGCTAATAAGCATTTGCTCAGTATATATCCCACCTAATAACGCCTAAATTCACTCCCTGCACCTTTTATGATACTAGGGTCTTTAATTGTTACAGCACCATATTGGGGCCTATAAGGACATAAAATATGCAATCCATCAATCTATATGGATTTCTCTTGGAAGGTTCTGATGGACACATGCAGATTGCCAATTGTTTTGCAGAATTCAGAATATAATGGTAAAAAATCCTCTCCGTTGGAAATTAGGTGGAGCAAACTGGGACAAATTTAAAAACCAATGTTTTGATAAACGAGTTGAACATAAATGCATCAAAGACTTAAAACGGTTTATGGAAATCCTTATATCTATAACAAAAGAATGCATTCCAAAAAGTTCAGTACCAAAAAAAAATGTAACAGACCTTGGTTCAATGATGAGTGTAAGGAAGCTATCAGGGTCAGAAGAAGAGCTTTGAGAGATTTCAACAAACAGCCTTCAACCTCCTGATTTGTTACAATTTAAGCAACTTTGAGCAAAAGCTTGGAAAATAATTCAAGAAAGCAAAACAAAAATGTTGGAGAAACTGTGTCAACAAACTTAATTCTGCCACAGAAACAAAATCTGTATGGGATAAGATAAGGAAAATAACTGATAAACATCAAACTAACGCTATAAAACACCTCTTGATAAAATAACCAGCAAAATCAATTAACCAAAAACAATCTCTAAGAACTCATCTGCCACAAATGGTAGCCAACAGTTTCTGAAGCTCAAACAAAAAACAAAAATTAAACTTTAAATCAAATAACACTGAGAGCTATAACCTACCATTCACTATAGCGGAACTAAATGAATCTTTAAAGTCCACAAAACAGCTGTGAGACCAGATGATATCCACTATCAATTCATAAAACAGTTGACGAACAAATTACAATTGTTACTAAAATTGATACACCTAGGAAACTTTGTAATGGAAGCTTTCATTAAGAAAAAAAATCCCATGCCAGTATTTCCATGTTGCATCATAAGCTTTTTCTATCTTGAAAGATCTGCATGAACTGGGTCTAAAAGGAAGACTGATTCATAGGGAATTTCCTGAAAGACTGGAGGTTTCAAGTCCATATAGGAAGTACACTATCAGAACTGCAAGAAGGGGTTCCACAAGGAAGCATTTTTTCAGTGATGCTTTTTTGAATAAAAATCAACTTCATAGTTAAAACCCTAAGCCCAGCAGTGAGATAAATATGAATGTGGATATAAGGACCAAAATCCTGTGCACAGATTTTAAGTGGGTTATTAATAAATACATTCAAAAGGAATGGTACTGGAACCATAACCCACACATTCAGCTCCTAGAAAATCTCATAAGGAAGAATTGGTACTGGCCTGCATGCATTAGCCATATGAGAATAACCTACTCGTACTTACTAAACAAAGATCAACCAGTATGCCAAGCATGTAAAATGACATATACTATTAAACATATTAACTGAATGCTCAGATCTTGCTCCCTCAAGACAAAAATCTTATAATATAAGCAGTGTGTATAAGTTGATATCATTTCTGAAACCAATGGGCCTCTATCAAAAATTATAAACCAAATGAGAATGTCAAAAATCAATTTCTCTAAAAACCGTGTCTGAAAAGAATACATCAATAAATGCAGACTCTCAACAAGAACCCTCTTCACAAAAGTATATTAATAAAACTGGATCTACAAACTGTTTCCTTACAAAGAATATATATTCTATTCATACGAATCTATTGTAAAAATCTTGTCAGCATTAAATAACACATTGATATTGATATACTATAAACCCCCCCCATCAAGCACTCTCCACAAGATATTCAAGAAAAACACAGAAAAAAAATAAGCTTCAGTTGCACCAAGAGCATGAAATATATAATAAAAAAGCACAACAGGAAAACAATCAACAAAACACTCACAAAAATGAAACCCATGTGTAACTGCAGAGCAAAGAATAATGTCCCTTAAACAGTAATTGCTTACAGAACAATGTAATATACCAAGCCACTGTAAAATCAACAAATTACAAAAAAAAAATATATATATATACATGGGAGTATCTGAAGGACTCTGGAAGTTCCCAGTCCATCAAACTCTCTACACGTTATTCAGCAAGAACATGGCACAAATAATAAAAATGTGCATAAATATCCCTGAGTACATCTACCTGACAAAGGTGGAACATATCATTGTTTTCCACTTTGATTTGATTTCTTCACTTTTAAAAATTTGTTGCAAAATATCACGTAAAAAAATTGAAAAGAATTGCAGAAATGAAAACTTGGAAATACAGAATTTCAGGATTGCGTGTCCAGATCCAACCCAGAATGTTTTTAATTTGATCACAGTCGGCCTGATTGCAAAGTGGTATATGTTGGGATACAGCCTCTAGGAGTAAATTTTAAAAAATGTGACACACTGATATTTGCATTTATTATATAGAAAGAAGATGGGCTATTGAAAGTTAGAGAGTTGTCTCTTTAATTGAAAAAGTGTCATTTTATTATGTAAAAGAAAAATTTTTACATTCTTGGGCAGTATTCAAACTTATGTCTGTCTGTCTGTCTCTCCACCCCCTCCCTCCTACTTGTGAAGATAGAGAATAGCAAAAGGTGTCTTGCTTTCTGGAACAGTGCAAGGAACCAACCATTTGTCCAGCATCATCAGTGACGGATCATATGTACAAGTTTCACTTGAGGTCTGGGTGATCTTAAGTCCCAATAGACATTCTAGTGAGCACAACTGTTCATACTGACTGGAGAAAATTCGATGCCTGATCTGTGATGATAAAATATTACTAGTTTGGCTTTGAGGGGATTGAATGTTAGAAGTCAGTTCCTTCCCAATTGAGATGTGCAAGCAGATTCACAGGAGAGATTAGCTGCCAGGCTCTGGTCATTTAGATTTTTAGAGGTACACCCATAAACTGTGGTATTATCAGCATTTATATTTACTAATGATCCAAGGTTTGTTGAATCTGTTAACATCAGAACGAATTGCAGCTGAAATGCTCTCATAATGACTAAGAAAGTCATTTGGCTCCATGTATAATAGCAACAATATTTTCTCTCAGAAATTTTGAGTCCAGAAGGTTTCACAAAAGATATGGAAAAATTCCCAGATCTCTCAACAAGCAACATAATTGTTTCCAGTTATATGAGAAAGAGAGAGAGAGAGAGAGAGAGAGAGCTAACTGATTTATTTAGCAACTGTCCTCATGAATGAGATGACCTATTTTTCCATGTTTTCTACTTTTTGTCAGTGATTTATCATCCTGAGCACTCATCATCTTGAACTAACTCTAGCAACCTTGAAATATGTGTGCCACTCAAAAAATACTATATTTGACCTAAGGATAGGTACCTCCACAAGATCGCTAAAAAAAGAGCATAGCATGATGAAAAAAAAGACGCATAAACTTGACGAAAACAAAATTTTATCGTCTAAATGTTTGTTATTATTAAGAGGAAAGGTCAAAGTATTTTTTGGGGTATTTTTCCATTTTTTAATCGTTCCTAGCACGTCCGAAATTTTACGTTAAAAATCTAGTATTTTTTGAGTCAGCAAATTGACCATTTTTTCCATTTAAAAAAAAACTGGAAATCTGACTTAAATATCAATTATCATTTTTTCAAAACTTATTTTAAGAAAATCAGAAATTATAATGTTTATTTAAAATATTTTGAACCAAACTTAACTTAGCTTTTGTGCCAAAAGATGTAATTTGAAAATAAAACAAAAGCAGGTCATAAACTTTCGCGTCTCTTGACATGTGATGAATGATATATTCTGAAATTCCATGAGGCTAATTTGTTCTCTGAAAGGAGAAAAGTGAAATAATTTACATTTACGTGAACAAATTATTTACCCTGTTATTTTAATGAAAACTTTCAGCGGTCTCATTTTTTTTTTTTTTTTTTTTTTTTTGTACTTAGCTTTCACCTTTATGTTTATGATGCTTTATGGGAAATATATTGTAAAGAAATTAAAATAAAACTGTTAAGAGTGAGATTAAATTTCATATTTCTTAAGAAAGGTATCTAATTAATTTATAGGTACCTTTCTTATGAAATTTTATCAAATTGTACATAAAATACTATAATTTTATGTACATTTATTACATTCTACTGTTATTTGTATTTGCATTCATTTTATTATTAATTTTGATATTTCATTTATGGAAAAATGTCGTAACTGAGATTAATATAAAAAATAATATCATATAAATTTTGTAAGATGATACTAATATTGTAGGTACCCTTCTCAGTTGAAATTGAAAAATCAAATTAACTTCACACGTGTTTCATAAAAGTAAAGGCCTTAACAGCGGAGAACAATGCTTAACTCAAATAACGCAACTTAATTATATTCTGGTTGGTCTTCCGTATTTTATAATTACAGCTCGATTATAAGCACAAAATTACATTTCTTAATTACTGGGTATCTTCTGATTAGTCAAAATGATACAATTTACAACGCTAAAAAAGATCTATCTCATAAGGACACTTATGAAAGCCGATCTTGACTTTTAACTAATTTTATAATATTTTAACAACTTAAATGTAAAATCTATTATAATTAATGAAATAACAAATAATTGTATTAAAAATTCATTTTCATTGAAAAAATTTTTGCTTTCAGAAAATATTGTCCATATTCATAAAAACAACTAAAAGCAAATAAAAGCATTTGAAATTAAATAATATCTTTGTTTTATTGAGTTTTGTATGTTACAATTCAGAGCTGATTTTCAGGTACTGCGTATCCAATTAAAAACAAAAAACATGATTTGCACTCCTCAAAGCCCTGTGCTTTTAATTATTGTAATCACTAAAACCGATGCAATCAATTTCTAGCGTTTTCATAAAATTAGTTATGGGGGTAATAAATATTTTAAAAAATATTTCTACCATGACTTTCATAAAAAAAAACATTTATAATAATTTCGATCATCTGTGAATAGTTCCTGAAAGTTTCATTAACATCCGATAATTATTTCTATTTTTGCACGATTTTTCAAATTAATGTGTGTCATACCAAAAAAACATACTAAAATTGTCTATGTTATTTACTAGTTCGCTGATACACATAGAAAGAAGGTTTTTTAATCAAAATTTAGAATGTTCTAAAAAAGAAGGAAAATTTTTAAAAATAATTAAAAAAAAACTTTGGTCTTTCCTCTTAATAATAACATAAGCATTTAGACAATAAAATTTAGTTTTCGGCAAGGTTGGCGTCTTTTTCATCAAGCTATGCTCTTTTTTTAGCGATTTCGTGGAGGTACCTACCTAAGGAATATTTGCCAAAAACCTGACAATATTTCAAAGGTCTCACACAAAACTTGTTCAAATTTTGTCAGCTTTTGTAAGGATTGCAGAGCTGTTCCAACATAATACTACAAAACTTTGCATAAGAACTGAATATAATCGCATGAAGACATTTAGTAGGTTGGATACCAATGTATGTTTGCTGCATTTCTATTGAAATCACAGCAAATACAGTCGAGAAACTTTCCGATATAGTTTTGTATACATATAACACCATTCTGTAAGTAACAAATACATTAATTCTTGACCTGATAATCTTTTTCCTCATTGTTAATGCACATCAAGTGCTGAAATTTTAGGTAAGTGTAAAAAAACAAAAAACTCATTCATTCACAAAATATACGTACAGGCAATTTTGAAATTCTCAAAATATTACCAGATTCTACAAACTTGGAGAAGGATAAAGTGCAATGGCTAAAATATTGTAATTATAGCAGTGAAAATAAGGTAACACTTGTTTGAATAGATTAATGTCTTATAATTTCAAGAACTACTTTGGGTTAATGATGTATAACAAAATAAAATTATTTGTTGACAGGTAAATTCATTTCAAATCCACTACTGTTTTCTGCCCATAGAGGAATCCTGCTTGTCTCACATGTTTCTAATCAACAGAAACTGAGGTAGGTACTGATTTTCTTTCATTTACTTATTGGAAATTATTGTTACTATTTTTTTCATACAAGGTCGGCACAGGCATCTTTTTTCTTTAATCAAATGTCTGGAGGGTTTGTTTTGAAATTCCAACAAATATCATCTGAAGAGAGCCAGAGTCTACAATGACCTAAACGTAAATGTGACAGTAAAGTTGAAGGCAACAGCTCAAACAAAGTAAATGGTGTAAATAGTGTCTTTTTTTTGTTTCCATTTACCTTAAAAGTTCTGGGAGAAAAATGTATTAATTTGGAGATTTTTTTTCTTTCTCTCTCCCAATTTTATTATTCAATTACCTTCTATTATTTCTCTTAACCTTTAGCACTCTGTAGGTGATTATTTTCACCAAGAAAAAAATGTTAGTCTTGACAATGTGAATTGAATTTGAATTTCTTGGTTATGTTGTCATCTATAATTCTCAAAATGTGTCTGTGTATGTATGTGTGTGTGATCAGATGTTATTTATGCATTTCCACAGTTTTCATTTGATTTCGATGAAATTTTTTTGTTTGATAGATATTTCTTCAGTGCTGATTTTGGAGTCCAAATTGTTGGCGACAATGGCTCTCCGCTACTTCCTGTCCATTATAACTCTCAGCAACATTTTACTATTTACTATCTGTTCTTGGATATATATCTTTCATAAAAACTTTAATAAAAATAAATAGTTTAAATTATTACAATAATATTATTTATTGTTATACAGTTCCCTTTTCAGCCCCCCCCCTTCAAATTGTTAATCCCCATTTGGGGATGTGCCTCAGTTGCACCCAAATGTTGTTACTAATATTGATTTTTGGGTGGGCTGACTTTAAACTTAAACTGCTCCAACTGAACGGCAAAAATTCCCAGTAATGAAAGACCTGGCCAAAGACGGGTTATACTGCTAGTATTCTTTTATGACAATCTTGACTGGAATTGAGAGCCAGGCTATTGCAATTTCAAATATATATATATATATATATATATATATATATATAAAAACACTATATTTTGAAGGGATTCCATATACAGTAGAAGGGAAAGTAATATTTATAAATGATGCAGAGTGCTAAATGTTAATAGGACAATTGTGTTTATTTTTATTTTCTCATCTATCAAGAAAAAGCATTTTTCATGATTTTCTTTTTTCTTCAATCATTTTCAGTGTTGGTGACACAGAAGGAATTCTTGATATGGAGGTAAAATTATTTTCTATATACAAACAATCCAGTTAATTGGTAACATCCAGAATCTTCTTTTTTTTTTTTTATCCTCATTGTAGTTTTTTTAAATCAACTTTTGACATAACCTATTTTTTCCTTCTCTTTATACAATGGGACTCCCTCTCTGTCTTTCACTGACCAAGCAAATCATTCTCCATGCTGTTTCACTTCCCATTCACATTAGTGTGTACAAAGACTGAACATTCACAACGGATAAAATAATGCCATGACAAGAAATGAAAAAAAAAACAATGATTTGGTATTTTATTCACTGAGGTTTCAAGTCAGAACTAGTATTCTCTTTAATCGTTGGTAGGTGGTACATAGGCCCTTTTTCTTTCCTTACTTCCACCAAACAACTGGTCAGACAGACAGCTTTCTTTCTGCCTCACCCTAACTGGGACTATACTTATAAGTAGCAATGCACACTCAAATTTTTATTATTTTTTTTTTTTTAATTTGATGTAATATATATAAAAGTTAGTTTTTTTCAATAGAACTCATTGAAAGAAGAAAACCATTCAATTAATTTTTTACATTCATTGAACTGTTGCTGAGTTATTTGGATTTTTCACTCAGACCAAATTAGGAATTGCTGTACTAGATAAAACTATAAAAAGCCAAAATCAGGATTTCAGACACAAAAAAACCCCACTTTCATAGATAAAATCAATTTTCTCCACTATCACTAAATACAAATTCATGAAAATTCACATAGTAGTAGTTTTCAGTATAGGGAATTGTAGTGATTTTCCAAGCGTAGCTTAGACGTGGTACAAGGCCGAAAGTAGGGGCACCCAGTGAAGATCAAACTCACTACTCAGTCATAATTCTTCTAGTGAGACACACTTGCTAACCATTACACCACCTCAAGGTGGCCATAGTGATTTTTCCAAGCTTAACTTAGATGTGGCACAAGGTCGAAAGTAGGGGCTCCCAGTGAGGATAGAACTCTCTAATCAGTCGTAATTGTTCTTGCGAGACAAGCTTGCTAACCATTACACCACCTTGAGCTGCCCAAATATAGAGAATTATATGGTACTATTCCCGACCACATAATTTTTATAGTCATCCAATATGGCTGCCATATATCCAAGATGGCAGCCCCAAAATTCAGATTTTGTTACTGTAGGATCAGAAAAAGAGCATTTTTTTTTTTTTTTTTTTTTTTTTGGTCAATTATTGTCAGCAATTAACAATTAGATATATTTTAATCCATAGAGGCCACTAACATCAATAGATAACTAATATTAATGGTGGCCATTTTTAATTAAGTGACTATTTTTAATTATAAAAATTTTGACATTTGAAAAACATAGTCAAGTTATATATCAGATAAAAACTCTGAATGAGTAAGTCAACATAAGGATTGCAATAACTTACTTGAATCAACTTGAAATGAAAAATATTCTAAAAACAGATCTTCCAGTACTGACAGTTTGCATAAGACTAACAGAAAAAGCAAATAAACCATTGAAATCTCATAAACCTAATTACCTCAATTTAGACCTATAATAATTTTATTGCTTATTGTTTCCATTTTTAAAAAAAAAAATATCAAAATCTGAGCTATGTACATTTGCAGAAACTTTAATCTTACCTCAGAAATATTTTGCTTTAGTTTATAGGAGTGGACTGTTACAAGATAATTTGGAGAAGCTCTTACAACAGACATTTTTTTTTCATATTTCTGATTCTTTTGTATATTCCAGGATGAAGGCAATCCGCTGTCACATCATCATCACTATCAAATCAAATAAAATGTTCCATGACATATTTTGTTGGTAACTTAGAAATTTGGACAAATATTGAACAATATTATCAATAGCAAGTTTTGTGGAATTTGTTAAAAACATTTTGAAACTTACTTAGCTCATTAATAAATATTCAATTCAGGCTCCTTCAACTCTTATGAAAGACACTTGACTTACACTTGTTCAAAAAATATTAAAAATAAAAAATAAATTAAATAAATAATAAATAGAAACCACCAAATTAAATAAATAAAAAAAAAAAAATTTGAAAGTTCTTAAAAACTCACATTTTTTTTTCTTCAAGGAAAAATCGGTCAAGTAACTTTTGCTGCTGTGTCCAGTAAATTATTACTGGACACATAACATTTAGTACACATAACATTAGTACACATAACATTTATCTTATTCTTTTTCCAACCATGGATTTATTTCAAAGATTTTCTTAAAAAAAAATAAACAAGAAATATCTACTCAATTAGAAAGTTTTAATTTTTATAAAGGTAATTTTTATTGAAGTTTTGTCAGAAAATTTTACAAAAATATTCAAAGAAGCTTTGTCAGAATATTATTTTGAAATTAGGGTGTTACTATGGACAGCATCAAAAAACCGAAATACATCAAAACACGCTAATATATAGCAGTTTTTTATTTCATTACTAAATAATAACTAGAGTTTTTTGTTTTTTTTTTTTTGTTGGTACTATATTAAAGATCTATTTTTATGCTATTAAATGATATAGGTTTGACTGTAATCCTATGGTTGGCTACAAACAATGATTTTACTGCAGAGAATATGCCTCAAAATTGTAATTCTGACATTTTCGGTTGCAAGTGTGCATTGCTAATTTTAAGGCTACAGACAGAAACTTCTGACTGCCAGCCAGGTGTCACTTGATCTCACAAATTTTTACTTATTATTTTATTCTCTTTTGAGTGACCAATTTGAACACCAAACTTCAAAGACTTTATCTTCTGGCCCTTAAAAAAAACAAAAAAAAAACAACACCTGTTACTTCAGGCTCTGATAACATAATTTGCAGCCCACCTGACATCATGTGTTCAGCCAGTCATATGTGTGTGTTTTTTTTGCGGGGGTGGGGGTCTACTATGCCGCTTCATTATTTTTTCAACATTCCAAAATAGTAGATCATCTGACAAAAACATCAATTACAACTGTTCTATGTACATTTGTCAGAATCATTTCTGTTGGAATTTCTGTGTTGAAGGGTTATCATCATTTACATTCGGATTAATGTCCTCATCATTATTATCAGAGTGTTTGTTCTCAGATTGTGGACAGCAGAATGAGCACAATCTACCTGAATAGATTAAATAAAGGATTCAGTTCAAAATTCCCAGAAGGTTACCTGAGGTGATAAGAACCTGATGAAGGCAAGAAGACATAACAGTTGAAACATGATAATAACAGATGAGGACATTAGTCCAATTGTAAATAATGTATATATCACTTGTTTTGTGGGGACAATGTAATCTTGTGGATAGGGCAGCCACATAAAATATATGGTTATATTTTCATGTCTAACGCAATCTCCACTTTATGGAAGATTTGAAATAATTAATTTTCAATTTGTGCAATATATTGTTTCAGATTTGAGCAGCCAATAAAAATCCAAGACTTGTGTATCTTTGGCCATTTAAGAGGGGGGCAAAGATGATGGTTTCTGCTATGAAAACTATCTGACATCTGTATAAACCAGGTAACCATTCATGAGATGTACCATATTTCCAGTATACTTCTGCATTTTTTCCTGAAAATGCCCTAAAAAATCATCCTGCATCTAAGTACTGAAAGGTCAAGTTGTAGAGAGGAGGTTTCCACCCTCAGGAACCATAATCACGCGATACAAGCAATCTTGGACGACAAGCATATAATATATGCCTATATTATTCATTCATAATAAATACCATATATCCCACTAGTATCATACCATAGGCATGGAGTAATGGATAGTGGCTCAGATTGAGGAATCTGAGAGCCAAGTTTGAATTCCAGTCAGATCCATTACATTCACTTATGTGGGAAAGGTATGAATCCTCTTCTCTCCCCCCCCCTCCATCTCTAGATAAATAGCAGGACAGATTGGGTTCTATAACCTTGGTTGGCAACTGGTCTAGGAGAAGGTGACTCTGAATTCAAAACCAGCCTGGAGAGGTTTGGGCTCCATCAGGCTATCTTACCCAAGAAACACCACTCTACTGCAGCTGCAGTACATGTGGTACTCCTATGACCCATCAGGGTCATGGGATTCACAATCAATTGATTATACCATATATATAATAAGTATTGATGATAACCAGTAAGCAGTTTCCTACTGGTACTGTAAGTCATTCATTCATCTCAGCAAACTCCAACTAATAGACTGACTTATATTTTATATGTGCACCAAGTATACCAGCCTTATTACCACATTTTGTGTAATATTGAAACAAACCAGTTAGCTCAGTAGGCCTACTATTAATTCCAGATGTACTGTCAATTCCAGTACTTACTATCTGCCATGTTTGTTTATGGTGGGAGTTAGATGTAGACATGCCTTGTGTTAAGATGCCCCATAGCAATAAGTACGAGTTGTTTCTGATGTGAATAGTTAGGAAATTGTACTAAACTATTGAAAATCTAATTAATAATAACCACAAATATTAACTAATAGCTCTAAAATGTGATAATTTGTTGTGTATCAACATTGGTGGATAATAAACAGGTATATATTTTTGTTAATTTATGTAAATTTTTGTTCTTTAATCAAAAATATATATGAGCTTGGTCAGTACCAAGATGTGTGACTAAGCTCAGATGTGCAGGTGGTGTAATTGATCACAGATTGGAAATCAAAGAGCCAAGTTCCAGTAGGGTTCATTATATTCACAGACATGCAAATACCCCTAGGAAAGTTATGAATTCACCTCTTCTCTCCACAGCTATGGGCTAATTAGTAGGAATTGTATCAGTAAATTATGTAAAAAAAATTATTACAATCTAAGAATATTTTCTGACTTTAAATAACCTGCAAAAGGTTGATAAGCCATAAAAGACAAATCGATCCATAAAAATGTATATATCTATTTGTTCTTTATTTAAAAAAATCTTTTTGTAACAAGAAAGTTTGTTTTTGTATAAAGAATAGCTAATCCAGATAACTGTAAAAAGTTAGACCAATTTTATTTTATTGATATTATGAATAGAGCCCTACTTCTAAAATGTTTAAAATTAAAACAATTCTATTTTTCCATTCTGATAAACGTGGTACCTTTTCAGAAGTTCTGATGAATTTTAATTTACACAAATTATTATCAAAAACCTTTTCCATATTTTTTTTTTATGAGTGGGCAGTTAAGCAGTGCTACAAACATTTTTTCATGTACAGTGTAACCCGGATATAAGAGAGTTGTCGGGACCGGAGAAGAAGTCTCTTATATCCGGGTTTGGTCTATTTTGTTTAGGTAAGTATGGGAACACTTTGGGATCAGAGAAAATCTCTCTTATATCCAGGTTACACTGTGTATAATCTTGAATTATTAGCAAGTGAATTTATTTTAATTTATTACATTTTAATATTTACTCCAAGATTTAATAAATTAAAATTTAAAAAAAAAATACTTTTTTTTTTCAGGAGACAGTTGGTGACAGTGATTCTACTCAGAGCATCTTCACTTCAGCATTTGTAGCTTTTTGCCATAAAAAATCGGTAATTACTTTTTTTTAACCTAACAAATGAATTTTTAGGACTTATGAAACTAGTATTTTTTTCTTGAAGAGTTATCAAGGTGAATTAAATGACTGAGATATAAGGCATAGTATGTGGAATTTGAACAATCTACCCCGGTGGACTAAAAGGGTTTGATTTGAATTTTCATCAAATATCACCTGAAGAAGACCAGAGCGTACAACAACTGAAATGTTAAGATGAGGACAATAGTCCAAACTATGTAAATCTGTAAATCCATTCAAAATTTTGAATGTTTCAATCAAATCACATCGATTTCTTTTATTGTCCAAGGAAAAATTGTTAAACAAATTTAGTCTCTGATGGCAAGTATACTTATCAAAATCATGTACCATTTTATTAGCTTGCTTCTGAACTGCTACTTTTTTTTTTTTTTTTTTAATATCCTTGGCACCCACCCCCAGCTTATCAATGATAAGTGTCAGAAGTGACCTCTACAGCATCAGAAGAATTTCCATTTGATTTGTTGGAATAGGTTTTGTTAATTATATCTAGAATCCTGTTTGCATTTGTTACAACAAACTTTTGCTAGAATCCAAACTCCAAGATTTTTTTTTTTTTTTTATAGAGATATTGACTCACATAAAACATCTCCAATAAAATAATTGTATTCAGAATTATTAGTTCCAAAGTGTAGGCATTTACATTCACCTTTGTTGAGCAGTAATTGCCAATCTTCATTCTGTTCATATAGAAAATGCAAATAGGAGTGGATAGGTTTGCCTATTGTCCTGTTCACACCCCAATCTCTTGAACAGGAGTAGAGGTTTATCCCTTGTTTCCTGTTTAAGATTGGTTTTCAAGTTCCTTCTGAAGTCTGCTTCAGCTTTATACACTTAACACTTGTTCTTTCCTATACTATTATAAGTCTGCACAGTAACTCTCTACTTTGAGTGACTCTTGGGATTTGGATTAGGTGATCATTTGTTTAAAAAAAAAAAAAAAAAAAAAAAAAAGTCCCATGCAAGGACTGAAGCAATGTCAAATACTGAGCAAAGATAATCCAATAATCCATCTATAGAGATAGAATATTTATCTATATACACACACACACACATATTATTCCACATCATACGCATGACTAGGAGTTTCATGCCAAATACAATCTTCAGTTGCTGAGTGTATAATGGATAATATGTATATTTATTAATATATGTATACTTTATAGCTTTTATATAACATCAAGTACTATTTCAATAACACCAGCACTTTATGTGCAATTCATATATTTGTGTGAGAGAGCATGTGTGTGTGTGTGACACTGTTCTGTATCACAAGAAGACCCTACTACATAGCAATGTATAAATTGACTTCTTTTGGTCATGTAATAGAAATGCCACATATTTATACTAAAAATATTTGTAAAGAAACTCTTAAATTGTGATTGTCTCTGTAGATAAATTTTTAAAAGGGGGATATTTTCTCTTCTTTAATTCCTGTTCTTTTGTTCTCTTTCAATAATGTTTTTCTTTTTCTATTATTATTTTGCACTAAGTAACTCCTTGTGTCTTAGCAGCTTTATTGCTTTGCTTGGAGTGAAATGATTAAAAAAAATGTTTGAATATATCCATTTATTCTTTTATAGCATGGGGACAAAGAAGTTGTAAATAATTTTATTGTTTTTAATATTCAGAAATATGGAACAAATTTAAGAACATACAGAGCAACAAAAAGCGCTGTTAAATTACATATTGCCATAGTTTTCTTGATGGTGTATGTAAACTTAATATTAATTAATATTACTGCAACTTTGTATTGAAACACTTTAAAATGTTTTTTACAAAAACTTCTTTTTTTTTCTTTTTTTTCTTTTTTTTTTTTTTTTTTTCTAGAAAAGAGCTGAGGAGTTACTAATAAAAATATTTCCAACACAAATGAATCAAGATTTTGGAATAAATACAGAAACTGCTAAAACTCTACCTGCTCAATCAACAGAGCTTGACCAAATCGTAGCTCAGACCAGCCTGTCTATTATTGATGATTATCCCTCAGCAGACCCACGGTGGGCAGAATCAAAAAATGCCAGTAAGTTTTTTTTTTTGTCACCTCCCTTTGATACACTGATTTATTCATCTTGGTGTCCCCATCTTGGTTGTTATAGTCACACTGTTTCAGTTGTTGTACTCTCTGACTCTTTTCATTTACTTGTTGTTCTATTTGGTAACTCTGGAATTACAAACCAAATGTTTTATTCAGTCTGTCAGTTGATTGTTCGCATTCTTTTGTCCAGGTTAGAGGATCTATTGTATTATTTCTCTTTAATTAGCTGAATTTCATTCAGGTAACTTTAATTAGGAAAGAAAAGAATCCACTATGGCATCATCTGATAATTCAAGGAAGTGTGTGTGTGTGTGTGTTTGTTTCATAAATCGCAATTCTCAACAAATGCACAGATTTGGCATTTACTGAATTTATTATGACACAAGGCCAAATGATTGGTAAAAGATACAAAGATTATAATGTGCTAATCTTCCACATGAGAATAATCTGCTTGCCTTGAAAATCAGTATTCAAAATGCTGGGTTCAAACACTGATTTCTTCCAGGAGGCAGACCAATGCAGGATACATCTTTATTGAAGAGCTTGCACTCTGCTGAGAAATGATCAATGGTAAAAGATAGATTGAAAAAAAAAAGACCAAGTTCGATGATTTTTTTTTTTTTTTTTTTTGTTTATTAACACATTTAAGTAAAGCAAAATAACATTTTATATTTTCATAATGTGTATTTATAACCCAAAATTGGTTAATTTTTTTGTTTTTTCTTTAGCACCAGATCTGGGGTACAAAAGCTCAAATTTAATTTTGAAGCAGTTAGAGAAGAAACTGAATTTGCATGAGATGTTCAATAAATTTTTAAGATATTTCAACCTAACTGATAAGGTAAGGAAAATATTAATTAATTTACTTTTGCTACTATTATTAAATGTTTTTAATAACTATCCACCTTCACTTCCCCAGGAAGCTAATCCACAACACAGAAAGATTTATTTCATTTAATAGTATATCATATACACTGTTGTCTATTCCACCTTCTGCCTTCTATGTACAGAGATAAGAATTGGTGACAAGCAGGGTCGGATTTAGGCCTTAAGAAGCCCCTGGACTAATCAAATTATTTCATTATGTATGTTCACAATCCTTTGTCTATTTGAAAAAATTTTAGATGATGCTTTCTTGGTGTAAAATATGAAATACTATCCCATATATGTAAATCCAGGCTGGTGATAAGCCAATATTAAACTTATTTAATCACGAAATGAATTTATTTTTATGTTCAATGCACACTTAGTGAATCCCAATATAAATCATTTCTGGTTGCACTGATGTTATAACAAATCTGAGATTGGGTTGAATCCCAAAATATCCGTCTATGTGCTGAATTCCTGCATGTTCATTAAGATATAAAAATCTCATGCCTAATCACCCCTATGGTTGATAAAAAAAAAAAAAAAAATTTCAATGCAGTTAAACATTAAAAAAAAAAAAAAAATTATCTCAGTCTCTATAAAAATTAAAATGTCTTTGTCTGCATTTTTGAATGAATGAATTATACACAGGCCTGCCAGTCTAGTGTCCTCATCTTGGTAATTGTTGACAATTACAACCAACATTAGAATACTAGTCCAAAGAAAATCGGTATAATAAAAAGTAAAACAATCTTAATCATGTTCTTTTTTTTTTTTTTTTTCTATTAATTTTATATTGTACATTATATTATATATTATATTATATATTGTATATTATATTATATATTGTCTATTGTGATATAAGTTTTGATGACAATCCAGTAGAATAGTACAACAATTTTGAAAATGTTTTTAACATGTTTTGCTAATAAAACAGCATCATTAGAAAAATGGATTTCATTTCTTCCCAGAAACTGCCACTTTGTGGAACCAACACTCAAGAGGGAGCTACCCCAATCACTACAATCTTAACTGGTTCAAGTATAGGGTTAACAGTTATCTTCCTCACATAACCTGTGCCTCTTATTTTGTAACCCTCTACATCGAGTGGCTCTTGGGCCCTTTACAAAGTGAACATTATTGCTGAAAAAAAAAGATACTATAAAAATAAGTATGAAAAAAAAAATCATTGTTTAGTATTGTCCACCCCAAAAATTGAAATGAAACAAATATTTTAACATTAAGAAAAGTACATTTTAAATAAATATGATCATCATTAACAATGATGTGATAAGGTTAACAATATTTGGAAGAAGTAAAACATGGCAGACAAAATTATAGAAAGTTTTGTTATTTGTTCAAAGGCAGATTTTTTTCAGACTGATATTCTTTTTTGCCTTTCTTTACTGCTGTCTCAAATTTCTTTTTTGTTTTTATTTTGCAAATATGTATTTAATACTGTTGAAAATGTGAATCTAACAAAAACAAAGTAACAAGGATTCATTTTTTAATTTTATTTTACCTTGGCTGATTCGTTCTTTGCAGTTGAATTCTATTCCTGTTCGTGATGTTGTTATGGATACAGCTATGTTCATGTGTGAAAATGCTGAAAAGGTTGCTGCCATGATTGCTCTTCGAAGTAGTGAGCAAGATTACAAATTTTTGGAAGAGATGTAAGTGGTCCTGTAATATTTTCAAATACTCTTTTTTTTTTTTATATATATATATATATATATATATATATATATATATATAAATATCTATAAATCAAGAATATTTTGGGGTGGGGAATGTATGGCAAAGTGGGAAAAAAATTTGTGTAAGATGCCTTTTGGACTTCATTAGACTAAATTTGTAACAACACTTCTACATCAATATTTACCTACACAGACTCTACAATGATTGTACCGAAGTATAAAAAAAGAAACAAAAAAAAAACTAAACAGTATAGAAATAAATATTCAGTATAAACCTTTCATTTTTGTAAGTGTTTCTTAATATTATATTTAATGAAAATAAGTTGAATACATTGCAACCATTAGATTTACCCTATTCCTAAGTGTATAGAATGATATTAAACTGAATATTTTATGGACTGAGGTACATGCCATTTACTGTTACTACAATAATTAGACACCAGAACCTTGAGGTTGGTTAAACATTTTAATATTCTAAAATTCATAATGTATATCATCTGTCAAATGATTAAATAAAAATAAAATCTTGAAATGATACTGTCTAACAATTATTGTTTGTTCCATTTTATTAATTCAGGTCTCTATTGCCAACGATAATCAAGCGAATTGTTGACAAACGTGGAGAAGCCAATCACTCCATGAACCTCACACATTTGGACTTGTTTTACCGAGAGGTAATCTTCCTATTTTTGTAGTTAGAATTGCTATCTTGTTACTTTGTTCTGTTATTTGATATTCCCTGTATCATTTTTTTTTTTAAATTGGTCCATTCTCCGACCTTCTTTAGATAAATCAATTTTGTTGATGGTCCCTTTCTGCCTGTAATCCTGTCTCTGGACTGCTATTTTCATTGTATTTTTATTGTTGACTCACTCACTCCTGTTGGGTGGGGTTGATTTTATAACCTATCAACCCTTGTAGGGTTATTTAATATTGAAACCTTCTTTTCTTTTTTTTTTTCCATTATTATTACTATTTTGGAAGTCCATAAAACATTGAATTTGGCTGCAATCTTTCAATTTGTAAAACACAGAAAACTTAATTAGTTTCTGGACAAATGTTATGTGACCAACTTGCAGATGCTGGCTTGATACTGATTTTTAACAAATTTCCGGAAATTCTTATACAACCTACTATCTTTTCCCATACTGATTTCCTCACATATTGTTCACACCACACAATTTTTATACACCACACAAAAAAAAAAAAACAACACTTTGTCAATTAACCTGTTTGGAGATGTACATATTTATGATAGTTTTAACATACCTTTATCTCACAAACTCACTATGCAAATAACATCACTCTACTCATCACAAGCTGACATAACTCCTACTATAAAACAGTTTCTCATATCCAATTCTCAAATCAGCCCATTTGATTGTGGACATTTTGCCCTAGGATATGCTTTCAAATTAGTCATAGAAAATTCAGAAACTACTACAGCAAATTCTGACACAAAACAAGTTCCATGTGCTCAGTGAAGAATATCAAAAGTCCCTGAAGTTCAACACATACCAACATCTTTTAAAAAAAAAATAAAATTCCAATAGCAATACTTAAAAATTTCAAACACACTGGAAAATAAAGCTGCAATAAATTTATGAAATGTAAAGTTTTCTCCAGATGAGGTTTCTATTTTACAACTTGAATTGAATTTTGCCCAAGTACTAGAACTTTTGACAAAAATAAATTAGCTTAGGGTGTATTCCAATTTGTCCGTCATCACAAGCTGAAGGAATATTTTTTCGAAAAAAAAGTGGTAAGAATTCTACAACAATTACAATTAGCGATCAAATCTGACATAATTGGATTAAGAAAAATCCATCCTGGTATCCAGAGGTAGTCAGTCGTTACTAGAATCTTTGAAAATCTGTCAGGCTTGCATGAATCAAAACATAAAATCAAACCATAACAAAACCTGGAACAACAACCTTACTACTTCACAATGTAACACTCTTTGATGTCTTGCCAATGAAAATTTGATTGCCATAAAAATGGCAGACAAAGGTGTAATTGTTATTATGAATAAAGGAAAACTATATTTCAGAAGTTTTAAGGGACAAAAGTTTTTATGAAGAAATAAAAATAGACCCAAACCCTTAATACAAAAAAAAGCTAGACAATGTAATTTCGGAAATGAAAGAAATAGTTATATCAATGAAGCAAAATTTAACATTTTACATTCAGAGCAAAGAACACCAATGTTTTACAGCCTTTCAAAAATACATAAAAAAATTTGATAAACTTCCTTCAGTATGCTTGATTTGTAGTGGATACGAATGTTGTATGGCAAAAATCTCTTAGTAGGTAAATGTTTTTTTTAATCTCCTATAGCAAAACTTATATCATCTTATGTCCAGGACACATTTGATTTTATTTCTAAAATAAATTTTCAAGACAAAAAAATGATTTTCATGTTTGTCTTTTGGTCACCATGGATGTCTCGTCTCTTTATCCTAATGTGGATCACGATGAAGGGCTTGAGGCATGCAACAAAGCTTTTGAGAAGCACAAAACCATTCCATCAAACTTTCTCTGTAGACTTATGTGTTTCATCATGGAAAGCAACACAAAGTTTGGTAAAAAGTTTTCCACCAAATCAAAGGCTGTGCAATGGGTACCCCTATGGCCGTTTGCAAATATCTTTGACAAATTTTGAAGCAAAACTACTTGAAGCTTTCAAATCACAACATGGCTAGAACTTTTACTGTGATTTATTGATATTTTCTTCATCTGAGAAGGTACACAGGAACGTTTAAAATTTCTACAGTTTTGGGATACTTTTGCACAAAAGAATAATTTTCGATCACAAATAAAATTTATGTCTAGTTTTTCCAAAGCTAGTGTTGAATTTTTAGACACTAGAGCAAAGTTCTCAAGGAATCGTTTGATGACTGAATTATTTTGCAAACCTACGTCATCGCACATTTACCTAAACTGACATTCTGATCATCCTTATCACATGATAAAATCAAACTTGAAGTGCCAATTTTTACACATAAGGCGAATTTGCATGGAGACAGGATTATTGGAAGCATGCTAATAATTTAATTTGGGATTATTTTCAATGTTACTATCAAGAATCGCAACTGAAACAAATTATGAATGAAATGGCTAAAAATGAAGATACCATAATATTATACCAGGTCAAAACACCAAAAAACACAAAAATTCTGACAGAATCCCATTTATCATTTGGCACCAAAATTTTACTGGAATTTTGAAAATAGTACACTACAGCCATGAACCAGAACTAAAATATCAGTGTTTTAAAGAGATTTTTCTCAACCCACCTATAGTTTCTTTCAAAAGAAATTTAAAAAAAAAAAAGACAAATTTTAACAAATGTAAGTGTCCACACTCAAAACAACATTCAGATAGTTATACTCCCAAAAACATTCCTAGTAGAGGAAAACCCTGTGCATTGTGCAACAACATGAGTCAAGTTAATTCTATCACAAATTCAAAGAAAAACCTCATGATTTCTTCAGAGGGAGGTAATTGTACTGATTCCTATTTAATATAAGCCACCCAGTGTACCAAACATCTTGATTTATGTGGGTTGTACAACAGAAAAATTAAATAAATGATTCCATGAACACAGGTATGATGTCAGACACAATAATGTGACATCAACGGAGCTTGCAGAACATTTTTATTACAAACGACTGTAATTTGACAAACATTTTAAGGTACACATTCTGAAAAAATATTCAGAATCTACTGATCTGTCACCTCTTAAAACACATGAGGATGGTTACATAAGCAACTTACTAACTTCCCACCCTAGGGGAATGAACAGAATGATAGAGTTCCATAAGATTTATACTAAGCTGTTTGATTAATTCCTCTTAGTAACTAATCAACTAATGGAAAAGTTCAAGATGAACAAGATCACCATATTAAGCACATTTCAGTTGCATGCCTTCACACTTGGGATGTTTCATTTGTTTTGATGTGTTCATTACCAGTAAAGCAGTTTTTTCATTACATAACAAGCAACATTTGTAAAAAGACACAATTTTTTTTATAGATTCATATATTTTTATACTTGAAAAAAAATTGTTTAAATATAACCTGAAGACAGACAAGCATTCTGTTGAAATATTGTTTAATGTTGTCAAACACTGATTTTTCTTTTCTTCATCTTTTCTTAAATCATGCTATTAACTATTATAATATTTGAGTCAAGAAGCATTTACTTTGTTCAGTGATAGGTAAATATTGTTTTTTTTATATTTGATCCTATAAGCATTTACTTGATAGGTTACATCTTCTTGGAGTTGCTTTTGTCCCTCTCAGTGAAATCTAGGTCTCATTTACAAGGTGCCACTTCTGTTGAGCTTTGTTATGGCAATTGATAACTATGCTAACACTTAAAGGAGGAATATTCACTAGAAATAAATGAGTCAGCAAAAAGTAGTCAGACTTCATTGCAAGTGGAATAAGACCTCAGAATGGATCTACTGAAATATTAAGAAGGAAATGAGAGAACTAGAGAAGAGCAAATTCCTTCAGGTTTATTCTTATATAAAATTATTCCTTGATTATCCTGATGTGAAATGAAGACAAAAATTTAAATCATCAAAACTAAATCCATTCTAATTGTTAAATCTACACAGAAGCTAATTGTATTTAAATCAGCAGCAGCAGGAGGCATGGCACCTCTGCTGGTTAAAAGTGGAGCTGTATTTAAGCTCTACCAATTTCACTTTTGTCAGTTTTGTATCCAGTGCCTGGTGAAGCTTTGTCACTTTGAACAAGAAATTGTTTTTGCTATTCTTTTTCTATTTGCTCTTGGACTACTATTTCATCTCTCCGACAAGGGTTTTGAAAATTTAGAGAACCATATTCAACATTCAAAATTTCAATTTCAAATACCAAAGTAAGAATTGTTTGACAAAAGTTTGTTGTGCTTTCAATCAGAAGCTATGCTTACAAATGGATCTACTTTAATCCAGTTTTGGAAGTTAGCAGCAGAAAAACAAGAGACTAGCCACAAACAGACAAGAATTAATGCATCTTTTCATAAGAAATAAACTGGACAAAACCTTGAACAAAGCATCTGAAAACATATGTAAATGTTAAATTTCTTTCATAAAATGACTTTTATTTATTTTTTTCATAATTTAAATATTCATTTATTCTGAATTCTACAATTTTTTTTTTTTATTTTTTTTTACACCCATGTTATAAGGTGTCTGGATAATTGAGAATGTACTGTATTCTTTACACCCCTCTATTGAAATGGCATCAGCTGTGATGTTTCTGTCTTTGATTTTATCATGTGATAAAAGTAGTACACTTATGCTTGATTTCAAAATATTTTTCTATCCATAATAATTTCTAACTCCCCCTCTTAGGAGATGACTTCCTGTTGGTATTTATAATAGGCTTGACACTGTAGATCAGTCATGAGCAAACAGTGGCTCACAGGCTATATGCAACCCAACTTGGCTTTCTGAATGGCATGAGAAAAATAATTTTATTAAAACGTTGTTTGTTTCCTTTCCTTCTCACTTGTTCATACCTGTACAATGTTTCTTGACTTTTATTACTTTTCCTTGAAGGTAGCATTTTCATCATTTTAAACCATTGACGATTTCTACTAAGGAAGATCATTTGTGTAAACATCTTTTGCTTCAGAAATGTCAGTGATAATTATTTTTATCTACAGAATAAATATACTTCTACAAATATATTTGTATGCTCAAATGAAGAAATCAGAAAAAAAATCGCATGCAGCAGTATGTATTAATCGCTCTCTCATCACTGATATTTTACCAATACTTCAAGGTTTTTTTTTATTATTATTATTATAGAAGGAATCTTTTCTCCAAACAAAAAAATCATCTCTTCACTATTTTTTAAGGCAGGTGCTGATGTGCATGGTCTTTTGTTAGGGAAATAACTGTGGTATCTTTAATGAAAATTTCCCTAAAATTTTAGTGGATTTTTTAATCCAACATTATTTCCTATTACTATAAAAGTTATTTTTAGTGAGTACACTTTGAGTTAATATTTTTTTATTTTCTTATACAATATTAATATCAACTGGCCTAGATTGATGTTTTCATGAGTGCCACATAGTATTGGGAGGTACATTTTTCTTTAATACGACTTCTTAATCTAGGCAGTGGGTTTACAGCCAAATCACATTAAAACAGCAGTTTTCATACAATCACCAAAGTTAAACAATGTTGAGCCTGGTCAGTACCTAGATGGGTGACTGCTTGGGATTAACAGGTACTGTAAGCTTGGATGTGAGTTTGGTGTAATGGGTAACAGCTTGGAATTGGAAATCTGAGTGGAGTTCAAATTCCAGTCTAGTTCATAATATTCACTTGCATGCAAATACTCTTGGGAAAGGTATGAATCCACATTGCCCCCCCCCAAGCTATGTGTTAGTTCAGTGGTTCCCAAACTTTTTCTTTGGGTCACATTTTTGAATGAAAATTTGCTTGCGCCACATCTAATTTTATGTGATATAAAATACATTTAAAAATTAAAAAAAAAAAGCAAAAAAAAAACGAAAGGGTTAAAGAGGGATAACTGCAGATTCAAAGTAAAAACATTATCATTGATGACTCTCTCTTCCATTTTGTGGACCCTAGTTACTACATTCTTAATACTTGATATAATGCAAAAATATCACAAAGATAAAATCAGTCAATAATTATTTATACTGGGACTTATGCATGCAATTACAAGTAATCCATAATAATTTTGAAATATTTATTTTTGGCATGTGAATTTTTTGAAACTGTTTCTAAATCTTTGTCTTTCAATCATTCCATCTGACCTACTATCCTCTTCCACTGCATCTCTGAGGTGTGCCCCACCTTTTGGGAACCACTGGGTTAGTTAATAGGATTTGTATTGGTAAATCATTATCTCCAAAAAGTATTAATGCAATATTTTTCTAACAATTCAAAATATGTTTTGGCTTTAAATAACCCACAAAGAGTTGATAAAGCCATAAACAATCAATCATTGAATATGATGAACAACAAAAATTTTATAAGTTACAATCTAAAAAATATTTTCTGGCTTTAAATAACCTGCAAAAGTTGATAAACTGTAAAAAAAAAAAAAATGTTCAATCAAATATTGATATTACTTTCACTGAAAATTAAAAAAAAAAGCAAGATTGTCAAGTCAAATATGTATACACCCACTAAAAATATTTATAGTAATAAAAAATGATTTTTATTCTTCAAAGTTGATTGGATTCACTTTTATAAGCAAAAAAATGGTATGTAAAACAAACTAGAAAGTTAGCTTTAGTATCTGTCTATATTTCTGAGATGAGGTATTATGTACATTATTTACATTATTCGAACTAATGTCCTCATCTTTGTCGCCATATTTATTACGTTTCAGCCATTGTACGCTCTGGCCTTCTTCAGGTGGTTGAAATATGGTGACAAAGATGAGGACAATAGTCCAAATAATGTAGATAAAATTAGCTTTGTTTGAATGTGGAATCAGATGTGAACTTGGGAACTAGGGTACCACATTGTTGTTTGTTTCTAATATAAACTTTTGCTTCTTCTAAGGTGTCTGGTGTTCAAGATATCTTCACTGAGTGTTTAGAGTATGAGAACGACAACCTCACTGCTGATATGAATCCCAAACATATTGTAAACCTTATTGTTACAATGAATGACCTCATCCTGGTGAGTTTCTGTCCACTTCAAGACTTGGATTCTTTTCTTTACGTTCTTTTTGACTTTAGATGTACTTTTTATGCACAAACTGACCAGAACAATTCATTGGTTTTACAGAACAACTGAAATTTAGCTGAACATATCTTTCTGTTTTGAAATATAAATTTATGAATTACAGATGACATGCCAAACACAGGATAAAGAAAAATACAATTTTTGTAAATGTGTATAAAAAGGTAATGGCATTTAAAAAAAAAAAAAAAAAAAAAACTTGAACAAAATAAAGCTAAAATAAAAAAAATGTATATTTGGTGATATTTTTAATATTGCAATATACAGGATTCATTGAATGAACATTCACTTATGCACTTAGGAAAGGTATGAATCCATCTTCTCCCAACTATGGGTTAAATAGTAGGACTTGTATATGGAAAAATTCTTACAATTCAAAATGTGTTTTTTAGCTTTAAATAACCCACAAAGGGTGAAGCTAAAAAAAAAAAGAGGAGGAAATCATTGAATGTGAGGAACAAAGAAAATTTTTTTTTTATTCCGTTTTTCAGTGCTCTTTGTTTTTCTTTTATGAAAACTAAAAATGTGTAGAGTAGTTTTTACACTCTTAGTTCTTATAAAATAAAAACTGAATAAAAAAAAACAAATTCACTGTCACATTCAATAAAACTTGTATAAAAGAAGGGTTGCTACCCAAATATACAATATTCTAATATGCTGTATAAGGGAAAAAGTGTCATAATTAGTTTCTCAAATTCTAGAAAAATTTCCTTATAATTATGCCATAAATCTATATGTAACTAACAATATAAAAAAACTTGTTTGCTTTAAAATTTATTTTTACAGTTAAAATGAAAATTAAGATTTATTAATTTATATAATTTTGCTATTGACAGTATGTTTTGCGACAAGCTTTGCAATACCGTTTAAATAAACGCAATTATTATGCCCGCTTCTCTGAGACGTTCATTCAGACGGAGTACATCCCTTGGACCTGTTCTATTGGACGAATGGGCATGAGAGCTTTACTAAAGAAACAGGTAATATTTATATCATGTGTTTTAATAACCTTTGTTTATTTTTGTATGTTCTTCTGCAGTTTTCTCATAAAATTTCATTTTTAGTCCCTCATATAAAAACATGTTTATTGACTTTTAAAAATAAATGCATAATCTTTTAATTACTCGTTAGAGAGAGATGCTAGTTAAGTACCATTTTCGTGGTCACTAGCTGTTTAGTTCACTCCAAGAGAAATTCTTCTTATTCTCATTCCTCATAATCAAGTTTGGTACAATATCTGACCATATGATTGCCTATTTGTCCTAAAAGGAAGACTATTCTGTTTGCTGCCTGTAGCATATCTTTGATCCATTTTATATCTCATGATATCTGTCATTTCACTAGCTATACTCTGTCCTGGGTATAATGATAAACTACATCCGGCAGCAAGGCCTCTGATCGAGAGATTGTAGGTTTTAAGGAGCATGAAACCACCTCTTAATTTCAGTTGTTCCCAGGTCCACTCTGACCTAGGGTGGTAGCACCTGTTAGGGCCCCAGCTATGGGGAAATAGCTAACCCCAAACTGGGCTCAAAAACTATGAAAGTATAAAAATACATTTTTGTAGTAGAGAAATGCATTTTCATAGTAAAGAAATTACCAGTAATACATTTTTGTAAAGGGGGGGGGTGTCAATAAATACCAGCAATACATTTTCATAAAAGAAATTACTAAATTTCCCAAGAAAAATAAGTTTTGGCATTAAATGACCCATAAGGAGTTGATATACTGTTAAACAAACAAAAGAAACTAGCTACACTAAAATAAAATTCCTGTGAGGACATTTATATTCTTGTGTATTGAGCAACTCTGGAAGATGTTAACTGAGGCTACCACATCTGTTCACCCAAAGAAAAACTCTCCTTCTCAAAGCTGAAGGATGGTAATAGTAATTGTTGATACAGTTTTGTATTTTTTTTACTCATTTCATTCCAAGCAAGGTGATAAAGTCACTAAAACACAAAGGGTTACGGAGTGAAAGAATCTGAAGGAGAAAAAAATTGAGAGAAGCCAATAAAATTACAGGAATTAAGACGGAAGATGAAAATTGACATTACGTTTAAATTTTGAAGATCAAATTTGACTGGAAATCAAGAAGCTGACAGTTCCACAAGTGAGAAAAAGCTATTAGCATAGAATATTGTTACAACTAGCTTTTGTTTGTCACATGTTTATTAAAAAAAATTTTGTTGTATAGTTATTTATAAAATTGTAAATAATAAACATTGCATTGTAGTTGGTTTACATATTTTAATAATTATGTAATTTTTTTATAAATTTATGACTAAAAAGATGTCTTTTCAAATTCATTTCTTTATAAAATGGTAAATAAATCTTTATAAAAGATAAATAATAAATATTGCAATTGCACTTGGTTAATGTATTTTTATAATCTTGTAAATAAACATTGCTGAGGGAGTCAAAAATGTATACAGTAATGAGTGTCAAGGGAATGACCATCCTTTTGATAAACTTCTTTTTTCTTTTTTTCTTCAAGCATGAAGGTTAAACATTTTTGCCTAGTTTTTTATGAAATTTTATCCATTTTCTTTTCTCTCTCTGTAGTAGACACGTACAAGCTTTTTCTTTGCCTTTCAGTGTTCCATGACACTTGAACAGGGTATCATCAATGCTCAGGATCACAATTATCAAGCAACACTCTTCAATCAGCTGACCGACTTGGCTGACATTCTCCTTGATGGCTACAGTGCTCAGCTGACCTCTTTGGAAGTCTATGATAACAAAAGTTCTCGATATAATCAGCTGTGTAAAATGTATGACGAGGACAGGGCTACACTTATCTCAATGTTAAGTAAGGGTTTTTTCTTTTTTTTTTTTTTTAATTTTATTTTAAGCTCTTACATTAAGCTCTTACATTAACAGCCATTGTCAAAATTTATATTGGGGAGGGGATCTTTTGTTATGAGTTATTAGTATTTACTAAATTTGTATCCACAATCAAACCCTGAACTATCACCAGTCATGGTAAACACAGGTTCCCTCAAGGAGGCCCCATGCCTTGAGCACCTATTTGGATTTAAGCTCAACCCAGACCTCAAGTGGAACGTGTACATATGATCCATTGCTCTGTACCCTTCCAGTAAGTACCTGATCCCTCCTGCTATCCTCTGCAAAAATGGGGTACGATTGCCATATATGGGCAGGAGCTTTCCAGTCTTGATAGTACAAAAGCATCTCTACATCCTTTTAGGTAGCAAATTATTTTCAACCTTACAGTTCCTTTGTCACAGGGCTAAACATTACAGGTCTCTTGCTACTCTTTCACTATTTCTA
Source organism: Acanthosepion pharaonis (assembly GCA_903632075.3). Lineage (NCBI taxonomy): Eukaryota > Metazoa > Mollusca > Cephalopoda > Sepiida > Sepiidae > Acanthosepion > Acanthosepion pharaonis. The sequence continues at coordinate 2,882,185 of CAHIKZ030000857.1, read as the reverse complement.
TGGAACGTGTTCAGACAAACTACATTCCTCAGTTCCACCAATTGTAACATTCACAACTAAGACCCCCCCCCCCATGCTATGCACATTGTAGAAAACCATCCTCATTCCTTTTGTATTCCATTGGTGAGATGTAAGTTCCACTCAAGCAGCAGCTTCCTACAAATTGCTGCTTTGTGGAACCGACTGCCAAGAGGGTGCGTCCCTAATCACTATCATATTAACCTGTTCAAGTCTAAGGTTAATCATTATATTCCCCACATATCTGCATAAACTGTCTTTTACTCTGTAGCCTTCTACCTCAAGTGGCTCCCAGGCCTTGTACAGGGTGAACATCATTATAAAAAAAAAAAAAAAAGAGCAAGTGGAGATAGGAAGATTGTGTTACTTCAGTCTTCCAAGAGAAGGACCATTTCCCTTTAAACTCTGCATTTGAGACCCAGATTTTAACAGACACACCATGAATTAAACAACAGTATATATCTTCTTTTTTTCTTTTAAACGTTTCACCCCCAAGCTAGACAATAAAGCCACTAAGGTACAAGGGGGTTACTGAGTGTGACAAAGAAAAACATTAAGAAGAGAAAACAATAAAACAGGAATGAAGAAGATAATGATTGATATTGCACTTAAATTCAAAGATCAAAATTGACTGGATAGCAAGAGGCTGAAAGAGTGTCCCACAAGCAAGAAGTGCAAGAGAAGAAACTGCTAGCATAGAACTTACAGTTGAATTTAGCCATTTCAACTGTAAAATGATGTGACCTTGCCACTAATCTAGTATTGTGCTTAAATTTGTAAACTCAAAGTACCAAGAAGGAAAGCTCATCAAAACAATTACCATGAAAGGAACAGAAAGTTACATCATGGCAATGGGAAATTGACTGAAACTGAAATGCTTGGTAAAGACTAATAACATTGCAGATTCTTTAGATTTTATCAAGGATCTCTAAATACATAGCAAACCTGATGTGACAGCAATATTCAATGTGTGTTTTACATACACACACACACACACACACACATACATATATATATATATATATATATATATAATAAAAAGGCTTAAACACTAATATTCCATGGTCATAATTTATTCCATTGGAATCGTAAATATGATCCAATTCATCAGACCTACAAATTCAAAAAGAAAACGGAAAAAACAACTCCGGAAATAAAAACAGAATTTAGAGAGAGTGTAAGTATGAGGAGGATGGAGATTAAACCTTAACAGAGAGAATTTTAGGAGAGGTGGGTGGAAGGGGTTTAAGTAAGAGAAAAATGAATGTTGTCAGATGTCTAATGCATAAAGATACATTTCGTGGTGACATACACACACCATAGACAACCTAATGTCAGAGTAAGAGGTGGGGGAGAGAGATGGATGTATGTATATTTACCACTAATATTATATATATATATATATATATATATATATATATATATAGAGAGAGAGAGAGAGATAGTTTTGAAAATACATGAGGGCATACCTTAAGCTATCATTTCAGCCAACATTCATCAGAAGGAAAATGTTAGCAAAGTTAATGATGAAAACAAAGATTTGGAAAATTCACACAGCAGAAAAAGGCAGGGCAAGGAGGTAAAATTATTGGAAAACGATTAAAATATATTTATTGAAAAATAATTTATGAATAAAAATAAATAGTTCCAAATGAGTATAAAATGGAAAAAAAAATTACTCACAAACCTTCTAAACGATTGACAGGGTGAATGAAATGCTTCTTCTCTCTGCAGAGTTGGTTTATGTAACTTAATGTGAACTGCTTCAAGAGGGCATAAATTATGAGCGGACTGAGCTCTGTGCAAAATAAAAGAATTATTCAGATATTTGTTGGCACAGTCAAGCAAGTGTTGGCCAATGGCCAAATCATGCACAGACTGAGTCTCTCTAGAAGAGAGACTCGAGCTACTCAGTCTTCTACTGGCAGGAATGTGCTTACTAATTTGGGTTTCAAGTTGCTGATTGGTTCATCCTACGTGTTCAGCTTCACACTGACATTTGAATTTATATACAATAGAACTTCTTTGAAAATAAGACAAATCATCTATGACAAATGATGGAAACACTGAACTAGTCCCAAAAATAACACGCAACCTGGCAGTAGAAAAACCTGATGTAACGCAAGCCAACACTCTGTCAACCAGCGTTTGACCTCCCATGTAATTTTAAATAAACAGGACATAGGCTCTGACCAAACACTATTGGTTCTTTAAAGTGTTTAATCCTACACTCAGTAACACATTTAATGACATTAACAGGATAACCATTGTCACAAAGAAAACAATGAATGTTCCCCAATTCTTGATTGAGTCTACAAAGACAACAAATCATCAACACACAATGAGATAAGTAGAGATAAGTTTTATCTTATGAGACTTAAGGACAAAAGAATTCCAGTTGGTGTATAGACCTGTGAACATAAGCTTCCGATAAACACTAATAATGAACAAACCACCTTTTCGTTCAACCAGTATGTCTAAAAAAAAAACAAAAAAAAAACAAAATATATAACTGTTTTCCAATTACACAGTAAATTGAAGGGATGGATGAAAGGAATTAATTTGTGTATAAAAAGCCTTAGCTTGGAATTGAAAATAGAAAGTATCATCAACATAACGTAGATACATATAGGCTTACAATATTTTTTAATAAAAGGCTTTCATAAAAATCAACAAAAATATTAGTCTTCATTTTTTTTTTTTTTTTTTTAAATTAAATTTTTTTATGGTTTATATTGAAGTTATTATGTTGTATTATTAATTAAATTATAATATTTGTTAATTTGTATTATTAATTAAATTATATTTGATTTGATTTATTATGTTATATTATTAACGTAACAGAGTAAATATAAACACACTAAATTTATAATCCTAATTTAATAATCATATGTAGTGTACTTGTACTGTCATCAAGGGACTTGTATGTCAAATAGGTATTTAAGTATTATTCTTGTACTAGTAAGCCAGCCATCTGCATATCATGTATAGGGTGATTTTTTTTTTTTGTCTGGTAGGAAATAAAAGTAACTAGTTAACTTACTAAGACCAATTTAGTTAAGTTAGTTACCTCCACGAGATCGCTAAAAAAGAGTATAGCATCATGAAAAAGACGCCAAACTTGACGAAAACAAAATTTTATCATCTAAATGTTTGTTATTATTAAGAGGAAAGATAAAGGTATTTTTGGGGTATTTTTTTCCATTTTTTAATCGTTCCTAGCACGTCCGAAATTTTCATTAAAAATCTTTTTTTTTTTCTTTTTTTTTTCATTTTTTTGAGTCAGCAAAATTGACCTTTTTTTCCATTTTATAAAAAAAGCTGGGAATCTCACTTTGAAATTCTTTTAAATATCAATTATCATTTTTTCAAAATTTATTTTAAGAAAATCAGAAATTATAATGTTTATTTAAAATATTTTTAACCAAGCTTAACTTAGCTTTTGCGCCGAAAAGATGTAATTTGAAAATGAAACAAAGCAGGTCATAAACTTTCGCGTCACTTGACAGGTGATGAATGATATATTGATGGATTCTGTGAGGCTAATTTGTTCTATGGAAGGAGAAAAGTGAAATAATTTACATTTAAGTGAACAAATTATTTACCGTGTTATTTTTAAGGAAAACTTTCAGCTCTCTAATTTTTTTTTTTTTTTTTTGTACTTAGCTTTCACCTTTACATTTACGATGCATTATGGAAAATATATTCTAATGAAATTAAAATAAGACTGTTAAGAGTGACATTAAATTTCATATTTCTTAAGAAAGGTATCTAATTAATTTATAGGTACCTTTCTTATGAAATTCTGTCAGAAGTATACATAAAATACTATAATTTTATGTACATTTATTACATTTTACTGTGTTATTTGTATTTCCATTCATTTTATTATTAATTTTGATATTTCATTTATGGAAAAATGTCATAACTGAGATTAATATAAAAATAAGATCATATAAATTTCATAAGATGATACTGATACTTGTAGGTACCCTTCTCAGTTGAAATTGAAAAATCAAATTAACTTCTCCACGCGTGTTTCGCAAAAGTAAAGGCCTTAACAGCGGAGAACAATGCTTAACTCAAATAATACAACTTAATTGTATTCTGGTTGATCTTCCGTACTTTATAATTACAGCCCGATTATAAACACAAAATCATATTTTTTAATTACTGCAGATCTTCTGATTAGTCAAAATGATACAATTTACAATGCGCTAAAAAAAAAAAAGATCTATCTCATAAGGAGACTTAGGAAACCCGATGCGACTTTTAACTAATTTTATAATATTTTAACAACTTAAATTTAAAAACCTATTATAATTAAGAAATAAATAATTGTATTAAAAATTCATTTTTCATCGAAAAAATTTTTTGCTTTCAGAAAATATTGTCCATATTCATAAAAACAATTAAAGCAAGTAAAAGTATTTGAAATTAAATAATATCTTTGTTTTATTGAGTTTTGTATTTTACAATTCAGAGCTGATTTTCAGGTAGGTGGGGGGGTCCAATTAAAAACAAAAAAACATGATTTGCATTCCTCGAAGCCTCGTGCTTTTAACTATTGTAATCACTAAACTCGATGCGATCGAATTTCTACTGTTTTCATAAAATTAGTTATGGGCAGGGGTAATAAATATTTAAAAAAAATATTTCTGCCATGACTTTAATAAAAAAAACATTAATTTTGATCATCTGTGAATAGTTCCTGAAAGTTTCATTAACATCCGACAATTATTTATATTTTTGCGAGATTTACCAAATTAATGTGTGTCATACCAAAAAAAAACGTGCTAAAAATTGTCTGTTATTTACTAGTTCCGCTGATACAAAGAGAAACAAGTTTTTTTTTTTTAATCAAAATTTAGAATGTTCTAAAAAGAAGGAAAAATTTTTTAAAATAATTAAAAAACACTTTGGTCTTTCCTCTTAATAATAACATAAGCATTTAGACGATAAAATTTAGTTTTCGGCAACGTTGGCGTCTTTTTCATCAAGCTATGCTCTTTTTTTAGCGATTTCGTGGAGGTACCTAAGTTAAGTAAAGAGTTAAATAGTCAGGCACCAGACGAGTGAAACTTACTAGCATTGGTGAGGTAGGGGACTATTAATCCATATATCTATATTTGTATGTAAAATTCTGTCCCACGTGCATCTATATTAGAATTTGAAGTGTTTCTGTACACAGTTGTTTCTATTGTATTATTCATAATAATTTCTTTAAATCACTTTTATTTTAACAGTGGAACATAAAGAATATGAGAAAGCTGCATCCTTAGCAGAAAAATATTATGATTTCACTACATTAGCCAAAGTGTGTGATATTACAGAGGATGAAGACAGACTACAGAGATACTGCAATATTTTTGCACATAAAGTATGTTTACTTAATATTTTTTTTTTTTTTTTTTTAACAGCTTTTGTGTTTTGTTGCCACTAATATGTGAAGGATGCTCTGAAAGTAATGCCTCCTACTTATTTCCATGGAAACTGTCACAGATGCAGGGAATCCAATAACACTTGTTTAGAGCAAGGTCTCGGATACAAATCCCTATTTTTTTCACTTAGTCACTACCATTTGCTATGCATTTTCACCAAGGCACTGAAAATATCTCCACTGCTGCAATGCATTACCCACTGCCTAACTGTGCTCACATCCACCATTTGGTCTCTATAAAGAGTTGATAAATGTCAATGGGGGCATATTTTTCTTTTTTTTTTTTTCCCCCTCACTTTTTTTTTTTTTTGTATGCTGAAATTGAGGTGCCACTGATTCATTTGCACTTTTATGTCAGACTGCCATCTATGATGTGGTTAAACAGTTATAAGGTTATTAAAGGAAAGGTTCAACCTCTACCACTATATCCCAACCTCTGACCTTTTGTGCCCACATGGTAAAGTTGGAGGTATTACTTTGAGGGCAACACTCCTGTAGTGTATTGGTACATATTTTAAATTACAAGACTTTTAAGAATACTGATTTTTTTTTCTTCCCCTCAAGGGTTTCCGTGAGAGTATGTACCATTATTACTTGAGAACTGGTAAGTTATTTTTTTTTTTTTTTTTTTTCTTTGTTGTGTTTTTAATATTTTTTCTGCCTCTTGTTATATGGTATAAAGTCTTTACAATTAAGTCAAAATATTTAATAATTTAAAAATTTTACTTTTTTGAATAACCAATAGAATTTAAACTTTGTCCTGTACAATATTAACACTGAAGCACAAATTCTGTTTGTGTCAACATTATCAAGAAAACATGTACCATATTGAATTACTTATGAAATAGAAAATTTGATCTCATTTTTTTAAGCATTTTTTGGTTTTAAATTTTCAAGACCAGATGTTGTAATCCTTGAACTAATTTTCTCATATTTCTTGTTTTATTTTATTTACACACACACACACACACACACACACACACACACACACACAGGTATTTGAGAACAGAACTTTAACAGGCCATAAATGAGAGATGATCTAACATAATGTTATGCAGCCTGTACTAAATTTTAATATTCCCATTTTTCTTAAACATACATCGTAAGCATTAACATGGTAATTTCTAATATAGCATAGGAAATTAAAAGAAAGTTTTTCATGCTCATGGCACTAGCTGCTAACCACATCAACTGTAAGCTAGCTAGTTTCTTGAATGTAGTTCAGTCCTTGATGTTCAAGGGTCAGGAACAAGGTGGAGCCTTTTGCAGGGATATGTCATTCTAAACAGTCTTAGACGTGATAAAGACAACCAAATTCATCCACCAGATCCAAGATATTATCATCTATGACTCTCAGCAAGTTGACAAGGGCCATCTCCAAGCATTTGAAGGTGGCAAAGTTCACTACCAGATATGTGAAGCACAATGAAGACATTAGGTGCAAGTAGAAAGGACAGTTCTTGTCTAGCAAGACCAGGGAGAACTATGGGATTCAATTGAAATGTATGAACAAACATAAGGATCCCAGTATATTATGGTTTTTCTCTTGCATTAAGGGATGTTTATGCCATCTCTGATAGTCTTTGGAACTTAATGATAAGGGCCATGACATGCCAACCCACTTCAGCATGTATAGCGTTGAGGTCAGTGTGTCCATTTACATCAAGTTGCTGGCCGAGAATTATGTCACCCTCATCCAACATGTGGCCTCTTAGCTCTCCTAATTTGAAATCTCCTGGCTATGTTTGGGGGTCTCAATGAAACTAACCAGCATCCCATGAATAACAAGGACTTTTTTAAGGCCGTCCTAATATAGATATGACGGCTAACTTAAATGAGAGCTGCTTGATCCAAACATGCAGTTGCCTCCAAGGCCATTCTCAGGTCTGATTTTCACAATTACCAGGTACACCTCTGTACGTGTGTGTGTGTGTGTGTGTATATAATGTGTGTGTGTGTGTATATAATCTAAGCAAATAGTATTTAGAAAAATAGTATGACAATTTGGGGAAAAGTTTTTGTGACTTATTTCATCTGTTATGATTTCATCAGACTGGGCTTTGTTGATGTTGCATGTGTAGACATGACAATGTCAACAAAGCCTAGTCCGATGAAATCCTAATGGATAAAACATGTCACAAAAGCTTTTCCTAATTTGTGATTTTTTCTAAATATATAATTTGTGTGTGTAAATGTCAGTGTGTCACACTTTACTCCTAGAGGCTGTAGCTCAACATATCTACATACTATTTTGGAATAAGGCTGACTCCCTGGGCAAATCAAAATCATTCTGGGCTGGATCTTAACCTGCAATCCTGAAAATTTGGATACCCAAGTTTTCATTACTGTAATTGTTTATGGGATTTTTATTTTCTTAAATGTGATTTTTTGCAACATGTTTTTTTTGTATGATAGCAATTTTCATAACTTGGAAATAAATTTGAGAATAATTGAAACTAAATGCAAAATCCTGTGAAAGTCACTCATGAAATAAAAATAATTGTTTGTATGGACAATAAGGACATACATACATCAAATTGTCTTTAAATTAAGTGGTGGCAGAAGAAATATCATTGAACTTTTAAAAGGTAAGCTTAAGTATTAATGCAATACTTAAATGCAATGATCAATTTTGAGTTCTGTAGTTGTCTGTCACATATTGCAGCAGTATGCCTTGCAAAAAGAAATCTCTGCCAATCTTTTGCAATCAAAAGAGCCAAGGCTGCAGAGAGGAAAAAACATTTCATCCTTTATAACTTCATCAGAAGGAAACAACAAATAAAGAATAAGAGAAAAGAAAGAAAATATAAGGATTATTATTAGAAGAATGTTCAATGGCCACTTGTCTCATCAATGATTTTGCTGATCAATGGCTATTTTTATTTTACTGATTATTATTTCTTTTTTTTTTTTTTTTTTAATTCAAGTAGAGAGTTCATAGTAGAAGGATCTTGAGATATTTCCTTACACGTAGAATTGCTTCAGTCAATTAGTGTAACTTGTTGGGTTTATCAACCTAAAAGCATTTTGCATTTCATTCACAGAAGATATTTGATCATAGCTTTTGAATTCATGATAATCCAGAAAGTTTCTTTTTATTTTCTGTTTCTGGAATACCAGTAGTCAATTTTACGTGGTAGCTAGCCCATGGAGAAAAGATGAACATTTTTTACGTCTTTTTGATACAACACCGACAATTTTTCTGATCAGTTAGTATAGGTGTGCTTCTTACCCTTGAACACCACATAACCACATATAAAATTAAAATCGTTGAACACTTCACATGAAATTGGCGATTCGACTATTGGCCCAATTTAAAAGCGGTCAAGGCCGTGTTTTTAAGAAAGAGAATACAGAATTAAAGACAAATTATTAAATTTTAGGATGGTGATTTATAATAAATATAAATACTTCAAATGATTGATTTAATTCAGCTTAATTATTTTTAATATAAATAAAGAGGATCATGTCACAAAAATATATATATATATATATATATATATATATATATATATATATATACATACACACAGTTTCAGCTACTGTATTCTCTAGTCTTGCGAAGTTTTAAGCTTTTGTAAGCATTGCTATCTCTTTTTTCCTTCTTAGCATTGCAATTTCTTTCCTTTCAGGTAAAAGAGGCAAGTTGTTGACCATGCCACTGACTGTTGAACTGAGTCTTGTCTTAAGCAAATGCAAATCCCTCAGTTGGCTGATGGATATTGAATCCCAAGATTATTTTTCAGTTAGTATAAAGAATACTTTATATATATATATATATATATATATATAATGTGTCAATAAGTACACAGCCTAATTATGATAAAAAAATAAAACATCTATAAATATTTTCTACATGATATCCTTCCTTGTCATCTAATGCTTCTTCATTGGTTGCTTAACTTCAACATTATACAATGAGAATTTCAAATTAAAATTCAGCTAATAATTGTCAGGCTATGGACTTATTGATCCATCCTTGTATATTAATATTTTGTCTTGTTTCTTTTTGGAATGTACATTAACAATAAAATAGTTTCTGACTTAATGATTTGAAAGCTTACCAGTAAGAATTTTTATGATCCGTTTTTTTACACAAAAAATAGTGTGTCACACTAAACACAGGTAATTCTTTTGAAGACATTAAAATTCATGCCAAAAAATTCAGGGGCCACACTCTACATGAAGTTGGCTTATACATAAGTATATGTGGTATTTAGTCTCTTGTATCTCTAAATCTTTAGAAAATCAATTACCGTAATTCCCTGTGTATAATACGCATTTTTTTCTAAAAAATAAGCAAAATTAAGGGTGTGTATTATGTACAGCTACAAAAAAAAAATTTTAAATAAGTTGCCATTTCATAGGTCGATTTCAATTGCAAAATGACTAATCACTGCAAACAGACAACAATTTGACACTATCATTCAGTGATTGTGACTCCATAAGAATGTCAAATACAATCATATGTACCTAACAATACTTACAAATAAAATGAGAATTATCATAAAACTAAATTAGAATAATATTATTCTATGTTTAAAACCATTCTTTTAATAAGAGTAGGAAACGCTGACCATAATGAAATTGGAGAGGTACAATTTACAGGGTTTGATTACCAAACAAGGGTTGTATATTATGTGTGAGTAAAAGCATTTTCCCACAATTTTCGGAGTGCGTATTATGGATGAATTGTACTTGAGGAATTACAGTATTTGAGCAGTTTGTTTTTCTTTTTTATTTAAAAAAAAAATAAAATAAAATAAAATTTGATACACTTCTAAATCATTTTTGTTAATATTACAACCCCAACCTGACTATTAATGTTGATATTTTTATAGAATATACAATGCATAAACAACTGGCATTAAACTGACTGCATTGTTCTATTTTCATCTTTTTAGGCTTATGAAACATTATTTTCTTTGGCTCTTGAAGAAAAAAAATTTGTATCAAGGAAAAAGGTAATCACATATTTTAAGAGGTTGAATTTAAAAAAAAAAAAAAAATTTATTTTTATTTTTCTTTTTTTTTCTTTTTATTTTTCTTCTTTTTTTTTCTTCTTTTTTTTTCTTCTTTTTTTTCTTCGTTTTTTTTTCTTTTTTTTTTTTCTTTTTTTCTTCTTTTTTTTTTTCTTCGTTTTTTTTTTCTTCGTTTTTCTTCTTCGTTTTTCTTCGTTTTTTTTTTTTTTTTTTCTTCGTTTTTTTCTTTTTTTTACTTCTTTTTTTTTTACTTCTTCTTTTTTTTTTCTTTTTTTCTTTTTTTTTTTTTTTTTTCTTCTTTTTTTTCTTCTTTTTTTTCTTCTTCTTTTTTACTCTTCTTTTTTTTCTTCTTTTTTTTTCTTCTTTTTGTAGAAATATTGGAAAAAAGAAAAAAATACTCTTTTCTGCAAATCCATGACAAAAATGACTGTTTGCTAATATTTTTTTTAATACTAATGTTCACTCCATACAATGTCAAGAGCCACTCAAATCATGAGCATGAGAAAAAAACAAGACCCTAGACTTAAAGAGGCCAAGATATTAGTGATTGTGAAAACATCCTGATGGGGATCTGTTCTACAAAGCAACAGTTCTTGAAAAGAAACTGTCCACGTGGAACTTCCTTCTTACTATGAGAATACAAAGAGAATGGAAATGTTTCAGCTTTGTGCTCACAGCAGGGTAGGTCGCTGTTGTGATGGTCAGGTTGTTGAACTAAGGAATGTAGTGCATCAAAACACATGCCATAGAAATAGCGATAGATCACCAAAGTGGGTTGCAACATTTCATCTGTATGGAAAATATTTCATCACCCAATCATTTTAATCTTTTGTGAACAAAATAAGAAATGATTTCTCTATACATGATCCTTTTAGATGTTAATAAATTGTTCTCTTTTGATGCAAAAGTAAATTTGTAAATTACTTTGTCTTTTGCTCAAGACAAAAGATAGACATCAGTGCATAAAATTAAAATACAAAGTGCACATGATAGTACACTTTTTGTGTTTATTTGGCAGCACAAGAAATTGTCACCGTCCTGAGTATGACAAACTACATCTGCATCCTGGGTAAGACAATAAACTATGTCCAACAGCAAGGCCTCTGATCAAGAGGTTTTAAGGAGTGTGGAACCACTTCTTAATTGCTGGTGTTCCCAGGTTCACTCTGACCCAGGGTGGTAGAACCTGTTAGGATCCCAACTATAGGCAAATAGTTAACCCCAAAACTGGGGTCAAAATACTATGAAAGTGTAAAATTGTTGACTTTAAATAACCCATTGGAGTTTATATGCCGTAAAACAAACCAAATCAAAATTGACACCAAATAGCATGCTCATCTCACAAACCATTGATAATTCAGTCTTTACTCAAGTGTTCCCAAGTTTCAGATTTTTCTAAATATGATTTTCATATCTTTTCTATATCAAATGTTAACAGGCTAAAAACAAGGAAGCAGTTTCGCTATCATATGGGAGCTGTAAAGATCCCATCACCATAACTTGATCAAAAATTGCAGACAATATTTATGTATGCTTTTGAGCAATACACAAATAGATTGATTTTTTTTTTTTTTTTTTTTTTTTTCCCCCAGACTGTATTGGCCATGGCAAAACTTTGCTTACTTTCCACTGGGCGTGACATCAATGATCTACTTCCAGGTATGTAAATTTTATTATCCTACTTATTAAGCCTGTTTATACTATATGTTTATTTGTAAGATATGCACGCATGTTATTGAATACAATAGAAAAGCAATATTTGGCTCTCTGGTCAGAAATTCAAATATAACATCATTTTGAGCTCATTTTATTTTCCCCTAACCATAAATAAATGTTAAGTTCCTGAGACTCATCAGAGAATGGTCAAAAGCACTAGAACCAATATGAATCATAGACAATTCCTGCTTAGTCTTGAAATCAACCATATTTTTACTTTGTGTAGAATTTTTTTTTTTTTTTTTTTTTATAAATATTATCAAAAAATATCAAAATATTCTTTTTCATATTCACTAATACATGTATAAATGAAAAATTATTCCATTGTCTTGGAATTCCAGCAATCAACACTGAACAAGAACTGATTACACATCAAGAACTCATTCCTCCTGAAGTATTGAATGTAAGTAATTGTTACAACCTTTACATTTCCATTATTAATTTTTGACAAAATCTTTCCTATAAATTGACATCCATCTATTTTACCATCAAATATAAACAGCTTTCAATGACTTTACACTACCTTTCAGATAATTTATTTATTCCATCACAAGTGACCAGTTCCAGCTTTGATTTAATGAATTCCGGGTTTTTTTCAGCATATTAATATTGATATTTTTTTTTTTTTTTTTTTTTTTTTTTTTTTTAGATGAATATTGTTTAAATTGTGATTAGAACAATATTCATTTAAAAAAAAATTCTTGAATATTACTTGCTTACTTTTTGCCTACTTTTTGCCAGAATTTGAAATGACACTTTGTATCATCCACATTCTTTGATTGCCCTGTCAGTCACCTGATGAACATTCATGAACGTTCTTAAATTTAAAGTCCTTGATAAACCAGTGATGTCTTTGCTTTTGTGTATATAAACATATGCAACAAAATAAATTTTAGATTGCCTTGATAAAGTTCCTCAGAGGACGAAACACAGACTAGAATAGTTTTTTCTCCTCTTTTTATTCATTTACAGATACATGCTACCTGAAAAAGATTTACACACACTATAATAATAATGATAATAATACAATTGAGAAAGTATGTGAAAATTTTCACAATTTCTGTGTGTGTGTGTATATATATATATATATATATATATATATATATATATATATATATATATATATATATATATATATATATATATATAATGGATAAATTGTCTAAATTACACAAAAATGAAAATAACACTGACATCTTATTTTAACAGATATATTTATCAAAATTACGTAAAAACATCTTGAAATACTAAAGAGTAAATGTATTCAGTAAAATCGCAATTGACTTCAGAATCTCCTGCAATTCTTCTGTACGTTCTCTTTGTTTAAGTTGGTGAATGCTGCCATAATCCTTGCCTCCAGGTCATCTGACAACTATGACTGGGTTCTCTTGCTTGTGTGACATGGTGTAGAGTCGTGTTGCCAAACATAGACTCTTCCAACAGCCATCTCTTGACTCTGGGAAGTACTACCTCCTCAAGGCACTTGATGTAGGTCTCAGTGTTGAGTCTGAGGCCATGTGGGAAGATGAATGGAGACATAATGTCGCCATCACTAGTGATCAGTCCAAACACCTTCGTAATCCTCATCCAACTCTTTCCTCAGATTGACACCCAAACACTCTGAAATCTTCATATTGGAGCTTCCAGCATGAATGCCAAGCTATATAGCATGCCATTAGCAAATTTCTTGCAGTTAATTGTGTCATGGTGCTCTTTTTCTCACAGACAGTCCCCAACAGACCTTACTATACTGTGCAGTTGACAAAATCAAAAATGAACAGCGTGTGTGTGTGTGCGAAATTAAAAACATAAAATGGTGACAATTTCCCATCGGACTCTCTCCATCTAATACATACATATATATATATATATATATATATATATATATATACTCAAATTCTTCTTGATCCTTTTACCTCTTTTTTTTTTTTTTTTTTTTTTTTTTTTTTTTTTTTGCGTCTTCTCTGTACTATTGTTGGGCTGTAATAACACTATTTTTGTTCTCTTAAATTTTTGTAACCATTACAATAAATTGTTGTCATTTATTTAGTTTGGACTGTTTCATATAAAGGACCACACTGTCTTTAGTTGTTATCACTTCCCCTTAATGACATCATGGAAAGTTTCTTTGCTCACTCCAAAATCTTCACATTGTTCGGTATCAGAAGTCAATCAACACTTAAAAAATAATGCCTTACACTGGTGGCCCCCAAACTTTTTTCTCTGGACCACATTTTCACAATAAAATTTTGCTCTCACCTCACCAAATTTTGTAATAAAATGTACATTTAAAAGTCAAAGTCATAGAGAGGGTTATAACTGCGGATTCGAAGGTGGAACATTATCATTGATAACTCTCTCCTCCGATTTGCAGACCCTAGTTACTATATTCTTAGTACTTGATATAATGCAAAAATATCACAATGATAAAATCGGTCAACAATTATTTATAACTATCTATACTGGGACTCATGCATGCAATTACAAGTAATCCATGGTAATATTTTAAATTTTGGAATCATATTTATTTTTGGCATGTGAAACTGTTTCTAAATCTTTGATTGTCTTTCAATCATTTTGTCTCACCTGTGAGTCATGCTGCACTGTTTGGGAATCACTGCCTTATGCACAATTTCTTGTGCTTTCACCTTCACTACTCTTCTTTTTTTTTTTTTTTTTTTTAATTGTTTACCAAATAGAAGGCCTAAGTACCACTCAAGGTAGAAGATTACAGAATGAGGTTGTTGTATGAGTGTAAGAGGAGGAGGAGGTGAATGCAGATTATAAGGATATATAGGAAAGAGAATGGTTAATCTTGAATTTGAAAAAAATGAATATTGTAGTTATTTGAGAAGCTACCTCTCAGGATTTTGTTCCATAAAGTAGCAGTTCTTGAGAAGCTATCCAAATGGAACTTCTTTCTTACCAATAGAATGAAAAGGGAATATTGGTGATTTGTTCCAGTGTGTATAGCATGGCAGGATCTTAGCTGTAAAGATTTGAATTGAATATAAGTTCTACTTGAGGTCTGGGGTGAACTTTAGCCCCAACAGATGTTCAAAGCAAAGAGGTTCATTGAGAGTACAATTGTCCATCATGATAGGTGAAAATTCAGGGACTGCTTGGTGATAAGCTGTTAAAAAAAAAAAAATCAATCAATGATTAGCTTAGTCAGGCACAAGGTTACAATAGTGGGCATTGAAGCCATTGTAATAGTGTATTGATATGTGATAAGCTTGTTAATCACCACAAAATGCACAAAATGGTAGGTACTTCACTGTATCTTGATTGTATATGTGATTTGAATCAGATAGGTTCTTACCAATTTTTATAACTTATAAAATATTTCCTTATTTAATTTTTCAGCTTTGTTTTATTTATTTATTTATTTTCTTCTTCAGAGCATGGGAATGGATCCTGACAATATGCGAGTTCTCCTTCCCCATGAAATGATTGAAGTGAGTTGATTTGCTGCTGTTGGACAATTATATAAGCATTATATTAAAGTCAGTGTGCCTTTATAATATCTGTTATAAGCATTATTTTTTTTTGTTGTTTATATGTAAACATACAACACTACCCTCATCCAAGCTTTCCTCCACCAATTGGCCAATGATTATCCCATGTTGCATTTTGATGCTTTATCTTGAAAGCATTTCCTACATGTTCACAGGATGAAAGACAAATGCCATGTGAAAGAATATATATAGATGATATATTCAGGACTTCACTTGGGTGAGTAGGTACATAGGGGACACTTTGGACAACTTCTATGTGGATCTCATAGATCAGCTCTTCCTCCTAGTCTGTTTCCTGTCAAGGGCCAACCAGAACTGACTCTGATCACAAGCATGATTGTTAATATAGACCAGCACCTGGGTAGACCCTATTTCCAGTTTTGTTGTCACTCCAAAAGTCCCTATCCTCCTCTTTACTTTCTCATTTCTCTTTGATCAAAGTGGATGCCACTTAGAAGACTATACTTAAAAAGAGAACACCTGCTAGCCTTAAAACAAACACCTGAGAAACATAAAACCATATCTTCCTTTCCTATGTGAGTGTCCATAGTATCAGATGTATTCTTTTCTATTTTACAGTTTTATATTCATGATGAAAACATTCATGCAACAGAATATCACTTCAAGATGGCCTTAGATTTGTTACCATTTGTAGCAAAGGTAAGTGTCTATTGCTTTTCAAAAGAGAAAAGTACTAACATTGATTTATAAAATCTGACCTTCCATCTCATAATTTTTATTAACCTCTTGATTATAAATCAACATGTTTACAATAATAGTTTTCTCTTCATAAAATTCTAATACTGCCGTCCCATAATAGTTGGTACATTTCATACACTAAACTATTAAGGGACAGAAGTGGTATTAATTTTCTACCGCAAATTACTAAGATATGATAAAAAAGGTACTGAAACTACAGCAGCACTTGATGTAATTTCAGCTTTTATACTCCACAACAAGTCTATAAGGAATAAATAATAATATAATCTGACTATAGGGTACTGTAAGAACATACTCAGTTAAGCGAGGGTCCCTGACTTGTAGGCTAAGCATGGAACTTTCATCAAAACTTCAGATGTCACTGACATCTGCAGCAAAGGACATAGAAGGTTTTCCTTGGAGTGAGAAAAACCTGAAGGTGGTTATTAATTTTAAATCATATTACAATTAGTGTTAAATGTCCAATAAATGTTATTTTTTTCATTGCAATTCTAAAATTGTATGTGCAATTTTTTATTTTTTTAATACATCTGACTATAATTTCAACCTAATAAATGCCAGTCTGATTCAAATGGAAAAAAAATTCACCAAGAAGAAAATGCATTGAAAGTGCACTGATCTCACAATTCTCTACTGTCAACCTCAGACCGGACTTGTACATAATATCACTGATAAGCACAAAAACAATAGTAGCACAATGTAGTATATAAACTAATAGAAGAAAAATAAAGATATCTATTTGGAGTGGGCTAATTTCAAATCCACTGGGTATTAAGGTCCTCAATACAAAGAAGAAGAAAAAGAAAAACCTTTCTGAACAATAGCCTCTGATAAAGTTAGTTATATCTTCTGAAAAAATTCCACCACTTACCTTATAGACAGTCTGTTTCTCATTCCAACCTGCAGATGCCTGCCATAATTTAGCAAATTTCTTTCTCTGAACAAGCTTTTCCATTTTGTATCATTATTCACACTTTTTATTCAGATATTTTTCTGCATCCTACTAACATTCATATATACACTACCATCAAAAGTTTGGTTCCACCCTGAATTGTTTCTCTAAGTTCATAAAAAAGGCTAATTTTTCATATTTGAATAAATAAATTCACTTATTGTGTATATACACAAACTCTTACATAAAATTAAAACACATTTTTCTACGAGCATTATAAATTTATTTACATAAACTGTGGAAATTTTGTTACAACCAGATACCTTTTCTGAATTGTATTACAAATATTTCAATTCTATCTAGATTAATGTGAGATTGAAATTAATTTTCAGAAACTGTTACAATGCCAAGAACTAAACCGATTAGTATTGAAAAAAAAAGAGCCATAAGAATTCTATAGAAGAGTATTCCAAACATCAGATTGTGAGAAATTTACATATATCAAACAATAGGAGGCATTATTATCTGCAGAAACTGGTGCAAATGTTGATAGAAAAAGATTTGGGAGGCCCAGAGTAACATTTATTGTAGAGGATAGACATTTGTTCAGATCTAGCAAAACAAAAAAACACCTCGCCAACTAACTGCTGAATTTAATTCTACACAACTTCCAATATCTGCTATGACTGTTATTAAAAAAGAAAGCTTCTTTCTGTTGGGCTTAAAGGATGTGTAATCCACTAATTAAAAATTAAAAAAGGAAAATAAGTTGAAATCACTAAAAATGGGCACAACAGTACAAGGATTGGATTTTAGAAGATTGGAAAAGATACTATGGGCTGATGGGTCAAAATTTGAGCTTTTTTTTTTTTTTTTTTTTTTTTTTTTTTTTTTAAACTAATGAGTGAAAATTGCATTGTGCCAACTGTTAAGCATGGTAGTGACATTAATGGTTTGGGAGATGAGATTGCTGGAGACTTAGTTCAGATTAATGTCAAAAGAGTATCATTCAATAATGCAGTCATGCAATTTCTTCTGGCTGCCAAACTGAACAAAATTCAAGATAGTGAATCAAAATACAGCTCAAAACTGTGTAAATTAAAATCAAAGGAAGATGAGGGAATTTTGCAAATCATAACTTGTCCGCTTCAGTCCCCAGATCTTTCATTAATTGAACTAGTCTGGAAAGAAATTCATTGTAAAGTTCAAAGTGAACAGTCTAAGAATAAACAAGAGTTGTTTACACATTGCTTGAGAATCACTTCTACCAGCATACTTTTACAAGTTACTAAAAACAATGTCAAAAATTTGCTCTACTGTAATAAATGGTCATGGTGAATTCTTTGATGAAAAGAAAACAAATTTGCTTTAACTGAAATTATGATTTTATATTCATTTTGATTTAAATTATTGGTCCCAAAATTTTGGTCAGTAATTATATATGAATATCTAAAATATTACAAACACTAACCTTTTCCGCTACTGCAGTTTCTACCAATGAAGACCTCCTCAGGCAGTGAAAAGGTCAATTGTATTTCTATCAATTTATACATTTAAGTTTATAAATGGAGTGATAAATGGTAAAAACCACAGTATGGGAAAAGGTTAGTGTTTGTAATATTTGAAATCTTAACTACGTCTTCACTTTTTTTGAATTGCGTATTGAGCACTTTTTAAATATCATTGTTTCCCAGAAAGGGTAAACCTTATTTGTAAAAACTTTTATTATTTATTTATGAGCTCTCCAGGGAAAAAGGTGGTTTAAAAAACAATGGCTCCTACTACTATTAAGCATTACTATTCAAGTAAAATTGAATTGAGTTTTATGGACTGTTGACGTGTTTTGTATTGAGAAAAACGTTAAAATTCCCTTCCTTCTCTGCCGTGCAGCAATAACCTAGAGGTAAGAGATCTTATTGATGTCAAATCAGTCAGATTTCAATCCAGGCTTAAAGCAATCGGATGCCTAGCCACACTGGAGCTGTGATACAGCGAAATAGTCTGTCGGTGGATGACTATATATACATAAAGCAATTGACAGATTTTTTAAATCTGAAATTGTTTATTACTATGTTACATTTAAGGGGTACACAAAAATGAATTTTACTGTTTAAAAGAAAAACATTTGTACGTATTAAATGTAACATTTTTAGTAATAAGAAATAATCTCAAATTAAAAATGACTTTGTTGAGGGTACAAAAAAAAACAAAGCAAATATAAAGCAAATATAAACTTCAAAAGGTCCTAACAAGTGATTCGTATTTCTTAAAAATGGTAAATTCTCCTTCCTTTGCTGTAATGGCATCCTAAAGCTTAATGGTAAATCACACCTAGCTTGAAGGTGGGTGATATTACACTGTCATCTTTTTCTATAAGTGTTGTTTACTCAAATATATGTAGCCACTAAATATAATGTTTATAATAATATATATCTAAATAAACAAGGCTAACTTGAAATAGCTACACACATTAAAGAGAGGACTTTCCCATTGTTTTTCAATGTATGAGTATTCAGTAACTCACTTTTTAAAACCAAACAGCCAGGCTGCCTGTACATATGATTTGATTATTAGTGGTGAAGGCTTGTGCAGAACACACATTTTGGAAGGGCCAAATATAGAGAACTGGTACACAGCATGACACAAGGTCCCCAAACACCCCTCCTCAAGTTTTGAATTTAGAGTTGTCCTTCTCCTAGGCTGCTTGCCACCCCGGGTTATATGATGATGTCTGCCCTGCTATTTATCCATAGCTGGTGGAAAGAGATGAATTCATACCTTCCCTAAGGGCACTTCCATGTAGTCAAACTGTTCTCTGGATCCTCAATTACTCCATCAGGTTTCCAATTCTAAATTATCTATAAAAAATTTTTTATAGTCCTCATCAGTTTTGATAAAAATAGATTCTGCCTCAATCCATGAAGTATATTCAGATATATTGATGTAACGGTGTTTATGCTTTTGACTGATCTGTTAATTTCTCATGATAGTTGTATGGCCGTTCACCTAAATCAAGAGGCAGAGATTCAAGTTTTGTTTTTTTACCATCACAAGAAACTCTAATTCAGAACCTTCTAACCTGTTTTGCTTTTACTTCTGAGTTCTCAATTTCACTCTCTAGCTTTGTAAGGACAATAAAAACAGATGCTAATCCGAGTACAAATAATGTTACCTATTTGGATACAGTTAAGTGCTTTGTTCTTAAATTGGATTCAATTATAGCAATCGACACATGATCCTAATGTTTATTTTGAGACAGCAGAAACATTTGCCTGATGGCATTACTAATATAAATATATTTTTTACTAAAAAAAAAAAAAAAAACAACATATGCTGTTTATCAAAAGTTATAGAAGACAATCGGTTTTCTGTACTTATATGTAAAATGTTTTACTAACTAATCATTGAAACGTGCCAAATTTAATAAAACTAAATTTCTTTTTCAGAAAGAAGCAGAAATTGATGTACAGGCTCTTTTCCTTCACATTTGGTGCAAAGCTGTTTTAAGAAACAAGTTAGTCAGATTCTTTTACCCAAAGTTTTCTCTTTCTGGGAAAAGGGAAAAAAAAAAAAAAAAGCTTCTTTGAAAATGTTATGGGAGTGTAATTCTATTTTACAAACTCAGTTATATTTCAATTCTGGTTTTTCAGATTTTGTATACATTTTAGTTTTAATTTTTTTTAAATTGAAAGATTCTTGTTAATTTTATATTTCACTATTGCTGTCAACTTATAACTGAAATATGATTGCATTAATAATAATAATAATATTAGAGTGAAGAAACTTGTGTGTCCCCTGTATTGTACAGAATTTTTCATTTTGTCAATTTGTAGCATTTTCTCTCATTTTTGCAATTGTACAATAGACAAAGTGAGGTGGATGCTGAAAAATTCCCTGCCAGACCAAGAAGGCATTCCAAACAATTTTTTGGTCACTTTGCTACTTCAGTCATGTTTAAAACATATATATATATATATGCCAAATGCTGCTGAAAATTCTTATGTAAACAGACATTGTTTGATGTGATCGTCTTTTTTTTTATTAGTTGGAGCCAGAGATTTGATGATCCAGTTGATGACTACAGTCCTAAATTGTTCTACAAGATCATTACTCTGGCTCACAGCCAATGTAAGTGTTTATTACAGACAAATTTTTCTTTTTTTTTTTTCACTTGATTTTTTTGACTGCCACCATATTGTAAATAGGCCTCCTTCCCCAACCAAAAAGAAAACTTTCTGCAATTTTTAATTAATCACCTTATTAAGGCTTTTGTCAAGTTTTACAGCTACTTTGTCTGTCTAAATGTAGCTTTCATCTGGGTACAATGCCACAGATGCGAGACATCAAGTATTACAGTTAGATCCACAAGGTACCCATCTCTACTCCATACATCATTGCATTGTTCAAGTTTACTAAACAAACAAAAAAGAAATTTTAATTGTGAACACATTAAAATATAATTTAGCTAATGTTTTACATTTCACAAGTTTGACTCAAATTTAGTCCCTCCACCCACTAAAAAATTTTTTTAAACTTATCAATATTTCATTCTTATATTTTAAAAAGACTTCTTACTATAATATCAGTTGATATAGGATTTGTTTAAATCATTGTTGAGCTGAGTTTAAAGCAGCAAAACAGTTCAAGAAATAACCCTTAACATCTCTTATGTACATTATAGTATAACAGCATCTTATTAAACCACAAAGGCTAAACCATCAAGTCGGTCAATTAAGTCATATAGCTGTACTTGTTCTCTACTGCTAATCATGTTTGATAGTCTAAGATATATTAGTTTTCAAATTTCTTAAAATGAAGCAGTTAATAATTTCTGACTACTATTTTTAAAATAATCAAATGTTTTGTTTTTTTTAGTTTACTAAATCCAAAATGAAGGCGATACAAATTTGCTTGTTTATATCGCCAACTGTATTTTGATCAAAATGGCCTTGTGAGACTAATTGTTTTTCTTCTTTTATTGTAGATGCAGATATGAGTGAAATCTTGCCCAACAAAAATGTCTTGTTGGCTGCTGAAGAACTTGTCCACTTGCAATCCGATGATAATTTTGCTTTCCTTATAGAAACAATTTATGAACAAATAAGCAATACTATGTAAACTAATACTACCACCCACTTCAAAAACATCATTGGTATCATTTTTGTAATAAAGTACAATATTTTCTGTTACTACTTGTCTTTGTCTGTCTGTCTGTCTGTGTCTCTCTCTCTCTCTAACCAAGCAATATTAAATTTGTGAAAATACTGAGATTTCACCATTAACACAGCTCCAGATCTGCAGCATTAAGTGTATAAAGAAAAAAAATGCACCACCTGATTACTATGCATAAATGATTTTAGCTAACTGAAACAAAATCAACTGCCAAGGTTCTACATACTATCCACTCAACCTCTTTAGCGTAATTTTTCAACTACGTCTTCACCTCATTCACTAAGGTTTTGACAGATGGAGCCTTGCTAGTGTTTTGGTGTATACTGGAGACATTCTTTGGGAGGTAAAAACCAACATGGCTGAGAATGCTAGCCCAGATAACTTGAAACTCAAGTGTGAGAGGAGGGAGAAAATTAATTACATATTGGAAACAAGATATCAACTATTTGTGACTGTAATTCTAAGCTAAAATTGTAAGTCTATTTAATTCATAAAAATGCCCAAATAAGGAAACCATATTAAATATAGAGTGAAAAGCACAACAAAAAAAAGTGTTACTAATTTTGGCAACAAGATTAAAAGAGTAGACACAAAAAAAAAAAAGACTTGCCAACACATCTGGAGATTAAAACATTTTAATATGCAGAACAAAGATATGTACAAATGTTTCTGGTTCTTTTGTGTGATTAAACAAATTTTACTGGAAGATTTAATCTATTTAAAAAAAAAAAAAAAAAAAAAAATCACAATATCATCCACTCAACACCTTTACAATTCTGGTGACATTCCAGTCAAAAACTGGATTTTCAAATTGAACTTCTGCCTTCAATAAGTTATTTTGTAACTATAAAAACAGTTCAGCAACATATTGGAGTTCGAGTTCATTTCTGTTAATGAAATAGTTATGTATATTTTTTTTTTTTTTAACAGTTCTATAAGCTGAAACAAAATAAACTGTATCTCTCAGCACATAGTGCTATAGGATTCAATAAATAAAGTGAAGAAATGAATAATGTAAATTAAAAAAAAAAAAATTACTTTCTTTTTATACATTAATAAAAAAAAAAATAAATAGCCACTGCCTCCAACACCTTTTCTACAATGCAGTTCTACTAGCTGGCATTTGTTTGCTGTTATTGTTTGCCACTTCGGTTTAAAAATTAAAATAAAAACTAAGATATTAATGAGAAAGACGAGAACATTGGTATTTTTTTCAAGTCACATCACTTCAAATGCGTGCTTTTTGATAGCCTTCAAATACAAATCTATTATAGATCTGCTCTTGCTATGGATTTTTTTTTTTTTTTAAAGAAAAAAAAAAAGAAAAAAACAGTTTCTAATTGCTCTCTCGAATTAATTTATAAACATTTGGGAGTTCGATGTATAAGACTTTTCATATTTACTTTGACTTATAACAAATAGGAGAATGTGACTGAAAGTTAAATTATTTTTCAGCTTAAAAACTGGCTTTTCATTCATCATGAATAGGCAAAAAAGTTAAGAAAATGAACTTCACCATACGAAGGCAATCAGAGAGCACAGTTTTTGTGAATGTATCATATGTTCTTGTACTGACAAAGACCAACTTACAAAAGTTTGATATGTTAGGTCGCCAAAATTCTGTAAAAATAAATCTAGATATCAAATTGTGTACTGGTTTTTATGCAAGTCAAAAGTACTGATATATTAAATCCTTAGACTAAATTAAACATAAAAGGGTTTTCATCTTTTGATGATGAAAAGTAAAACTTTTTGCTCATCAAATAATTAAAAAATCGTTTCTTAGTTTGTTTTTTTTCTCTCTCTACAAGCTAAAGTGACAAAATCAGCAAAGAAATGTTTAAAAGAAATTTAAAGTGGAGGTTTAAAAGATAACTCAATTGAAGGAAACATAATCCGAGTCTGTTAAGAAATTGACAACAGATTAGAGAATACAGTCACCAGTGACAAAACTTGAAAGCACGTAATCTTGCCAATAACATCCAGGTTACTGCCAGCAGCATCAGGCTAGAAAGTTAAGAAACACTGGCTAATGATGACAGTTGCTTTACAACCTGATCAGATTCCAGAATTGAGGTATGGTGTGCTCATTGCATACAATCTGCATTTATATATATATATATATATATATATATATATATATATATGACAGATAATAATGTCATTAATGTAAAGCCTTTGAAGTGTTCTTTATGTGAGGTGCATTTGAAAATTTGGATGAATAGGCTGGTAGCTGGCGACAAATGTACCACAAACATCAGGCTAGAAATCAGACACCCCTCCCTCCACTTTATCTGGTGACTAGCAAAGAAGTTACTTGTAAAATATCTGTAACCAGTTCTCTTGTTGTCCAGGAACAATTAAATAAGGCTAAATATGTTTGAGTGTTGGGTTTTGAGGACTGCTGAGAAATTTGCGGCATGCGTGCACATGTACACACAAGGCCTGAGCGGAGCAGCAGGAGAAACCACATTAAAGAGAAAAGTTACATCAATTGGAGGTCTCCAGTAACTTGGTCCACATCTGATACTTTGCCAAAGATACCCAACACAGTTGCTGAACCAGGTGCAACCTGTAAAATAAAAACAGCATTTTGATTTTTAAATAAATAAATAAATCCAATGAAAGTGAAATCAATGATCTAAAATTCAAATTCTATGTTAGTCTGTTAGATTTACTTTTGCACTTGGGAAAGACAGAAACAGGTCTCTTCTACACCCCAAGCTAGGGGTTAAATAGCAAGGTAGACTGGAATGAAAACTCTTAATTAAAAAACAGAATCTAACAGTAAACCACTCCTGTCTTTGCCAAGAATGCATGTCAATTCAGTGATAAAGAAAAGGAATCTGTAGAGAGCTAAGATTGTTTTGAAAAGATGTGGCATTTAAAAAAAGAAAAAAAAAAAAATGAAAACCATGTCAAACAAAACTGAGGTTTTGAAATTCATATTAAAGTCAGCAATTCTGAATATTAAGGTGTGCTAACCAAAAAAAATCAGGTATAAATTTTAATTTTTACATAAGCAAAAAGACTGAATAATTTACATTTTTTTTTATTATTATTTGAGAGTCGATGAGAAAAGTTAGATTGACTTGGGCACAGAATTTTTTCATGACAAACCCACTGACCACACATGAATTTTTTTTTCTTTTTTGAAAATCACTTCTTGGTTAGTTTGGGAACTTTTCAGCACCAGCTCATATGTGTTTACCAGAGCACCGCAATTATGTTTCTCATCAAAACCTTGATAACACAGCAAGTCATTCTACTCAAGTAGGAACCTGTTGTCTTTCTATGGGCTTTGGAGCAATGGAAATTTCATTTAAATCTGAAAGTTTAACTAGTCTTTCAGATTCAAAATGATATAACTGTTTAAGATGTGCCCATTTTGCAAATTGTTTTACTCCATTATCATTAAAGATTAGTTCTCCTGTCTTTCCTGTGAGCCACAAATTGCAAATATTTTTCAACAGATGAACATAATCAAAAAGCAAATGTTTATTATCTTCAGTTAACCAAGGTTTTTCAGAGAGTGCGGGATATCAAAACTTGATTTATTCGGTTGCCATCACATAAATAGCCTTTACATCAGCTGGTACAGAGGTGATGGCTTGAACTGTTAACTCAGTTTGTTCAAATAAAAAGGCGGATGTTAATTTTGAAATTGGAATCAATCTTGTAAGAAATTTTGGACACCCATTAAGACATATCAACATTGCTTGAGCAAGTAGAGATGAATTGTCAACTGACTTACCAAATAGTTGTTTGCCATGATATAGTAACATTTTCTTGATATACACTTCATCATAGAGAATTATACACCTTTTTTGATTGACATTAAGATTAATAAATATAGATAGCAAAAAAGATTTTTCATTAAGTTTTGAAATTTTTGGTGTCATCCTTCTTAATGTTAATGATGGTAATTGAAAATTCTGTCTTGATTTATTATACAATGATTGTGATGTTGTATAGTACTCAAAAGCATATATTAATATATCTGAGCTGTATTTCATTACAACCATTTTGGGGACCATTGCTGAAAAGTGCTGATTCAAGATATCCTTTTCGTGATCAAAAGCCATAGAATTTAAGTATTGGATAATTTCTTCCTATGTTGACCAAGTATCAACTGTATTTATACAGTTTTTGGACAGGCTACTAATATAACACTTAATTCCATAATGAAAGGTTTCAAATTGCAAATTTTTATAAATTCTCACCATAAATGACTGAACAGTTAAAATATTTTCAACCAAAAATCCTGCAGGTGGATACACAAAGTCTTTTTTGTTGTTGATTAGACTTTCTTTCAAATTCATATAATTAATCGTATCTAATTCTAAAAAGAATTCATTTCATCAATTTGATTTTGAACAGTACTGAAGGGTTTTTTTTTGTTTTTTTTTTAATATCCCTTTGAACAATAGAGGGTGTTGGCATTTGATTCTTTGGCACACCTGGCTATACGGATGGTGGATTTTGGAGGACACATTTTTCCATTAATTTCTATGGTATCAAAATTTGAAGGCCAATGTAATTGATAAATAACTATTGTTTGTAACATTCAGATTAGCATTTGGAACTGATTTTCTATATCGCTCTCTCTCATCTTTGTCTTTTTGAAACTGATATTTTATTCATCTTACAGTTTTGTCTTGCTGGCTTCTGTAATTTGTTTTGCAAACAATGACAACACTTTGGTGGATTTTGCTGGAAACTAGATAATATCTGAAATGATTAAGCTTCTTAAGCATACTTATTTCTTTTACTGCTTCAATGTAGGGGTAACTTTTCAAGCCAAATTAATTATACTCCTAATCCCAACTTTTACCTCCCCCCCTACTAATAAGTTTAAAGCAGAAATTTTAGAGGGTTGAGAATCAATTTTTTAAGTTTATTTATTTTTTGGTATATTGTTAACAAAGGTTTGCAAAATATTACATAATCTTTTATTTAATTATCAAGTTAATTAAGTATCTAAATTTCTGGCACTTGTCAACATAAGATCAATTATTGCTTGGTTCTCTCCCAGAGTGTTGCTCCTCAAAGCAACATCACCTCCTCAATTTAAAGTGAGGACTAGGGTTTTGCCTGAGGAGAGAGGGCTTTGGTTATTTTTGAGAAAATGTTTTGTGGTGGGGCAATACACCCCAGTGCATTTTAATCTCTGCTTCCTTGTGTCAAAAATTAGTTTCATGATCAACTTGAGTAAATAAATAAGTTTTTTTTTTTTTTTTTTTTTTTTTTTTAGAAGAAGAACCTGAAAAAAATGACTGAGCAGCATGGTTAATATTTCATTCACAATGTTTTTAGAATATCAAATTAAATATATTAAATTTTATTATGACATTCATTAAATTTACATAAAAACATTCTAAAATGACTTTCATTAATTTTGGAGTGTTCAGTAATTTTGTAATAAGGACATTTGATTCTATTACACTTTAATGGAAAATTTTAAAAATTAAACTAAGCATTAATTAATGTTTTCTTTATTTTACTTTAAAGAAAATCACAACTAATAAAAAAAAATTAATTCTATGAATGCATTTGTTCTTTATAAATAACAATAATATTAGAGAAAAAATGTTAAAGTAACTTTGGGAAATAATGATGGTAATTTATTTTAAATAAATTTCAAAGCATAAGATTTATAAATAAGCATAGAAAAAATGTTTTCAAAAAGACTAGACGTTAATATTATTTATTAATGTCATTTCTTTAAATTTTAATAAGTAAATCATTACAATTCCCTCAATAACAAAAAGAAAATTAAAAAAAAAAAAAAATAGAATCATTTTTTTTTTTTTTTTTAAACACTTAGAAAAAAAATATACAGGGCATTTAATTTTTGGTAGAGTAGGGTCAGAGAATAACAGATCAACAAAACAGGAACAGTGTTGGAGTTATAAATTATACTTTCTAATAGAAATTAAATCAAGTCATGTATTACTTTGTTTTCCTTTTATACTATAAAGGGATGCCGAAAAGATTTTAGACCAGTCCACTTCCCAAAATCTAACCAAGTAAACAGATTATTTTTTTTGAAAGTGTTCTTGGTTAGGCAAAGATATTTTCAGCATAAATCTTTGTAACATAAGAAAAAGTATGAATTAAATGAAGCCAGTAATTTACCTGTGTCAGGCCTGCATCTTGAACGAGGTAATGTGGTAAACTTAATGTCTCTGCTTGATCTCGAAGTTCCAACAAATTCACTGTTTTATCAACTTTGACCACCACAATTGTTTCTCTGAAATATCAAGAGAGAAAAACAGAAATTGGCCAAAAGTAGGAATAACTGACTTCTGATTAAACTGGTGCCTGAAGTTATTAAAAGGAACAAGGGTATTGTCTCACGTTTTACGTTCGACAATTTGTCAGATTTGTGAAAGTGATGGAAATACAAATAAATTACAAAAATATTAAAATTTCCCCAAAGATTTTTTTTCTAGTCTTACAAAATGTAGCATGTAGCTAATAAAAAAGTAAAAAAAAAAAAAAAAAAAATTGTTACAAATGATCTTAACATGCAAATCTAATATGACATGATCATATAAATTTTTTCAGGCAACTTTAAACGTTACATTTAGAATAAGAACTTAAGTGCAACTTCAGGTTTAGCTTTAAAGAGGAGTATTCTTTATTATTTTAAACACAAACATATTAGCCACTGAAAATGACAGGATTATTTACAAATGGATCAGCAGTTCTGCCAATTAGGTTCAGTATAGTATCTGTGCACACCATTAAGTGTTGTTACATGCATATACAGTTTTTTTTATGTATAGATAAGCTAATCATATATCCCAGTTTCGCTGAGATTGTCCTGTCTTGGTTTCCTGCTCAAGAGACAAGCTATCAGTATTCACTTTTTCTTTGGGGGGGATGCTTAAGGAGTGTCAGGACATAAAAATTATTATACACTGATGTACCAAGTCATGAGGGAGCAGTATGTAATGGAAATGGCAGGTGGTGCTACTCTACCTTGACTATATCAGTTGTGTTCTGACATCTGTGAAGTAGACATGAACACCAGCAAGGCTACTCATGCTAAGGTGATGTGTATTATCAGTTTAAACAGGGCATGATATTGGATGCCAAACATGGTTCATTCCATTAATTGCAAGAACATTTTACATATGGCTTCCGCTTTGCCCGATCTACAGCTGATGTGCTTATGGCCATCACTGAAACTGTCTACCAAGCTCTTCAAAACAACGGGGAAGCTCGTGCTGTGGCCATAGACATCTCCAAAGCATTCGATAGGGTTTGGCATGCTGGCCTTCTTTGCAAGCTCCAGGGTTATGGCATTACGGGTTGATTGACCTAATACAATCATTCATGTCAAACCATGAATTGAAGGTTGTTCTCAACGGATTCTCCTCCAGTTCCTATCCCACGAACGCAGGTGTTCCTCAAGGCTCCATCCTAGGCCCCACTCTATTCCTTATCTACATAAATGACCTTCCTGATACCATAAATTCCCAAGTTGGCATCTACGCGGATGACACCACAATTTACTCCTGCCTCAAAAACAAATCTAGTGTCAGTGACAAAAATAACCTGGCCGTGTATCTCTAAAAGAACCTCCAATCAGTTGTGAACTGGGGCAGGACTTGGCTGGTCAACTTTAATGCCTCAAAAACAAAACTGCTCTCTATTAATCACCACAGAGATCCTTCCCTGCCCTCCATTAGAATGTCTGATGCTCAACTTTTCAAGAGCACCTCTCTGCGGCTGCTCAGTCTCACATTGACTGCTGACCCGAGATGGAACAAATACATTGAGTCAATTGCTTCCTCCACCGCAAGGAAAGTTGGCTCCCTGTGCCACACCAGGAAACTTTTCTCCCCGGAATTGATCCTCCAGATCTACAAATCAACAATTCACCTTTGCATGGAGTATTGCTGCCATATATGGTCTGGAGCCCCTTCTGAGTTCTTGATAGGCTCCAGAGGCGGATATGCAATATAATTGGCCCTGTTCTGGCATCTCGTCTACAGTCATTGTTTTTTTTACAAATATTTTCATGGCAATTGCTCCGAGGAGCTGCATTCGCTGGTTCCCAGACTTCATGAGTTCAAGCGCCCTACGAGGCTGGCATCCCGCTCTCACCCTTTCACTGTCGAAACTCCTAAATGTAGCCGTCTCTTCTACTCCAATAGCTTCATGTCTTGCACCTCTCGCCTGTGGAACTCCCTTTCCTATTCCAGTTTCCCTGAGAGCTATAATCTCCAACTATTCAAATGTAATGTCAATCGACATCCCCAGTTGCCTTTATCTATCCACTATCCTTCTCCTCATCCTTTCCTCTATCACTCCTATCTGATCTTGCTCCAGATCTTGCTCCAAATCTTCTGTAACCCCTTGCGTCCTAGTGGCTTCTCGCCTTGCTTGGGGTGAAATGCTCAATATAATAATAATATATATATCTCCATCCATAAAACTACGGTGTCATCTGTGTTCTGGGAACATCTGACATCTGAAAGCAGCACAGGGTCGTTAATGATCACAACCAGAGGCATCTGGCTGTAATTGTCTGCAGTAAGAGACAAGTGGCATGGGCTCTAGTCACATCCACACACAATGCAGATGGTGCCAGGCATGTATCAGTCTAGTCTGCTCAGTGCTCTTTGGCTTCCAGCAGAGCAGAAGAGCTACTTTTTTTTACAAAGAAAACACCAACCATAGCATTTCACTTAGGCTCATCTCATTACAAACTGGATCCTGGGAGACTGACAACATGTGACATCCAATGAGTTACAGTTTTTTCAGATTGTTCATAAGGTTTGGGCATGATGCAGATCCCATAAGGCTATAGACATCAAGTATCAACAAGGTGCTGTACAAGCTGTGTACATAGTTGTGTGGGATGTATTCATATAATATAGATTGGGTCACCTGAACACCTCATTGACCAGTCTCTGCTACATTGCACCATGTTTATTCCAAAATGCATAAGGTCATCACACCCAAGTTACACAGAACTGGTTTGAAGCGCATTCTGGAGATTTCTGACAAATGGTGTGGCCACCACATTTGCCCGACATGAGCCCAGTCAAGCATTTATGGGATGTAGTGGAGAGTTCTATTAAAATACAAAGTCTTAAACTCACAAATATCAATGACATGTGGACAGTGATTGAGACAGTATGGCTCAACATCTCTCCAGAGGTATTCCAGCTACTACTCAAGTTGTTGCACTATACCAAGTAGGCTGGTGTTCTGTACAATACAACGCAACTATACCATGACTTCTGGCACAATAGTACTTAAGAACCTAAATCTAAAATAAAATGTTGATTTCAATCCAACTAGGAATGACAGCAAAACACTTCCCCGGCCTCTCCTTTTATAGGCAGAAGCACACAAATGCATGCCAAGATTTTTCCTAGCCAATTTCACCTGACTCGGTTCTTGTTTTGAAGTCAGAATGCTATGCTTGCTTGTCCAAACTTGCTAAACAACCTAGTCTCACAGATCATTATTAAAATGAGTGATCCTCACTGGGTGGACTACACTTCTGGCATCATGACAAAGATGAAATTTTTAAAAAAATTAAATGAAAAACTCACCCATATTGCTGCCAAGCAAAAAGCATTTTGCTGTATTTATCAATAGTCTGCACCATTTCCTTATAGACTCCAAGACAAGCATGTGCCACTTGGGAAGCCATCTTGCCTTGTCCCATTTTCAATTCACTGTTCACAGCTATCACCATTTTATACATGTCAACACAATCAAATAAGCTTCCCATCTGCTCTTGTTCAAATACCACATCCTGAAAATTAATTGTAATGACAATAAAAATTAAAAAAGTTTGACACCAGAGAATTTCTTCAACCATCTCCCATTAATCATAGCTAAACAAGACTATTTTCTACAGAACAGGATTTGAGAACAAGCCAAGCTGATGAAACGTTTCAGTACAACAACAGTGCATTGGCATAATGGGTGTAATAGCACTGATAAGTTCTCAGCCTGAGCAAGAAAGAATAAAAAAAAATAAAAAATAAAAATTCAAGATTTGGGTTTGATTAGATTTTGAGAAGTTGGCTGGACACCAAAAACTTTTAAATCAATATTAAAAATCAATGCAACAAATAATACAAGCAGAAAATAAATGACTTGTCACATCACATGTCCTAAAACCCATCTGTTATAGTAAAATTACCCATACAGAGATGGACTCTCCCAAGTTACAAATAAAAGTAGGTATTGCTTTTTAGAAAGAGGTAGTTTCCAGCAGTCAACAGTTGGACTTAACATTCTTGCTCGTTTGTATATGACTGTGTTACTGTTTTTCTGCTAATATATTTCTTAACTCAATTCTTCTGTGTCTTTATTTCTGGCCACAACAGTTTCTTAACCTAAAAACAGAATAAATTACATCCTTGAGTATAATACGATCCTACAGTAAAGCCATCCTTATGTAAATTTTTTTTTAAAAGTTGTACCATAATGTCTGTTAAAATCTTAATGTCATATGTATATTTCACTAAAACATTTGTTATGACATTAAAGAATAGAGATGAAGTAAATGTTTAGCTTGCTTTTTTCTTCTAATTCCCATTTAAAAACTTATTTTCAGTGAAAGGTGTTTTGTGGTAACATTAATATCAACAAAACATGACTGATCTTGTGCATTCTCTTTATTAATATTTTAAAAATCAATTTCAGTGAATTTCCAGTTTTCGAGACAAAAATGCCTTTTGTAAACAATTGTTATCAAGACCTGTATATTTGGGTTTTGTTATCTATTGTATTTGCAATCTTGATGTTTCAAATAAGAGGGTATTATAAGTTGAGTAAACGTTTTTGAAAGTATGTACTTATGTATAATATGACCCTCCTCACCTTTTTTGCCTTTAATTTTCATTCAAAATTTCTTGTATTATACACAAGAAAATATAGTAATGAGATATTCCACTGCTATGGTAATTAGGCATCACTATGCTGATAAGCAAACATGTTCATGTTATCATAACAGAATACCTCAATAAAAAGTGAGGAAAATTTTTTTTTTATCTTCATTTCATCTTAGCTTGCTTTAGATATTTTACTTTCATAAGACAAGTATATAAGATAATTAAATTAACATCAATTTTTTTTTTTAATCATTTCCCCCAAGCAAGGCAATAAAAGCCACTAAGATGCAAGGGGTTACCTAGAGTGAAAGAAACAGAAAGGACAATTTAAAAAAAAAAAAAAAAAAAAAAAAAAAAGGATTCAAGGAGACACAAGATTAGATTTACTGACATTGCATTTAAATTTTTGAAGATTGTAGTTGACAGGAAAGAAGACAGTTGGAAGAGAGTCCCACAAGAACATTTTTTTTTTATTTTTAAAATCAAATCATACCCACCCCACCAAAGCAAGTGGGTGGACACCACTAAGATGCCACTGGGAGTGATAAAGAGAATGAAAAACACTTTAGAAGGAACTTGAAGCCTAATCCTAACAAGAAACAAGGAATAAAAGACCAAAGAGGAGTGTAAACAGGACAACAGGCAAACGTATCTGCTTCTATAGAATTAAACAAGATCAAAACCTTTTTAAAATACATGTTACAAACTTGTAGCATACAGATAAACCATGGGTTTAAAAAATAGGAAAACATGGGATCCTTTCTCGATCTTCACTCAGAAATGGAAGCGACACAAGGGAGTCAATGAAAAACAGACGATGGATTTCAAAATAAAACATTTATTTATAAATATATAAACAGATAAAGAAAGAAAAAAAAAAAAAAAGGAAAATTCATTTAACAAAGGGGAAGGGGACCATTAAAGAACAGAAGGCACGAGCAAATACATACATATATAAAAACAAATCAAACCAAGAGAATCAACTTATCTTTCATTCGAGTTGATATTTTCACACAAAGTTCTGATTCGCCGAAGCGAGAGTTCTTATGCTACAACAATATTTTGGTCGGCTGGCAATTTTCCTGGATTCCTTTTCTTTCGCAAGTGTTCAGGGGTCCACAGCATCTCGTACAGGCATTTCGTTGGGTTGATTCAGTTTCATAGCAGTCCTTTCACCCCTAGTCGACAGGCTTTGCTTGTCTTCTTCATCTTAGTGGGCAGTCTGTTTGGATTAGGGACGAGTTGTCCAGCAACGCTCAACTGCTGCTGGTCAGAGGAAAACTAAAAATCCTTTTTTTAGATTTTTGCTGTCCCCAAAGACAGTCATGTGGGTTCCCTTTGTCCTTGACCGGGTACACAGGAGGATGGGGCGCAAATCACGCAGTCTTTGTGTGATGGCCAAAAGTTCAATCCACGCTTAGTATGGTCTGATCACGTGAATCGCAACAGGAGATCCTGATGGTGCCTGGAATTCACTTATGGTCTGATAGCTGCAAAATTTTGGAACCAGGTCATTCTTGTGTCGGGTCACTTCAAAGTTCACTGGACCTTGGCTTGTGGGTGGAAGAGTAGGTAAAGAGGAAAGAATTTGTGAAGAGAAGAGGAGGGTATGGCTGATCATAGAACATATTTGCTCACAAGCTGAAAGCATTTGGTTTTATCTATTTTTATTTATTTATTTTTCTTTTATATCTAACTAATTTTCGACTAGAATTCGAGATTTTACTTTGGGGTGCTTTTTAGCCTTACGCCTATGTGGTTAATGAAATCGTGGCTACATCACAATGTGAATCCAATATTTGAAGAAGAAAAAAAAAAATGCAAACAACAGGGAAGACATCTTGATAGTAAAATCAAATACATTTTCCTCAGCCCTTTATCAATGAAACAGAAAAATTAGAAAGGTATGCCTGAATTTTAGTTTTTGGTTATCAGCATGGAACAATTTACTGCTCCACCCTTAATTCTATAAACTCTTCAAATAATAAATACATGTTTAATATGAATGAAGAATTTTAATGTAAAACAGAATAATAGTTATAGATACAAATGCCAATTGTTTTATTGATGTTAGCCAAGATTGAGTGTCTATTTATATGATTAACAGGAAAGATCTTATTACTCACTTACCCATACTAGTAAAAAGGACAGCCTATGTGAAATTGATTGCTTATTAAGTCCTTACCATTGTCAGGTTTTTATATGAGAGTCTGTAAAGTTTTGTTTTTTTTAATAATTATTATTGTACTTTGTAAGGACAAAGTTCTTTCATTTTCTAGTTCAGCGTCATAATGAAGACACTGACACCTGGTGTTGACAGTGCAAAGCAGATAAAAGTTATGCAATATATTACACAACCAAAATCTCAAGCCAGTCTATTATTCTACTTGTTTGTATGCATAACCATGAAGCTTTTCTACCTGGGATCAGAGTGTAGTATCTGCACAATCACTGACTCTTCCAAGTTGAAATCAGTCATATTTTCTGATCAAGGAATCTACATGAGGGAATTGGAAAAAAAAAAAAACAATTGAGAGAAAAATGGAGATGAGAAAAGGATATGGAGGGAGGGAATGTTCAGAGGAAAGAATGAGGTGGAGGAGAGGATACAAAGGAGGAAGCATCAGAAGGAGCGGTAGGGGGGAAGGAAGAAGATGCAAAGGAGGAATGGCCAGAGGAAAGAAAGAAAAGAAAACCAATTAAAATAAATAGCCACATGTAGAGAGATTGGGGAAGAGACAGAGACTAAAGACAGGATTGCTTGACGGATATCAAGAGACACTGGGCAAAAGATTGAAAAGGGACACAGAAGTGGAAAGGTGCAAACATTGTGTTAGGTTTTAAATTACTCACGGAAAGATGGGGTAAAAGATAAATAGAAGAGAGAGGATATAGCAGAAATCATTTGTTCATTCTTTTTTTGTATATGAACCTTATCCATGTTTACATAAGAAAATGATAAAAGATTAGTAAAAATAGAGACAAAAGCATGAGATAAGCTTAGCTGTTGACATCCATGCAAATTTCATAGGTCCAACTAGTTTTAAATATTTGGTAAAAAAGCAATTTCAACAGGCAATGACAAAATGAACATTAACTTAATGCAAATTATACACTGTAGCAAAGAAAACTGCGAATTACCTTGTCAAATCAAGCAATAGCGTGTTGCGTGTATCCTACAATGGAAAATCTGTTGAAAAAGAAAGTTACTTGCCAAAAAAAAAAAAAAAAAATTAAAATAAGGACACATACTTTGCATATGCTAAAGATAGAATATTCAATTTAAGAACAAGCCAGTTGCAGGATTGGCCATGAAAGTATTTTGGATATGCTATGTATTCCTCTCCCAGTTGTCAATGGATGAAAAAAAAAAAAAAAATGCTCGGTCAATAAAAGCGTTGGTGTTCTCGAATTGAAGAACAAAGGAAAAATTTGTGTATTTGGCTACTGTGTTCATTGGTGAGCGAGTCATTTTTCTGACTGGTTACATGCATTGTGATTTGTGACCTATGATCTGCGAACCAAGATTTCAACATTTCTTTCTGCCTCTGATATTTGAAGTTGAACTTGCAATTTGTTCTCTTTGTTGTGGAAGTAATCTGCAACAAATATTTCCTTTGCAATCCACGTACACACATAGACATACTTACCAAGACACGAGCTGTCTGCATGCTCTCTCTATTTTCCAATATCCAAGAAGCTGCCATGTCAGCATCATTGTTCCCTGTACACAATAATCCCTTAGGAAAAAAAAAAAAAAAAAAAAATCAGGAGAAAAATCATTAACTGAATGATGAAAAAATTTGGTTTCAAATTTGAGTTCAATTTTAACAAACTGGAAGTATTCCCCTTAAATCAATTTAATAGATAAACAGAAAACTTATGGCAAGTGTAATGGTGATCGGTGCAGAAAGTGAAATTCACAAGTTCAAATTCAAGCCTAGTCTGCTGCATTTACTCTTGGAAAAGACATGAATCTACCATTTTTTTCTATCAGCTATGGATTAAATAGTAAGGTAGACTGGGTCCTCTAGCTTTGGGTGGCAGTCAGTCAAGGAAAGTGATTACTTTGAATTCAAAAGCATGGAGGAAACAACAGGAAACTGCTCCATTATCCCTCCAATCTACAGATAAAGAAAAGAGAGTCTGTGGAAGGCCATGATTGCCTCAAGATACATGGCACCCAAAATATATATATATATATATATATATATATATATATATTACTTGCATGCTAGACGATTATTTTCGGCTGATGTACATGTTCTTGGTTCTTTCGTTTTTTTTTATACCTATTTTTCCCCCTTTGGTATTGGTTGGTTTAACATAAATCAAGACACTGAAGGTTTTCCCGGATGAGTATAATTTCTTATACTTATAAGATTATTACTACTATATATATATATATATATATATATATATATATATATATATATATATATATATATATATATATATAATTTGTTTGTGACTGGTAGGGATAATTCCAAGGAGGTT
The DNA here is from genome assembly GCA_903632075.3 of Acanthosepion pharaonis. Classification (NCBI taxonomy): domain Eukaryota; kingdom Metazoa; phylum Mollusca; class Cephalopoda; order Sepiida; family Sepiidae; genus Acanthosepion; species Acanthosepion pharaonis. The sequence goes on along the minus strand of CAHIKZ030000857.1, from coordinate 2,844,359 downwards.
ATTAACCCAGGAAGAACTCAATGTAAACTACAGAGCATCAACATCATTATAATAATAACAATCCCTGTTGTAGTTGGAGCACTAGGATTGGTTGGAAAAGACTCCAGTAGACTAATTGAAGGGATTCCGGGAAGCCCATGCCTCAAAGAGATACAAAAAATTGTTCTGACAAGTACAGCCCACACTTTACGAAGGGCTTTATCTATGTAATTTTTTTTTTTTTGTCAGTGGAAAGAGTCATGATGCCATTTCTAACCTTAGGTCCCTGGGCAGGACCCGAAAAGAAATGTGTAAACACCAGAAATCAAAGGAAATAATAATAATGATGATGATGAAAAAACCTTAAAGATCCATTTTGGTTATAATTTATTTCGTAAATATATATATATATATATCAAATAAATCATAAACAAAATGAATCTTTAAGGTTTTCTTCTTGATTATTATATACGTACATGAGATATGTCTGAAAAGTAATAGGACTGGTGTCACAAACAATTTAAATTCCAAATAACAAATTACATGATTTCCCCTTCAAAATGACCTCCACTCGAGTAATGCACTTTTCCATCCTTCTCTGCCACACTTCTATGCACTGCTGGAAGGATTCTTTTTGAATGCCCCTCAGTTCCATCTTTACAGTACTCTTGATGGCATCCACACCTTCAAAATGGGTCTCCTTGATAATTCCCCTGAGCTTGGGGAAAAGAAGAAACCCTCATGGAGCAAGATCAGGTGAATATAGGGAGGTTGTTCCAGTACAGCAAAGTTCTTCTTGGTCAGGAACTGCTGGATGCTCTGGACGTTGTGAGTAGGTGTATTGTTGTGGTGGAGCAGCTATGATTTGTTCTTCCACAAAAGCATGTGAAAAAATGCAATGGTTTCAGAAAGCAAAAATTACAGTTATATAGTCCCAAGTTATCACGTTAGATGATAACACAATCTGCTTATCCCTCATTCACCCAGAGCTGAACACATCACACAGAGTCCCGTTGGTTTTAGATAGACCTTGTATAAGATATGAACCTATAAATCACAAATATTTAAGAAAAAATAATATTCAACACATTATCCATTCATAGTTTTTCTTTTACATTTTAACATAATTTTGATTGTTAATCATAATCTAAGCATTTATAATCATATACTGTAACAGACAGCATAAAAAAAAAACAAACAAAAAAAACATCTATATGAGACATACACCAATTTCAATAGGGCATATTCAGGAAAAATGCTTTTAGCATAGTTTGATAGTACAGCAAATGTTAATGTAACTTTGTCAATGTTCCCTATTTGGCCCAGTTCAAAACATTTCCTTTCATGCATTTATAACAAATTTATGAAATCCTAATACTTTTTTTTTCTTCCTAATCAGCTGGCATTTTCTGCAGAATGGATGTTTTTGTATGCAGTTATAAACCTTGCCATTTTATAAACCATTAACCCTAACCCTTCTGATCCTGCAAAGTTCTGAATCATTCATTCTTTGGCTTAACTCCCAGGCTTCACTTTGCTTGAAATAATTTTCCATGAATTCCTCTGTTCAGCCACACACATTTTTATGCAAACACCAAATTCAAGCCAATGTGGGGTCTGGGCAATGTGTATCTTTTTTTTTAGCTCACTTTAGTTGATCTTGATGTCACCAGACATGTAATGCATCCCTCTTTTCTTTTTTTTTTTTCTTCTTCAATTGGTGTTAGAGCAAACCTTTTGCTCCTGTTCTGTTCCTGTGCTCTTTAACATTGCCTATCAATTATAGTGTGTAGAGAATGGTGTAGTGTAATTTGTTGTAGCCATATTCTTGAGGATAAAATTCAGTGTTGTATCTCCTAGTACCAAGTGACTCTACAGAGTGCACTCACCACATGTAAACATCCTCTCCCCACACTAGCCAATCTCCTTTGGCTACTTCATATGACAGACATATTCTCTGCAGCCTTAAGGCTATATTTTCTCATTATTGATTTTTTTTTTTAAATTCAGTTACATGTCTTTCTTCTGTTGCTTCGAGCTGATTAATGATTGGAGTGTGTTGAGGCAGATTTAGGCATGATGAATCAGCTGATACACTGTCATGATAATTCCTTTGACAGTGCTAGTAATAATAAGAATAATGTCATGCAAGTAAATAATATTATAGAGATGGGATAAGTAGAAATGACGGAGATAAAATTATAGTCTATGGTAGTAAATGTTGAAGATAAAATTAGACTATGGCAGGCTTCAACTTTACATATAAGATTCAGGGTAAATTTTTTTAGCCCTCCCCAACTTTTTTTCTGGTGTAATGTCTTGGATGTCATCAAATATGGTATATTTGATTCTGAAGTCACCAGGAACCTAGTATGTCAAAGTATTTAGGTGTTAATCAAATATACAATATGAATGCGTACACAGCATAGTGGTTATCAGTTCAGAGAGTGGGATAGGCATATCAAGTTCAAATTCCAGATAATGTTGCATTCACTTTTGCACAAATACCCTGGGGAAAAGCATTAATCCATTTCTCCTCTCCTCCATCTGTGGGTTAAATAGTAGTACAAACTGGTTTCTCTAGCTTGGTTGGTATCTCATCTAGGAGAAGAATAACATTTGAATCTTCTTGGGTTGGTTAGGGAGCTAGCAACTCCACTTCATAAAAAGCCTACTTGCTACAGAAACCACAGAAAGCATAGGGAGGTTGTGGCCCTATACTGTCTCTATGGAGTGAGGAGGACTTATCTCTCTAATCTTTAGTACCAGTAATCCTAATATAAGATGCAGACTTTTTTTTGTGTAAAGCAACAATTGGGTAATTTTTGGAGTGCAACATTTATGTCCTCAATCTCCAAGAGAAACATAATTGTATAGCAATATGAACCAGACAAGAGTGAAGGTTTTCAAAACTGACCTAAGTTAACAGTTATTTCATACTAATCTATTATCTAATAGTAAATCCCTTTGAAAAAATGCATAGCTTGAAATAATTATAAAGCCATGCTGATAACAGAAGAGAGAAAAATCATCTGATAAAATACATAGGTGATGATCATCTTTTACAATTAAGAAAAATAAATATTATTGTTTTGTAATTGGTGGGGAGAGCAATTGAAAAGGTGTGGATGATAATTCTGTCATTTTCTTGTAACATTCAAGGAATTTATAAGATTTCTCTTAAAAATAAGATGGTAGAGAGATCAATATGACTTTGAAAAACCAAAAGCTCCTTCACTTAATAGTATAGGAATACTAAAGCATTCACAATAGGGCATTTGTTAACATATCACAAACAAGTGACAATGAATTCACTTCTCATTAGGCACTCCAAAAATGTGACTGTCTGCCAAAGTTAATGCAGTCAAATAAATATCCAAATAATTGTGCTTATGGCATAACACTAAGTCTATTAATGACTAAAAAACAGAATAACCTTTTTATCAAAATTATATTCAACTATAAATGGCATTATTAATTACATGATAAAAACACCACAAATGTTAACTTTTATTTCAAGTATGTTTTTGTTTATGACATTCATTTTGATTCTAACCCGAAACTGAAAAGCTAAAAGTTTGAAATACTCATTTCCTGAATTTAAGCAAGAGAACACAGAATGACCCATTTCTTTCCTTTTAGAAAGTAAATATTTTAAAAGTGAAATCAAAAAACTACAAACTTTATTAGTTAATATAATTTTACTGATTAAAAATTTTACAAAAAAAATAAGAACAAATAGAGAATACTAAATTAAAAATAAAGTTACTGTAATTCTCATTGTAATTGATAACCGACATTATCATGTTTCATTTACAGTCATTGCAAGGCGATCCAATATTAAACTTATATCTTTCTTTAATGTTTAACTAGTTTAGCCAGATTGCCAAAAAAGACAATTCTCTTTAAGTCATTGAATTAGTTATATTTTCTGCATGATTAATCAATGATTTTATTTATGCAATTAACTATTGTTGTATGAAAGAAACATTAAGTAAAAAAAAAAAAAAATATTCAAAATCATTAAAAATGTAAAAAAAACATTCAAATGAACTGAACACAAAATAAAAAGCAGTGTATTAGCAACTCGTTCACAATAAGGAGATATACCATTAAGTCTACTATTTGTCTGTGCAAAAAATATTGCTGGTGCATAGTTGTCTGGTGCTTCTGTTTTATAGCAAGATATTCTTGATAAAATCCAAAGAATCTGCAATGTTATCAGTTCTGACCCAGTATCTCAGCTTCAGTCACTTTCCCACTGCCATAATGTAGCTTCCCTTTGCCTTTTCTATAAATATTTTCACAGTAATTGTTCTTATTAGCTTTCCAAGTGCCTCAACTTCAAATGCAGTTCTAGATGGGCAACTCATAATTTCATTATTGAATTTGCTAGTTGTAACCATAAGGTCTATGCTAACATTTCCTTCTCTTACACTTCTCGTTTATGGCTGTCCTGTCATCTAAAAACTTCAAAAGTTTAAATGCAATATCAATCGTCATTTTCTATCTCCTTGAATCCTGTTCTTTTTGTCATTTGTGTCTTTTACTCTCAGTAATCCCTTGCATACTTATGGATTTTATTGCCTTGGTCAAGGTGAAAGAATTTTTTTTAAAAAAAATGAATAAATAAATAAGTTCAAAGTAGTACAGAGTAATAATTCTTATTACCATAACAAAAGCATATCTCATTAGTAAATAGAGATTAGGTTGTGTGACCAATAAATATACATAAAGTTACATTCTATTATTTTCTGCTTAGAATAGGAGAAAAAAATGTAAGCTGAATAATTTATGTTTACAATAATGATTAGGGAAAATGAAACATTTAAGAAATTCAATCAATTTCTCAATAATGCATCGAGAATTGACTTCACAGTATCATTTTATTCTCCTGTTCCAAGCTCTTGGGTACAATAGATTAAACAACATTAAATCATATAATTGTAAAGAAATAATGATAGTAATTTTACTTTCATACTTACTTCTCCAGCTTCCTCTCGAGTGAAACCCAGAGTCAGTAGAATCTGTACTAAGGATTCTTTTGGTTGGTCCAGAAGTGTGCCTGATTCCGAGGCATCCTCCTTACTCGTGCTGGCCGTACCGTCCATTGAAATTCACTTTAAAATGGCTGCTACTTCTGAAATCAGTTTAAAGGGAGGGGGGGAATCAAAATATTTAACCAACTTTTAACAGTAAAATCAGTTTCAAGTAAAAGCAAAGACCTTTATTTTTATATATTTTGTATATTTAGGCATCAATTTGTTTATTGTGCAAGTTTCATTGAATGTGAAAGACAAGGTAGGTATATGATGTCAATTATCAGTAGAAGTATGACAAACCACTTAAGTGATCTCGGTTCCATAAAAAGCACCTAGACACCCACAAAGTTCCTGCCTGCTCCTTTAATAAGAAATTTGCAAGATTTTCACATTCAATATATATATATATATATATACACACACACACACACACATACATACATACATACATACAAACCCCAAAGTATTTGAATGGCAAGACCAGTTCCTTTATTTTTGTTGCTCACTGAAGATATTTGGATTTGGGTTTAAGATCAAAAGATCAATATGAGACAAGAGTTTAGAATTTCAGCTTTTATTTTCTGATATGTGTTAAACAGCTTAGCATACCACCTTTTGTATCAGTGAGCAAAAAGTAAAGGAAAAGATAGTCTTAAAGTAAATAACATTTAATATTTGGTTGAATAACTTTTGCTTGCAATAATTGCTTCAAGCCTCCAATTCATTGATACATTCTTCATTTGTAATGTTTTTCCAGACTTTTAACACAGTCTCTTTCAGTTCTTGTTTATTTTGGGAGGGTTTCTTCCTTCAGTCTCCTCTTCAGGAGATGAAATGCATGCTCTATTGGGTTATGGTCGAGTGATCAACTGTCCCCCCCCGATGAAATCCTTTGTTGTGTCAGCAATGTTATAGGTCATTGTCCTGCTGCATGATAAACTTCCTCCCAATTAGTTTGGTTGCATTTCTCTGTAAACTGGCAGACATAATGTTTCTATAGACTTCTGAATTCATTTTGCTGCTACCATCATGAGTTACATCACAATATAAACGACCCTGTTCTAGAAAGTCATGCAAGCCTCCACCATACTTCACAAATTAGCTTGTATGCTTTCGATCATAAGCAGATCCTTTCTTTCTCCACAGTTTGGTCTTTCCATCACTTTGGTAGAAATTAATCTTGGTCTCATCCGTCCATAAAACTTTCTTCCAAAACTTTTGCCACTCACTCTGTACTTCCTTGCAAATTCCAATCTGGCCTTCTGAATCTTACTGCTGATGAGTGATTTGTATCTTATGGTATGGTCACCATATTTCTGCTCTCAAGGTCTTCTTCAGTGGATTGTGAAACCTTCACCCCCCTGCACTGTGGAGGTTGTTGATGATGTCAGTGACTGTTGTTTTGGGGGGTTTTCCTCACAGCTCTCACAATGTTTCTGTGACCAAATGCTGTTGTTTTCCTTGGCCAACCTGTTCTTTCTTTGTTGCTCAGTACACCAGTATTTTCCTTCTTTTTCAGGACAGTCCAAATTTGTTGTGTTGAAAATGCCCAATGTTTGTCCAATGGCTTGGATTAATTTTCCTACCTTTCTCAGTTTCAAAATGGCTTGTTTTTCTTCCATAGACAGCTCTCTCGTCATGTTGGTTTACCCTTTTTAACAAGAAATGCTATCTTTACAGGTGAAACGCAAGGCTAAAACCAAGAGTAGTCATTCAGAGCAATTTAATGTTTAAACAATCAATCTAAAAGGCAACACCTGGGCAACAAGAAACACCTGTCAGTCACATGTTTCAATAGTTTTGCTCACTTGAAAAATGGGTAGGTTCAAACAAAAGGAGGTATGTTCTAAGTTGTTTAACACATCTAAATGTAAATATCAGAAAATAAAAGCTGAAAATCTAAACTCTTGCCTTATATTCATCATTTGATCGTAAACCCAAATGTCTTCAGTGAACAACAAAAACATAGGAACTGGCCTTGTCATTCCAATACTTTTGGATGGGACTGTATATATAATCTAGATGTCAGGTAAAATTCATAGAAAAAGGTAATTAATTTCAAGGGCACCAATTTTCAAATTCTTTTCTAATAAATTTAAACTTACGAAAAGCATGTTGCCCTGTGTTATAATAGAGTTAAAACAATATATGGTGTTATACACTTCAAAGACAGTAATGTTAAAATTGTCCTTAAGGAAACATGGCACAGTGGATAAAGGCGTTGGTTAGATCCAGTGACAGGACCCAAAGATTTGGGAGCTCAATACCTGGTTAAAGCAGTGAAGAACTTGGAAAGGGAAATTAACAGGAGATAACTTATAAGTGACATCCATTAGACATGGCATGTGGAACTAGAACAGTCTATCCCAACGAGTAAAATAAATGATTCAGTTCAACATTCCAAACACCTGAAGAAGGCCAGTGCGTACATCAGCCAAAACTTTGTAATAAACATGGCAACAAAGATGAGGACAATAGTCCAAATAATGTAAATATTGTTAAAATTGCTCCCCAGTTAAAAAAAAAAATATATATATTAAAATTACTTTCCAAAAAGTAAGTATACAGAAAAACATGCTGTCTTGATATTCATCATACAATGAAAATGAAGAGAAGTTATACCGAGAAGACCAATTTTACAGGAAATGGTTGGTCCATTGTCCTTCTCCTGTAAGTATCTTACTCCCTCTATTATACTCTAACTTTACAAGAGCCAAAACAGACCAAAAATGGATTATTGTTGCTTTAGCTGGGCTGGAGTTGCCCAGTCCTCACTTGCCTATTTAGATAGAGTTTAAAAGTGTCTATGCTGACTTGTGGGTGTTGCATTATTTTCCACTTTACAACCCGTTTCCTGTTGCAAGTCTCTCACTGCTCTCTTATTACTTCCATGGCATATGTTCTGACAAGCTACATTCCTTAGTCCCACCACCTCTAACCTTTACAACTGGGACCTGCCATGCCACATACACACAAGTATGAATCACCCTCATTGCCTTCATATTCCAATAAGTTCCATTCGAACAGCTACTTCCCAAGAAATGCTGCTTTGTAGAACAGACTCCTGGCAGGATGTTTTCTTAATCACTGCAATCTTGACCTCTTTAAGTCTAAGGTTAACCATTCTTTCCTGTATGGAATCCTCCATACTTGCCTGTCACCCCCTATGGGAAGATGCACTCTTCCCCAAATTAACCTTTAACCAATCACCATCCCATTATTTAAAACGACACAAAAATATAAAAAGTTCAGACAAATCCTTTACCCCCCACACACACAGCTGTCTGGAGCCTATTTGAAAACCAAAAAAATCTATAAGAAAGAATCACTTGACTTGATTCAAGTCAGTCAGACACTGAGTTTTGAGAGATGCCAGCAGACTTCATGCATGCCAACACACTGACTCAATAACACTACCAGCCTCTCATCAACTCGACACAACTCACTACTATTGCCACGTGAAGAAATTTAACTTACAATTTACTAAAAAAGTGACATTATCACTACGAAATAGTAATTGTACATTTAATCAACTTTAGCATATCAGTCAAAGGCACACAACTCTTCATAACTTGAATCAACACTTACAATTGTCACACACATACACACTAGTATTTGAACTCACACAATTGACATTTTACCTTGCAGAAATCAAACTGTTTTAATTTCACAAACAAACTTAAACCATCAACATTCATTCACCAAATCTCTGCATGGACACTCTTTGCAATCTTATCTCACTTGCCACATTTAACAAGCAACCTATCATCACTTTGTGTATGTCATATATATATATATATATATATAATTCATGTTATTGTTGAAATCTATAACTACGTTGTTTTTTTTCCTTGATTTCTTCAAGTTGTATTGTCTTCATATATTCGTTTAATTTATTTGTTGCAGATCAATGCATAATGTAGACGCACATTTTAGTCCTTCACACAATTTCACCTTCTGACACATCTTACTTAGCATAAATTCTGCAACACCTGCATAGCCCCATGAACTTCATTTCTTGCTCTTTCTTACACTCATACAACACCACGATAACACTACCTTGAGTGGTTCTTGGGCCTTGTATTGGGTGAACATTAGCATAATTTAAAAAAAAAAAAAAAAAAAGTGAATGAATGCTATATCAAATCAATCTATATTACAGGTTACACTGTATAATCAAAATAGGTGCATATAATTTTCACAAAATGTCCAAATTGCAACAAGTGTTTGCCATAAAGCGATAAGAAAAATTTGTAGATAAGTGTTTGCAAATTCCATTTGAATTTTTGAAACCTGTTATTCTAGCTAGCTAGAATAATAATTCATTCAGGAACTGACTCCTTATTTGTGTTAAACTAATAATTGTTAGCGATTTCATAAAAGTAAAACACTGTCACAAAAAAAAAAAAAAAAACTACTAGGAGTTTTTTTAAAAATGTATATCTTTAAGTACTTGTTTAAAATAAATTGTCTTTTAGAGATTCATAGTTTTAAAAACTATTACACTTTCAAATCAATTAAATTATTACAACCAACTGCCCTGAAGCTTCAGTAAAATGACGACTATGACAAAAATTCATAAAGATGGAATGGAGTGATTTTTCTTGGCACCTTGAATATAAAACACTAAAACGGTATTTAAAATAAAATTATGTACCTGGAGAAATTAGCCAAGAATCGTAACCAACAATTTGACCAGAGACTAAAAATAAGCTTTAAAATAAAATTTTTCTTAAATTATTTGGGGTAAAAAAAAAAAAAAAAAAAAAAAAGTCCCTTTCCACCTTCCATAACCCCCAATTCAACACTTTTTTAATCTCACAAAGCTGCAGAAAGGGGGCCCCCACACAATGCCACTTACTGCACAAACAAAATCCGATTCACTTATAAAAGTAAAAAATAAATTGTACATAAACCTGACACGAAATGTAAAAATAGATTAAAAACTTAAATCATTTTCTTTTAATTAATTCGTTAAAAAAAAAAAAAAAACATAGCTCATCTGCGTCATGTGGTTGAATGTCTTAAATAAATCGTTAAAAAAAATTTAGAATTTAAATTAAACAAATAGGTTTAAAAAAATGGAACATCTGAAATTATAGCTCTTAGTTTACTGTTAAAGTTAAAGATATAACATTGTTAACATGAATGAACATTTTTTTTTAATTGTTTTTACATATTTTCCATGAATTTGGACCAACGGTATGAAGACCGGCTGGGATAAAGAAGCGATATTTGTCAGCATAAGATCAAAACAAAACTTTATTATTATTATGTGAACTCAAAAATAGACAGAATAAATTTCTAGAACGTTTAACCATTTTTTGTTTTCTTTTTTAAAATTTTCATTTTTTTTTCTATTAGTTAACTAAAAATGCATTTAGACAAAATTTACCAGGACCACGGGATTATCAATATTGTAAAAAAAAAAAAAAAATTTTTTTTTTTTTTTAAATAATATAAGAAAAAAATAAATTAATTAGTTAAAAACTAAAAAAAAAAAACTCATTTTTAATTTTGTCTCTTAACCACTGCAAAAGAAAGTATTTATTACTCTTCAAATTTTTTTTTTTTAATTTTTTGGATGTTGGCGGAGGGAAACATCCTCGTAAATCCAATTATCATATTTGTTGATGGAGTAAAAAAAAAAAAAAAAATTAAAATAAAGGAATCTCCCCTCTGTCACAAAAAAAAAAAAGAAATTCCCTGGTCTGGGTCGTCTGATGCAATTAAAAAAAAATCAGGTGGTCACGCGTAAAAAATATATATTTATATATATATATATTTTAATTTTTTTTTACTATTTAGAGACGCCGTAAGCTATGTCATGTCAGTATCCTTGTAACTAAACTTCATAAATTTAATATTAAAAGGTGGAAAAGTAATGAAATACACAGTATTAAAGCCCTCGCCTCCACTTGCGGGTCTATAGACAGATCGTTTAAAAAAAAAAAAAAAATCCTGCCCCCACTTTTAACTCTAAGCGACAAGTACTGATTCTTTTTAGCTTTTAGTACGCACTAAGATAATTACGCTTTTTTAAATTAAATTAAATCATCAATTCTATGCCAGAAGGTCCAGGGATGTGAAAAGTACTTTTTTTTTTTTGTGCCTGTTTTTGAATGTAATCGTAGCAATGCCCCCACCCTTTTTTTCACCTGACGAAAAACTAAGTGATTTTTATGATACGGAAACACTTGGAGATTAATAAATATAAAAAGAAAAAAAATCTAAAAAGTTAAATTAAAGTCTATTACAAAAAATAAATGAAATATGTTTCTTTGCTTTTTTTCCTCTCAAGAGGATTTATTTTCGAGCAATTGCACAAAAAATTAATTACAAAAAGAAAAAAAAACGTTAACGAATCCCAAGTGAAGCAAATATTCAAAATTCAAATACATTTAAATAAAGAAAAAAACTAAGTAGATGCACTTAAACAACAAAAAAACATTATTATTTTAATTATATAATTAAAAAAAGACATTTTCTTTGTGTTTTTACTTTTTCACTTATTCAAAATTTAAAACAAAAATGCAGGGAACAAAAATGAAGATAACATTTTTACAAGAAAAAGAAGACATTTATCCAACTATTTTCGCTTTTACGACGCATTATACTACAAAAAAAAAAAAAAAAAAAGTTATTCATATTTATAATCGAATATAAATAATTCGATTACTGACCGGTAAATAAATAATCTGTGAAAATTTTAACAATGACATTCAATTTCGACAAGAAATTTAATCAGAAATCAGTTTCACTCTACGAAAACAAGTACAAAAAATGTTTTTTTAAAACAAACAAACGAACGAACCGGTCTTCTTTTCTCTCTCACACTACAACTTGTTTCATTTTGTCTTATTCAACAAGTGAATAATAATTTTTAGAAAATGAATCAGATAAAATTAGTCAACCAACTCAAAACTAAAAACCCCTTAAAAACATAAGACAATTTAAAAGAAAAATAAGTTATGCGAACGCCGGGTAACTTAATTATTAATGAAAATATAATCATAATTCATTGAATATAAATTATTTCGTGTATAAATAGCATTATTGTTCTTCTTATTCTATGATATTTATAATACTAAAAAAAAATATCTACGTAAAATAAAACCTTTTTTTAAAACCTATGTAGAAATACAGTTACACAAGCCTAAAAATAAAACTACCGGCATTTTAAAGTTAGCACGCAAATTTTCAAATTCAAAATAAAAAAATAAAAAAAAGTTTTGACTGACTCAACTTTTCACAATCTTCTCCTTGTTCCTTTTTTTTTCTATTTTTGTTAAGAAGATAATTTATAAAAGCTTAAATAATTAGCGTTGTATAATTTACCTACAAACAATTGCATAGTAACAACAAAAAACACGGCAGCAGACAGTTTTTTTTTCTTTTTAGCTTTACTTCTTAATGAGAAAAAGAAGCCACGGCATCACCACTGTCTTGTAATATTAGTTATTTATCTGATAAGACTCACTTGTAACTAATAACAGAATAAAATTCACATCGACCTTTTCAAATGTAAACTTACCTGCATAAAATAAAAAAAATCGGGCAAAAAGAACACTCCAACTATATAATTCTTCTAAGGCACTTCAACACTGGTAATAATAGCACGACAATACCAGCATATCAGCCATGTCTTTTACAAAGCGGTGTTGATCACAAATTTGTCCTTGATTGTTTAAATTCCGCCCGGATTAAGTTTCTTTTTTTTAAGCCATTTAATATGATAAAGTATTACTATTATGCATTATAAAACAGGAACTAACTTAGATACAAAACATTCCTAGTATTTCTACTCTGCCTAATAATAGGAAAAATATTATTCAGTAATAATAATGAATTAGTGACAAATGAATTGTTCTATTCTTGATTTGTAGTATTTGTGAAGACATTTTTATTATTTTATTTGAAACTGATTAATTAATAGAATATATTCAAATGATATGTCTGCAATAATTTGGGTCTTTTTAATTTTTTTATTTAAAAATATCTTAATGTATACAGATTTTTAAATTTTTCTTCACAAACACTGTAGATAAAGAATAGAACAAACCAAATATAAGTTTTGTTCATTGCTTTTAAGAAGATCAGCAGCAAACTAAATGCTTACATTATTTACATTACCCAGACTATTGTCCTCATCTTTATTGCCATATCCACAATATTTTGGCCATTGTACACTCCGGCCTTATTCAGGTGATAACAGAGTCCATGAGGGTAGATTGTTCTAATTCCACTAGCCATGCCTTTGGATATCTCATTTTCAGTTAATTCCCCTTGATAACTCAACTCTTCAAGTTTTTGTTCCCTCTGCTGTGGCTAGGTATTGAACTCAACTCTTTTGATCAATTTTGGATCGATCAACCAACACTTTTAATCCTACATGACTTGACCCAGAGAGTTATGAGTTCAATACCTGGCCACAGCAGAGAAAACAAAAACTTGGAGAGTTGAGTCATCAAAGAAAATTAACTGAGATATCCAAAGTGTGGAATAAGAAAAATCTACTCTAATGGACTGAATAAAGGGTTCGGTTCAAAATTCCAAGAAATATCACCTGAAGAAGGTCAGAGTATACAACAGCCGTAATGTTGTGAATATGGCAATGAAAATGAAGTAAAGTGTTAAAATACCTCATCTCAGAAATATAGACAGATAATATAAATATGTTGTAAAATAATAGCAAAATAACTTGATATGATATACGGTCAATAGTATTCACCATAGCACAGTGGTTAAGCTAATTCTAGCTAATTCATTTTTCACTAATTCATTCTTCCATAATTATGGCCTGTGGTAACCTTTAAGCAATTATAGTAATGGAGGTAAATAATATCATATCACATTGGGTATGCCAGATAATGGCCGCACTATGAAAGAAATGAATATACTCCTAGTTTGTATTTTCCCCCATTATGGGCATTACTATATCCATGATATAATAAAACCTTATTTCACAGATGAAATGGAATAGCTGGAAGAAAAGGAATGACAAAAATGCTTTGTTCTCAGAAAGAATTTTATACCATTAAGTCATACACAAAGTTATATACACATATTTACACATGTCCCACACAGAAAAAATATAATACATATCCACATAACAAGCAGAATGAAAAGGGTACCAAAAGAGAGTTTTATGTGTAATAATTCCTAACAAGAATTGGGTCTGCCACAGATTCTTCTATGATTCTGGAGAAGCCATATTTAGGATTCCAGTTTTGAGCAGGCCAGATTTATCTGCTATGTCAAACAGAAAACAGCAAGTCCTGAATTTTTCCCAAATTTTGGACAGTGAGCTGGAGATATTTTCTATATCTAGTGAAGATATAATTCCATACAAAAAGAGTGCCATAGGCTGGTAAGCTGTACTACATGGCAGGGGAAGGCATATTTAGCAATCGGTAGGTTTGACTCCTGGAAGCTGACTAACTGGTCACTTTTGTCATATTATGAAGTGAGGACACTAAGTAGTCATCATGTGACCTATGTAACTACATCTCAACCAAAGAGAGATAATTGCTTTTTGTATTCTTACAATAGCATTATAGAATGCATAGGCTTGCCCAAAATGGTAAACCCTACCATACTGTCCAGAACTTTAACAAACCAAACTGTGTGGGTTTGTTTTGAATCCAGTAGGCATGAAATCCTCATTGTCATGAATTGTCTTTGTTTAAGTTTTAATGTAAGACCAGAAAAGACACAAAGAAGGTAAATATAGTGGCAGACTCCTTGGCTTGCCTGGCTTCAGTAGATTAAAACAAGCTACCATGTGGAGATAACAAGTCACTGGCTAATTTGTTGATATTTGTTCTCTCTATTTCCCTCTCCCTCCCTCAAAAAATGCTGCTACTACTATGTCTCCCTGAAATAAAGTGAGGAAACAAAACCATACAAAAAATTGTCTGTTGTTCCTTTAGTCTTTGATGCAGTGCTGGAACTTGAAGAATTGCTGATAGACCATGAGAAGTCAGAGACAATACGCAACACAACAACTGAGATTGTTTTTATGGTTGTGTTGGATATTTAAAATTCTTTTTACAACCTCAAGAGAAATTTAGTATTTCAGTGGAAAATGTTAAACCAAGAAAGCACAATGAGTTACTCTCTTGGAGGTTAGTGTCATGAATAATCAAGTGTGGCCTCCCCTTGTTTCATTACTTTCCTCTTTGAGAGAGCTATTTCTGTTTACCGGGACTATAAAAGGACAAAAGAAGAAAATGATGGTTAATATGCTGATCAGATTAATCCTTTATATCAAACCACTTTGCATATATCTGATGCTAACTGTAATCACAAAAGTACACAGATGTAGGCTTTAAGAAAGCTTTATTTAACTGAGCATACAAGGTTCGCATATAGTGTCCTTTTATAGTCCCAGTAAACAGAAATAGCTCTCTCAAAGAGGAGAGAAACAAAATAAGGGAAGACCACTCTTGATTATTCATAATATACACATTAGTGTAATTTCTTTGTGATAATACATGCATTAATTGCCATTTGTTTTAAATCCTATGTTTTGTGTTTCTTATTTTTTTTTCCTGGATTCACCTGAGTCTGCCAAATATTGGTTGCAGGACAAATGTACTAGGAGCCATTAAATATTTAATCAAGAATATCCACACCTTGCAACAAAATGTTTTTTGTTTTTTTTTGTTTTTTGCAGGCATGAATGTTAATTTTACCAATTTCTTAAGATTAATCAATGTTGCTTATTTTTTTTTAACTATAATGTAAGGAATTTTTCCTGGCTGCATGTTTGTGTGTGTGCTCAGAAGTGAGAGCAGAATGAACAAACCCAAGGCTTGAAATAGCTGTTCAACAGCTTTTTATTTCTGGTTTAAAAATGCAAAATAGTCGTATTTTGCAGGAAAAAAGTGGGGTTTCCCAGTCCTTGAGTAAATGTTTTGTATAGAGAGATTTCTCCACTTGCTCCCATGGGACGAATGAGAAATCTGAGTGTAAAACTGCTGGGACTAGTATGAGTTTTCTGCAGCAAGGGTTGTATGTAGTTTTTCTTTTGTGTAGGTATATCGAAGGGAGATCACAAGGAATGAGAACTCTGAAGTCAAGCTGCCAGGACAGGGCCACATGCCTTCTGCAACCAGGGCTGTGCGTAGCCCTTTCAGCAAGGCTTGAAGGTAGAGGCTGCTGGAAAGATGGAAAAGAGCTGGCCTTGAAGTTAGAAGCTGCTGAAAGGGAAAATGGAAAAGAGGCTGAATAGGGCTCTGTTAGCATTTTTATGACTTCTGGGACTTGTACCCTGCTGATTACTTTTGTTGCTACTACTGCTGAATTGAGCAAAATAAGGAAGCCCTCACATGCCACAATAGCCAACAAATGAGAGTTTCTATAATATAATTTTCTTTCTTTTTAGCATGAAAACAATGTGAATTGGAATCTGTTTTAAATTGATGACCAAGTAAGCTGTAATAAAAAAGGAATTAAAAATCAACGTGAAAGAAAATAAACTGTTGATATTAACAATAAAAAACTTATGTCAAATTTTACCTTTTTGGAGGAAGAAAATAAATGCCAAGCATATTCTGTTTTTCCCTACCTTCTTTTTCTGTATGGACTGTGTAACAGAAGGAGGTTGAGGAATAGGTCAATCAAAACATTGTAGCAATAAAAAAAAAAGAAGAAAAATAAGAATGGGTTAAGTATAGCAACAAAAAGAACACTTGTATTTAGAATTAAAAAAATGGAGTTGAAATTTCTAGGCAAGGTGATAATGCCACTAAGACACAAGTGGCTACTGGGAGTGAAAGAGAATGAAAAGGAGGAACTGTAAACCCAATCCTAAACAGGAAACAAGTAATAAACCTCAACTCCTATTCAAAAAACCTGGGTGGAGAGTGAACTGGATAATAGGCAAACCTATCTATTCCTATTGAGGGAAAAAATATAATAAATAGTAAATAAAATTTCAGAGTTTAGGCAGAAACTTTAGAAGTATAGAGTTGAAGTAGAGAATGAGAAAACTTTAGAAGGAATCAGAAACCCAATCTTAAACAGGAAACAAGCGATAAACTTCTGCTCCTGATAAACAAGACCATGGAGGAGTGTGAACCAGATGATAGGTGAAATAATCTAAACATTCTAGTGAATATGAAGCTGTTGTTGATATTCATCATTGACAATTAGTAGCTAGAGATTGTTCAGACTTCATACTTTGCTTAATAACTATATATACTTATCCATAACTGAAGACAGGTTCTGATAGAAACACTTCTATTGTCTTGAAAGACTTCTTTATGGTCATGGCTATCATCATAGTATTCTAATGAGGAAAGAGTGTTTGGAGAATTTGACACTCACAGGACATATTGAAGTCAAAAGGGACAGAGGGAAACAGGAACGTACCTAACAAGTTTGTGTAAATGGATAGCAGAACAGGGAGTAGGTGGGATAGTATTGATTGATTGAGTGATTTATTTATTTTTTTATGGCTTATCACCTTTTTGTGGGTTATTTAAAGCCAAAACATATTTCAAATTGTAGTGAGAGATAGAAAGAAGATAAACATTGATTAGAGCTACAAAGGATAGGAAGTTGTGGAGAGCCATGACAGCCCAAATATTAAAGGGACACAGCACATAAAAGAAGAATAAGAAGTTCAAATAATTCTTGGAACTAAAAGGTCTTGGATCTTTTTTATTAGTTTTCATTGAAAGCTAACATTCATAATTTTTAAGTATGGAAGCCTAAAAAAGAGAGGAAAAGAATAAGTTGTATTATCATATGAATAATATAAAAGTGAGTTATTTAGTTAAGGCACAAAATAGTATGTTTGTCCACCAGAAACTAGTAGCTCCTTTGGGGTATTAACACAAGATAACACAAAATTTCCTTCTTGTTCCATAATAGACATTTAATAATAATATGTTTGTTTTGAATGAATATCCACATTTATTGGTATTGATTGTCATAATTTATGAAACATTGACACTAAGATCATCTAAAGCAACAAACAGAAGTGTGTTTACATCCCCCCCACTAATCAGCCAGGTTGTAGCCACTTCATGTTGTCTGCACAATAGTGTTTCTGACTGTCCTCCAAAATGTTGGATTGTCTTACATTTTGATGCTGAAGGACATGTCTTGTATTAACTGATGTCAGACATGTTTTTGTCCTGCATTTAGAGAATCGATAATTCTTATTAAAATGTATAAATTTTTCTATTTTAATATAGATGTATTTTTTCTGAATTGCTGTGCCAATTTATTTGACGTCTTATTCCCAAAAATATATAAAATTGTGGATCTAAAATGAGTACATACGAACGATAAGATATATTAAAGATGCAGTGAAGACAATTGCATATTGCTGCCATATATGGTCTGGAGCCCCCTCTGTTTGCCTCGGGGTTCTTGATAGGCTCCAGGGGCGGATATGCAATATAATTGGCCCTGTTCTGGCATCTCATCTACAGTCGCTCTCTCACAGACGCGCTGTCTCCTCTCTCTGTCTGTTTTACAAATACTTTCATGGCAATTGCTCCGATGAGCTGCTTTCACTGGTTCCCAGACTTCATGAGTTCAAATGCCCTACGCACTCACCCTTTCACTGTTGAAACTCCTAAATGTAGCCGTCTCTTCTACTCCAATAGCTTCATGTCTCGCACCTCTTGCCTGTGGAACTCCCTTCCCTATTCCAGTTTCCCTGATAGCTATAATCTCCAACTATTCAAATGTAATGTCAATCGACATCTCCAGTTGCCTTGATCTATCCACTATCCTTCTCCTCATCTTTTCCTCTATCACTCCTATATGATCTTGCTCCAAATTTTCTGTAACCCCTTGCGTCCTAGTGGCTTCTCGACTTGCTTGTGGTGAGACGCTTAAAAAAAAAAAAAAAAAGTGGAAAAAAAATGTTACATGATGCTTTTTATATTGTTTTTCTTAATTACTGTTTCACTCTAAAATTTTAATTGATAATTCTTGCATTTACCATATAAAATTCTAGAATGATAATATATTGCATATGAATTCCTATCACTTAAAAATATCAAACTGATTTTATTCAGCTTTGTGATTCCATGAACTCCTGGTTGTCCACAAGGTGAATAGTACTCTGGTTAAGAAACCCCAATCACCAAATTCTATATTTTAATTTTAGGGAGTTGACAACTCTATTCTACACAAAGCCCAGCAGAAGCAGACATTGTCAACTCCATAAAATTAAATAAATGGTATAAAACTTATTTGCCAGATAATGAATTTCATGACTCAAACCATTCGATTTTTAAGGGAAAATTCATTACGAAAACTGATTGGCAAAATAACAAAAACCACAAACTAGTAGAAGTTCATGCCTTTTACATAAAATATTTGTTTTATATATTTTCCTTTTACATTATTGTAACATTAAATCAAATGGTTTGTATACCAAATTAATCATAACAAAACTTAATTTTGAAAATGACAAATTTATGCAATATTAAAAATATTCATTACGGAAAGAAAAATCTTTTTCATTTTTTTTTTACATGATCTCAAAAATATAATCTCAATACTATTTTTACCAGGAATCTGACTAAGATCATGTACTACATTGAATGGGGATATACTTAAATATAGTGTCCCTTTGTTGACATAAATTAGTGATCTATGGAAGAAAGTAATATACTCACAGTTTGTATTTTCTCCATAATGGCCATTATTATACCCATATCATAATAACATCTTATTTCACTGACAGAATGGAATGGCTGAAAGAACAAAACCAGCTTTGTTCTCAGAGAGAGTTTTATATCATTTAGTCATGTACAAAATTATATATACATATTTATATTTGTTCCATGCATAGAATCTAAAACACATATATGCAACAACAAGCAGTGTGAAAAGGAGAAAACCAAAAGAAAAAAATCTTATTTGCAGTAATTCTTAATGGGAATTTGAGTAGACACATGGTTCATCTGTGTTTCTGGAGAAGCTATATTTGGGATTTCCAGCAAATATTCAAGCAGGCCAGATTTATCTTTTATATCACTAGCAAGGACATATACCTTTCAAAAAGGAAACAGCAAGTTATGGGTTTTTCGAAACATGAGGAGTGTGAGCTGGATATAATTTCTATATCTCCCAAAGGAAAATGGTGCTTTGGGCTTGTAAACTGGCTCGAGCCCATGCTGCTTGATTTAACTGCAGCTGCTTGATTTAACTGCAGCTGCTTGATTTAACTTCTGGAAGTGACTGGTTTTGTCACTCTATGAAGTGATGTTACTAAACGGCCATCACATGACCCATGTGATTTCATCTCAACCAAAGTGAGATTAACACTTTTTGTATCCCCCAAAAGGAATCAAAATGTTGTGTCAGTTCTTGATTAATGAATTTAGATTCAGATACACATCATTGGAGCACTATTCTCTTGAGAATATATATAATAGACATCTTTTCAATTATTATATATTTACAAATAGAATTTGTTCCTCATTAGTATTGCAGTGAATTTTATGCTTGCCAGGTGCCCCAATACACAATGTCATATTTTATTATACAAGTCAATAAATTCACAATAAAATTAGTATTAATCAACCAATGATGGTAAAAAATTCTGGATATACCAATATGTTTCTAGGAACAGTATGTAAAGTTTGTTTCAACTTATCAATCCTCATTAAAATTGACATTAACTTATTTGGTGGGATGCCAGGTTTTATTGTTTAAACAAAGTGGGAAATAAATTTTTATTTATAAATAAATCCCAAATATAGACCATAGCAACATATTAGGTTGGCTAGAAAGTTCAGACTCAATTAGGAAGTGGAAAGAAAACAACAAATCTTGATCTCTGTCTGGTGGAATTTCCATGGAATACTGCATTTGAAGCTTGTTCCACACAGTCATGCCATCAACAATAAGCTGTGTTGACAGCAACTAGATTGCATGTATGACAAACTAAAGAAGGAGTATCTTGCTTTGGTCAATTGAAGTCGGGCTTTGTTTCAGCGAGTCAATGCAAAGCTGCACATTGCCAGGTTGACTAAAAAGTTCAAACAGATGGACGGTGTTGAGATTCTTCCACATCCACCATTCAGTTCCAATACTGCTCTATGGCCTTTTCCACTCAATGGCATATTTCCTCAGGACTTTCTGGCCAAACTAATATATTTGATTAACACAGTCTACCTGAATAAGTTATTATTTTATTATAAGGATATAGGATTGCATGGATTACTTTCACATTTGTTTGCTAGGATTCCCACAAGGAATAGGAAGGCACCTCAATACACTTGCTTTTTTCTTCTGCACCAAGATTGAATAATAACAACACAGAATTTGTGTCTACTAGAAGAGTTGTCTTCCTTCCAGCAAACCAAGCACACACACACACACACACACACACACACACACACACACACACACACACACACACACACACACACACACACACACACCCCTCTCTCTCTCTCACTCACACGCAGACTACAGATAAGTACATAAATGTTTTCTCTTTTTTGAGTGATCTGTACATGCATAAATATATTCTTCTCATTCTCTTCTTTTTTCTGTGCAATGTTGTACTTTATATAAATATGTATAAAAATTCTTCTATATGTTGAATTCATTTCTTTTGAAAATGTTGAATTCATTTTACTTTGAAAGTCTTCATCCTAATCAGCCATAACAAGTCACGACTCCTCCCACTACAAACAGGTGATCAACAGCAACCTCGTTTGAGACAAATAATAGTGCAATTCACAACAGGTACCTTGATATTCTATAACTTTCACCAGTCTTTTCTTTATTAATTTTGTTGATTTTTCAACTGTTTCAACTTTAACATTATTTGCAGCAATTTTGATTGCTTCTGACAGAGATTCTTTTATTGAATATTGTTTCCCATTTTTATATGCATCTCTTTTAATGCTAGAGGATATGAAGATAGTGTAGTGGATAGTGACACAGAAAGAGAAATCAGAGAACCAAGTTCAAATTTCACTTGAGTTTGTTACATTCACTTACTAGCAAATACCCATGAGAAAAGTATGAATCCATCTCTCTCCTCCTAGCTATGGGTTAAATAATTGATTAGACTGGTCTCTTCAGCTATGATTTTCCCTTAAATGTCACCCGGATCAACATATACCTAAAGAAGGCTGGAGGAGTCAAGAACCAAAATATTGTAATAATAATAATAATAATAATAATAATAATAATAATAATAATAATAATGAGTTTCAAATGGGCATAGAGATGCAAGCACAGCACAATACACCAGCTGAAACTGCAAAATACTTAAAAAAGACAGCAAAGACAAATGCAACTGACCAGATACTGAAGCAATGGCAAGATAAACCGCTTCATGGCCAATAGTCTGCCCGTACCAAACAAGCTGACGTAGACAAAACCCATACCCATCAGTGGCTACGTAGTGAAGGATTGAAAGCTGAAACTGAAGGTTTTATCCTTGCTGCACAGGACCAATACTTGCTAAGCAGGAATTATCAAGCACATATACTGAAATATTGTGTCAGCCCAAAATGCAGATGCTGTGATAAATATCCAGAAACGATTGATCATCTTGTATCAGGTTGCACGATATTGGCACCCACTGAATATAAAACCTGGCATGACAGAGTGGGCCAATATCTGCACTGGAAAATCTGCAACTTCTACGGGTAGGAAACTGAAAGAAAATGGTATGAACACCACCCAGACCCGGTTACGGAGATAGGACCTGTTACAATTCTATGGGACTACACAATACACACTGACAGAACAATCAAAGCCAACCGCCCAGATATTGTTATTAAAGACCACAAACAAAAAAAGTGCCTCCTTATTGATATGACAGTCCCTGCTGATTGCAATGTATCTTTGAAGATATTCAAAAAGTTGTCAAAATACAAGGACCTTGAAATAGAAATCTTGAAAATGTGGCATATGGGAACATCAACAATCCCTGTTGTAGTTGGAGCCCTAGAACTGGTTGGAAAAGATTGCAGTAGATTAATTGAAGGGATTCCTGGAAGTCTATGCCTCAAGGAGATACAAAAAATTGTTCTGACAAGTACAGCCCACACTTTACGAAGTGCTTTATCTATGTAATATTTTTTTTTTTTTTGTCAGTGGAAAGTGTCATGATGCCATTTCTAACCTTAGGTTTCAAAGCAGAACCCTGAAAGTAATGTGTAAACACCAGAAATCAAAGGAATAAAATAATAATAATAATAATAATAATAACAAAGATGGTGGTGCTAGTCTGACTGTAAATAATGTTAATAATGAAAAGTCCTCATCCCAAAATTTAAGACAGAAACAATCATCCTTGCAAATACAATCTAACAAATAATAAAGGAAGTAAGATGGAATGTCATTCGTCTACAGTCAATATATTCTCCAGGTATGGCACTTTCAGACTCTATCATTTCTTTTGCTTCATGCAATACACTTTGTCTAATCAAAGCTGCTCAATCCTCACTTTCTTGCCTTCAAAATAATTTACATAGTCTTTTAGGGGGTGACTTATTTTTCTTTCAACAGCCTCTTTCCCCAGAGACACAACAGTGTAAGCCTTTTGCTACTCTTTCACTATTTCCATGGCAAATGTTCAGATGAACTCTACTCTTTACTCCTACCAGTTCAGATATTTTTAGCTAGGCCTCATCATGCTACATCCATGGAGTTGATTTGTCCATATTTCCTCTGTATTCCAATTGTAAGGAAAAAGTTCCACTCATGCAGCTTTTTCCTGAGAACTTCTGCCTTGTGGAACAAACTCCTACATAGATAATTCCCTAAATGTTATGATTTTAACCTGTTTAAACCAAGAGTCAGTTGCTACTTATCCTCCATATTCTCATAAACTTCATTTCCTTTTATCTCCTATTACATTCATATGACACACCCCATTCAGTAATCCCCTATACAATGAGTGCCTCTTAAGCATTGTATTGGATAAATTTATTAAAAAGAATAAATGAAATTTGGCTTGATATGAGTACTTGTTGCACATGTTTCTCTTTACTAGGCAAGGAGTTACTTCAATAAAGTTAACATCAGTTAAAATTTCTAGGGCAAATAATTAGGAAAGAGGGCTTAGAAAATTTGATACTTACCACAGGACAGATTGAAGGCAAGAAGGACAGAGGACAACATCAAATAATCTATTTAGTGAGCCTGAGTAAATGGACTGCAGAACAAGGTTTAGGAAATAAAAAAAGACAATATTTATTAAGAGCTACAGAGGACAGGAAATTGTTGAAAGCCATGATTGCCAATATCCTGAACTGACATGACACATAAAAAAGAATGAGTACTGGTAATCTATGATATCCAGATAAATATTAGCCTATCAGATATCTTGTTTTTATATATAAGATCCAGGAGATATTTTTTAAATAATTTTTAAAAAGAAAAAGGGTAGGCAGAGTAATTATTACCATCAAAAGCAATAAGTTTTCAGGTTGTAGGGGAGTTATAACTCTATAACTAATTATAAACCTCCTAATATTTATATACAAAAATACTCATAAAAATGAGAAATGACATGACATGGAAACAACAAAATGAGTATTATTATTTATTATCTGGCAGTTATGTGGTGTTGAAGAAATGAGAGACAGGGATACTGAGTAAAATTGTGAGTTTGGGCTCAAATGTAGATCAAATATGGACTGGAATCTGACAAAATGATAAGATAAAGGATAAGAAAAGAGTTTTTCTCATGTATTTTTCATAGATGTGTGTAATGAATGTCCAAATAATTTAGCTGTTTTTTTTTTTACCTCAAATTTCAGTTGAGTGCTAAAAGATAAATGTTACTATTATAGTCTAAAAAGGAAAAAGAGACAAAATTTTCGTTGGTGCACGTATTAATGACCTGTCCATTTGAACTGCTTGTCCGATAGTGAGAATATCACATATTTGTGTTTGTAGAGAAAAGTCAGGTCAATTTTCACTGGTTTAGAAGGATATTCATGATAATTATAATTATTTTAATTATAATAATTTTTTTTACACTATAATTAATTTTTATTTATTTTCTTATGACCACAACAAGGTATTTCTCTTTTTTATTTTTTAAAGCAGTGTTTCTCAACTGGTGTCACCTGGAACCGAAGAGGTCATTAGGTGTTACACAAGAAACAGTGATAAATAGGCTAACACTATATTATATTCATAATTTTACTGTATATACAGAATATTGTTGGAAAATCACTGGTTATAATAATAAAAGCTTCAACTTTTTATATTATTTAGAATTATAATAATCATATTAAATATATTTAGTAATATGGTATTTTTGTAGAATTTTTATGCAGGGGTTCCCTGAGAAATGAAAACTATTTCATGGGTTCCACACTAAAAAAATTGTTTTTTTTACAGCTTATCAACCCTTTATTATTTAAAGCTGAAACATATTTTTGATTTACATGCAGACTATTGTCCTCATCTTTATCATAACAATAATAATAATTATATATATATATATATATATATACGTATACTGTTCAGGTCTAGAGTTTAGCCATTATCTTTCCCACGTATACTCATAAACTGTAGCTCTTACTCTGTAATTCACTACCTCGAGTGGCTCTTGGGCCTTGTACAGGGTGAACATCATTGTAAAAAATATTCTTTAATGACAAGCAATCATGAACACTCAGCAAAACACTTTGTTGATGTAAGTAGTGAGAGAATAAAGAAAAATAAGAAAAAAATTAAACTTACAAAAAAAAAACATGAATACGGCAAAACATTTTGTTCCTAAGTAGTGAGAAAAAAAGAAAGAAAGGAAGGAAAATAAAAAGTGAAAGAATATAGGAAGAGTGTACTAAGAAAGTGGGTGGGTAGAAAGATTTTAAAGAAAGAGAAAGTATGAACAGTTGTGAGAGTAGTAGAATTCAAGGAAAGGAAAGGGAAATTGGTAAAAATATCCTAAAAAAGAGAAAAAACATAAAGAAATAATTCAAAAATAAAGGAAAAGATGAGACAATTTTTTTTTTTTTTTTAAATTAGGAAAAGTCGTGAGTGAGATTTCGGGAACGAGAATAGTTTAAAACACCCAACATGGCGGCCCATGCGAGTTGCGTCGAGCTTCTCGGTTCGTTATTTCCAGACATTGACCCTCAAATATCTGATTATGTGACCGGTGAGTAAATGAAGTGTTGTAATTTACTTGAGAGATTGTTCACAAATTATGACAAGGCACATTAACAGTACATCTTTATTGTAGACTTTTCTTTTTTTACCATTCTCTTGCGTGGCTATACAGCTAGTAACCTACTCCACCAAGTTCAGCTACTCTAGGAAATGTCTATACTTCACTTGGAAGTTTTTACTTCTCCAGACATCGTGTGTATACGAAGTCGCGAAAGAAAAAAGGTTTGTTCCGACCCATGTTTCGCAATTAGTATGATTACCTCAAAATAAAAGCTTTGTAAAATATGGGTGAACTATTTAAAAAAAAATATGGATAGAAAGAAAGAAACAGTATCGGTGGATTTAAGATTAAGTTTTTAGCCTAAATTTAAAAAGCAAACTGCAAAGTAATTGTTACGGAAATTCTACTTGAAATAAAATTCAAGAATATTGATAATATTTTATTGTCATTTCTTTCTATTATAATAATAACAGGTTTTTTTTGTTTGTAAAATAAAAATGTCAATTCATCATTATTGAATTAACTGTTCAGTGCTATAATTGACAATTATTGTTGTTCATTTATTTATTTTTACCCCCCCACCAAATGTTAAAAAACAGATCAAGTTTTTCTCGACCAACCCAATTTATTTATTTTTTATATTTACATTTTTTCTCATAATTGAATAAGTATTTATTTTTTCTTTACTCGTATTTTTTTTTTAACATTTTTTTAATTTCTGGATAACCTACAACCAACGAAAATCATAACAGACTCTCTATGACATATGTGCTATTTAATTCCAAGCATAAACTAATTTTTTTTTTTTTTTTTTTAACTTGTTCTTTGTTACAGTATAACTAACACTTACTTACAATGACCAATAGATTTAGTGGGTGGGTCTGTGTGTACTTGTTTTGAACTGACTAACCCTGTATAATTTTATTTTAACATAGATTGACTTATCAATTTTATTTAAAAGAAATATACCCCGGTTTTAAATGGTCATCAAGTTTACTTATGTTAGTGTTAGTCTTCAAAAACTGTTTATAAATAATATTATTTGATAATGAATATTGGATTTATTTTCTTGAACTACTATATTGCTGCTAGTGGAACTCCTTCCTTACTTTATTGTTTTTTTTTTTCTTTTTAAAGACCGTCTATTTACTGATGAAAATAAATGACTATTTTTAATATTTAATAAATTGCTAGTTTTTTTTGTTTTTTTTAATTCTATCTGATTTGATTTTTGTCAAGCGATTATTTTTTTTACTGAATCGACTCATTTGCTTCCCTGCATATTCCATTGGCGAGTGGGAAATTTCACTCGGACAACTTCTTCCCACAGAACTGTTGCATTATGGAACGAACTCCCGAGATGATGCTTCCCCGATCATTACAGTAACCTCTTTAAGTCGAGAGTCAATCATAATCTATCCTACATATCCCCATAATATGCACCAGTTGCTTTCTCTCTGTACACTAAAGCAACCTCATTTAGTAACTCTCTATATTGCATGGCTCTTGGGGCATTTATTGGGTGCGTGAACAACATTAAAAAAAATCATTGTTGGCAGACTGATTACTTTCTTTTGGAAAATCTAGAAATAAATTGCATCATTTTTAATTTTAAGAAATGAATTTCTTAATTTGGAATTTTCCATTAAGTTTCTCTCTGAATTTCTGGCATGAGGAGTTATTATTTACATTATGTACAAGCAGACTATTGTCCTCATCTTTATTGTTGTCATCAAAACGTTTTGGCCATTGTGACCTCTGACCTTCATCAGGTGCTTGTCAATGCTGGTAGCTTACAGGAAATTTTGAATTGAACGCGTTATTTCATCTACAGGGAGTAGATTGTTCTAGTTTCACTGGCTGTATCTGCAGATATCTTGTCTAGTTCTTACTTAGTACTGCTCGGTTAATGTTTGCAGTGTGTACTTGGACTTGGTGGAAACTGGGCACACATTTATGAGCTATTAGCAAGATATAATAGTTGTGTGAACTAACAAATTTAATTTCCATGTTTTTGACATTTATGGGAGAAATTCAAGGTAATCTGTTACTGATAGGCTTTTAAAAATATTGATAGCCCATAACACAGCTGTTTGAGGTTTCCTATAGCCCCACTGAACTTAAATAAAGTCAATTCAGGTTTGCTATGGTAAAAATTTTCTATCTAAAGAAAAAATCATCACAAAAATGGCAAAAGTCATTTGTCACAGTTTATTTTCTCTGAAAAAATGGATTTTCATACTTTTATAGCGGTAAAATATTGAAAAATGACTGTTTAATCATCATCTAAACAAATATCAAGGAAACTTTTGATCTGAACCCCATGAAACTAGGTATTTTCTGAAAGCAAAGGATATATATTTTCATTTAAAAATAAAATTGGCTGGTGTAAATGACTCAGATTTTTATTTCAAGGGGTAAAATGTGAAAAAAATAGTGAAAATTTTGCATTTTTTCTAGTTCTAAACAAAAACGTTCCCCATTAATGGGAAATTAACCTTTTTTTTGAAAATCAGAAAGCCTAAATCATAATCAAACTATTTCAGGCATAAAATTGAGAGTTTTGAAGGAAATCAACATTCCTAGGGGGTCAAAATGTGACAGTCCATTGGTAATTTTCATTTATATGACTGCCAGGGGTTAAAAAAAATTGACACCCGACCTCGGAAATCTTTACTAAAAGGCAAAAGATTTATCTGCAATTCCTGACCACCAGAAAACAAAAGTAAAATTAAGCCAAATTGACTTTGACATGTCTGGGTCAAAGGTCAGCCAGCCAGCAATAAATGTTTAGAACAAGTTGTCGTCAGCTTGTAATAAAACCTATCACTCCCAGATAAGAACAAAGAGCGAAAAAAAAACGGTCAACATTGGTAGGGCTTGATATATGGTGTTTTTTTTTTTTTTTTCAAACCTATGTTTGAACAATGGCTTGATGTGTTTTGTTTTTAACACCCTGTGACCTGACGATGACAACAACACTTAACAGACCACATTGTTTTTTTTCGCCGCATGTTTTTCGTATTTTCTATCGCCAGGCCATTTAGCCATTCCTTTTATTCAATAATGTTCATGCCAAATTAAGGAGAAAGGGATGAAGTTTGAATGATATTACTTTGAAGTGAAAATAAATATTTTTTCATAAAAAAAAGGTTTTTTTTTTCTCAGAAAATTGGGAATAATTTCTTAATGCTAACTGCCGAGTGACATTTTCCACAGCCAAATTGAAGATTAATTACCAGTGAATAATTTCATGTGCAAACAATAGCCGTCTGGATCCTATAACGTCGCCCGAAAAGGTCCAGAAGTCTACTGATTGATCGAAAACTTGTTGCTCATAATTGTTTTTCACGGTCAGTTTCCATTATTTCATCTTGATGTTGTCATTTTTGGACAGCCAAGTCATCAAGGATTCAGGAAAACAGTTTGGCACAGGTTTGCTTTTAGAACTTTACATTCTATGAAGTGTTTAAAATGTTACTGACGAATGTGATTTTTTTTGCCGAATATTTCATTTACGCGCCATGTTAGATTTTCCTATATGACAAAAATAAGTGTTTTAAACAGCCATGATAATGCATATGTGCCTGTTTCATCACAGGCAAATATTCTTTTTACTGGCCAATTTGGTGAACTTATGTATTGTTTTTTTTTTTTAATCAATCTGTCCCAAGTGATGCATCTTTCTTAGAGGTTTATTAATGTGCATTTTAAAGATTTTTATAGACGACATGTAATTTTTATTAATAGCTTATGAGTTGATTGTTGAGCCAGTAAAAATACCTTACAAAAAGTAATGGAAACAATATTTAACTTTTGGTCTGCCAAATTTGGTAAAAACCACAAAGAAACACAAACAAAAAAAGATGTCATCAGATATTTATATTTAATGTTGATGCACAATCTAATAATATGGAGTGTGACAGAAATACCTCCCACATAATGGTAATTAGTTGCAATGGTGCATTCATCTAGCTAATATCTTTTGCTATTATGTGGAAGATATTTCTGCCCCACCTTGTACTATTTTCTGAAATTATTAGATGAAACATTTTTATTTCATTAGTAGTTTTACTCCATCTAATTATTGTTGCTTTTTTTTATTTTTAATTCTTGCTACTTCAGGTTCAATACACTTTGACAAACATCACAAAAATTGGAAATAAGTTGCTTTCTAATTCACATTGTCCGCCTTGAGAAAACCTGTCTTTCATGCATTTTGCTTTAACCGCATATGCTGTGGAACTTTAAGTGAAATGAATTGGTAGATATTTCTGATTTAAAAAAAAAAAAAAAAAAAAATTGTTGTAAAAAGCAATAATAATATGTAGTAAAATTAGTATTAAGTGAAAATGTTTCACTTAAAAATTTCTGAAAATAACTAATATTAATCTGTCATAAAGCAAAGTGTGTAGAGATGTGGAGATGACTGCAGATTTTGTTCTCCATTTAGTCATCAAAGATTCCACAGACAAAGTGGTTAAGATGACCACCATGAAGGGCTGACTGTCAAGATTTGGGCTGAAATTCAAGTTTTTTTTTTTTTTTTTTTTTTTTTTTTTTTCAGAATCTACATCTTTATTTCTGATTGTGTGCTTAAAAAAAAACTTTATATTTAAAACTTATCACACTAGATATTTAGGCATTTCATTAGTTGAATTGGTCACAAGCAGTTTGGTATCTTTTCATCACACTTGATGGAATTAGTGGTCTTAAACCCTCCCTAAATATATTCTCTTCTGCCCTACAAACTTTCATTCTCACTTTGTTGCACAAAATCTTGCACTGCATTTTTTACATTTGTTCTTGTTTCCACCTATTTTCTTAATTCAATTTTATATATTTGGAGATTTAAGAAAATATTAAATGTATATCAACTCAGGGTATTATGATAAAAAGCAGCAAAAATATCATTATAGCTTTTAATAAAAAAATAAATTTTCTAGTGTGGTTAATGTCTATCATTTAAAAACAAATATGTACCTTATTGTTGGAAAAAACATGATTTTATATAACACGTCTATTTTTCAACATATCTTTCCTTGTCAATGAATTTTGCTTCTGTATAATGTGAATATAAAAAAGTTAAATTTTCAAATCATTCAGCTAATAATTGTGCCAGACTTATTGGTCTACTCTTATGAATATAATTTTATGAGCGATATTTTTAAATCCAGTATTTAAATATATTAAGTCTTTTCTGAAATGAAATATTGAAATTAGCACCATATAAATCTTTATCACTAGAATAGGTGATTAGTTAAGAAAGAAATATTGTTGAATGCTATTTAAATCTGAGGAAAGTTCACAAGTGATCAAAATTATAAAGTGAATGTGTATATGAGAAACCAGACCCACAATCTTGTCATTAATTTTTTCATTGACATCATATTTAATATTCACCTGTTATCTATTAAAAATATGCAATAGTCTATAAACATGAAAAATAAACATATTCAAATGTATGAACAATGTCATTGTCATTTGGTGAAGGGTTTTTCTTATGCTATGTGCATTAAAGAGGCAAACATTAAAAAAACAAGAAAATTCACTTGTTTGATAAATAAATATTCTTGTGGAATATATTAGAAAAATATCAGTTTTTCAATCTGTAAATCTTCAAACAAAATTAACTGCAATGTTTGAAAACAATAAAATATCAATAGAAATTGGAAAATAAAATTTGACTTTCTTGTCTTTCATTGAATTGGATAACTTATTTAAAAACTGAAGTTTTTACTAGTAAACTCTACTAACAGACAAATATTTATTTCCATATTATAATTGATTGGGTGTAGAATACACACATTCTCTCGTGTATAGAGAAGTAAAAAAAATAAATCCACAGTATTTTAAAATAATGTTAACATTCTTGTCTGTGTTATGTCTCATCTGAAGATTGGGTGAGTGTGAAACTCAGGTTATGGCTAGAGCCATATTTTTATAGGATTTAATGTTGGTAAGCATTTTTTTGCTTAATCTATGTTTCAAGCACTTTATTGAGTAAGCAAGTTTGCCCTTAGGCCGTTCTTCTCTCTTCACTATTGTCGTTTTTATTCAAGACTTTATCTGGATTTTAGGTTTTGGCAAGTTGTCCATTGGTTCTATCAATGGTTTTTGTTTTTCTTTTATGTTATGAACCATAAGTACATTTTATAATTATTTTATATTTTGAATTTCATGTGTTTATTTTTGCAGGCTTTCACTCCAAAATTTTTAGTGGCCCATAAAGTTAGCTTGCAGAAGTTAAACATTCAGCATTTTATTATTATTTTTCTAATGAATGTCTAATCAACTGCCTTGATAAAGAATTAAACTTCATATACCAATGTTATTAATGAAATGTTTCTAACTACATCTTTGAAAAATGTAAACACATGAACAAAATTTTGTGATATCAGTAAGATGTTTTCTTTAGCATTGACATATAACACTTTTTGTTGCTGTTTGACTCTCTGATGTTTTTAATTTTCCAGATTCCAGAAGATAATTTAACATCTAGAAAATTATAATATAACAGATACATACATGCATATTAACTTTTTTTATTTTTAAATCGAACAACCATGGCCACTGGTAGAATTGAGTTAATCTTTTTATTCTGTACAATATAAAATGAAATCATTTTTAATATTCTATTAATAATACATGTATTCGATTTCTATAAGATGTCCTCTCCTCAGTTAAATTTTCAATACTTAATGTTTTGTTCTATTTAAATTCTCTATTGCATGAATCACAAAAGATTCCATGTTACTATTGAATGATCAATTTCAGTTTTTCAAAGGAAAAAACTCTTTTGTCTTTAATGATTGTAATAAGAGTTTTAATGATAGATTAGCCATTTCCTTTATTCAGCATTTGTTGACCGAGCAGCAAGTGCTACTTTTGATTAAAATTTATAAAATCTTTCTATTAAAACAATTTTTCAAGAAAATAGTTTTCTCAAGTCCATTTACAGTTATTTTCTCTTTCCATTATTGATGGGGGTTTCCTTTCTTACCCTTTGTTTGGGGTAGTGTTGATTTAAATAGAAAGACCAGTTTTGCTGCTCCATCTGTGCCAAGATGGTTTCTCAGATTGGAATGCACCAGTCCATAGGATGAGAAAACTCATTCATCACCAGAAGTTGCTTAACTGCAGAAAGCATATCACTGAAACTTTGAAATTTCAAGATTATTATATATAAATCATTCATACATAACTGATAATTCCCATGTTAATCTGTTATTTTAAAATACTGTAAGAATAAAATAATTGTATTGACCATATCTGAAAAAAAAATAACTAGTCTGAAAGTTGAATGTACATGTACACAAAACCTTATGAAATGATAAAAATTAAATGTAGACTTTTATCAACTAAATTGGGAAAATCAAAAAGATATAATAAAACAATTTGGCAACCCTAAATTATCCTAATATCTCTTAATCTCTCAAACTATTTCTATCAGCTTTGCTCTTTCTTTTGCTTTCTTTATGTGCAAAAATTAAAAAAAAATCTTTAACAATCCTGCCAGTGACTCCATTTCTATGTTATATGTTCTAATCTGCTTCCTGTTATATAAAAATAAATTATATGCTTTTTTTAAAAAGTATATTATGATGTGATTACATATAATCGAATATATTTTCTTTTTCTTTCTTTTTTTTTTTTTCTTTGTAGGAATCATTAATGATTCTTCAGAGGATGATTTTGAATCTCCTCAAGATATTTATGATGCAATTGGAGATCTGCTACTAAATTCTGCAACTGGTAAAACAGAGGATGATGTCAAAGATATATGTGAAAAGTTTCATGGTCTTATGAAAAGGTGCAGTGATGTTTTTTTTTTTTTTTTTTTTAATAATTTTTACCTATTTAAAAAAGAAATCTGTTACAGCTAGAATTTTTACTTTGGTAAATGAATTTTTAGCTATAATCAAATGCATAAAAATTATATTATTTAAAAGAAAAATAATGTGGATATTGTTGGATATTGTTAGACATTTTTTTTTTATTTGAAATTATTATTTGCAATTATAATCTTCAGTTTTATGTGAAAGAAAAATATAAAAATAGTCATCCCAAACTAAAATTTTATTTTCAATATATCTAAAATCCTTTAGAGAACTTGACTAAACATAAAAAATGGTACCAAATTTATCTTGGTAGCTCAATGAGCAACCAAATTATGACCATCCAAAATTGGACAAACTTAGAAAATTTTTTGTCTTGTGTGCTCTTGTGATCCCTGAAGTTGTCTAAAAGGAGAAGAAATCTATCTCTTTTTTTAAAAATTACCTTCCCTGTTACCAGTTATATAACTTAAAGTAGGTGCTATTGTTTTTTTTACTTGACCTGATCAGTCTCTGTTTGGGCAATAAGTAGCATTTTCTCAACAAAATGTATTGTCATGTAGCTAGTTCTGAAATAAAAGAAAGATAATGCTAATGGAATCAATAATTCTTAGATAAGACTAAGCATTAGGGAAAATTGTGTTCTCAAACTTGTATGGCTGCAGATGAAACCAACTGATTTATTATTAAAGACGATACATTGTTCTACAAGGTGTAATTTTCTTTTTTTACTTTTGGATTTCTCTGGTATTTCATTCACTAAAGTTTTCAACTTAGAATTTTTTTTTTTTTTTTTTTTGAAATGCAATTTCTAATCCTATCCAAATTGACAAGTGTCTTTTTTTTTTTTTTTTTAAATGGGACTATTTTGATGTGCAACAAGTTTGAAAAATGCCATTGTGAAATTTTTCAGGTTTTGAAAATGTAGAAAAAGAACAACCTATTGTTGAAATAACGACATAATTTAAAAAGGCATGCAATAAAAACTAATCAGCACACACATGAAAGAATTGTATCTTTAGAAAGAAAAAGTTCAAATTTTGTTTTAATTTTATTAAAATAACCTAAAAAATAAACAAGATGTCAGCAGTTGAAATGGAAGTAAATTTCACTATTTTGACACATTTTCACTGTAAGCTAGAGCAGTTTGGGATACTTAATACAAAACAACAATTGTTAGACTTTTTAAAATATACATGTCCTTAAAAAAATTTTTAAGATTATAAAATTTTAACTTACCAAAATCAATATTTTAATTGATGTTGCAAACCTTTTAATCTGTTTAGATAAGTATCGTAACTTTTTTTTTTTAATTTATTAACAATTATTACTCTAGATAACTATTGAGTACTCTTGCTGACAAAATTCTACTCACCTTGATGTGTTAATTTGCATAATTTTACGGGTCTCAACAAATGTTATTATTTTAATGTAATTGTTCAATTTTTTAAATTCAGACCAAGAACAAAATCTTAAACATTCTTCATCCTTGATGAGATGACTATAATTAAGAATGGGGAATATATTTTATTGGAATGTAAACAGGGTTGTACTTCTGATTATTTATCATCTGCTGGCCATTGCAGTAAACTTGGGGTGATTTTTCTCTATTAGTTTATCAATTATAATAACATTCTGAAGTTAATGTAGTTCTGTAGAAAGTTGTTTTCAAATGAGATCTTGGAAACCTTGCATTCAGCTGAAACTCAACGATCTTGTTAAATATGGTTTCTTACATTTTGATGGTTATAGTATCTTATAAAAATGGATCAACAAAAAGTTAGGTATTTTAAGAACTTTGTAAATACCTAATGAGTAATTGATGTATGAAGTTCAATTAATGTCTTAAACTACTGTCAAATAAAATTGCAGTAAACATTGAAATTAGTTGTCTGTATTATTAAATTAGAATAAATCAATCTGTTTTATTTTATCAATTGAATAATATAGCTGAAGAATGAAAGATTTTGTATTGTTTTATATTGTAAGCATGAATATTAATGTTAAATTGTTGAATTCATGCATTTGTGTAGTTCTACTTCAGTGGAAGAAGTATGCAGATTTAATATTGAAAACCCATAATATTACAAATGTGATGTGAGATTCATTCACTGTAATTGCTGTTAAAAAATGAATCAAGCCAATCTTGCTGGTATGAACTTTCATTTGATTGTCTTTTCATTTGAAATTGAATGCTGCAAGCACAATAGTTTGAATATTTTGATTTCAAATCAGTTTTTGTTGGTGCTTGTTGTAAAGTGTTGTACCAACAGGGCAATAGAGATAAAACTTCTCGGTTGATCTTTGAGCCAAAGGCAAGATAAGCAAAAAATGAAGAGAAAGAAAGGAAAACAAAGCTAATCTTAGATTTTTATTCATTGCCTCTTTTCTTTCAAGTAATTTTACAGCATGAAGCATGTTAGCAATTTATTCCCCCCCACCCAAATCTTTTACTGCAAAGAGATTGTTGGTTCCTTTTTATTGGTACTTGAAATATACACGATGTCTTAAACATTGCTGCTCACCTTTAGATTTTTTTTATTGTAAAACTAAAAAAAAAATCAAAAACATGAAAGGAGTTATTTGTCAATCTTCTCTATTGAGAATGGTGCACAAATAATTTTAAATATATATTTTTTTTTGTCTTTTTCAGTACACAGTCAAGTGAGGCAGCTGAACATAAAGTTTTGAACTCTCCTATTCAATTAGGGTCATTGTCTCGTGACCTTATAGACTCCAGTTTAGAGAACCAAAGTATATGGCTGGCCAAGAAAGAGACAGTTTCTGTGAGTCCCTGTCTCCTTATTATTAGGGAGTGAAGGTTATATTTTTCATGTTCAGCTCCTAATTTTCTGTGAATAAACTTAAGAAAGCAATAACATTGCAATGTTTTTGCTTTCATATAAGGTAGGGAGAAATTTCTAGATGTTTATATTCCCAACTACTTGATAAGTCATGTACCACAGACATGAAGAGCTACAGTATTTTGTATGAAATGATTCCTGATGATTTTATAATACAGTAACAATGTGTAATATATCTGCAGAATATCATTGTGATGTTTGCTTTTATTACATGGTTTTTATTAACACAAGTTTAGATGATTAGGTAAAGTTTTTATTTTATTTTTGTTGTTGTATATCAATTTATGCAAACAATCATTTATACTTGTTTAATTTTTATATACAGTCAGTGTATTACGTTTTAATAGTGTGTTTCTCAAATTTTGATGTTTTGTATTTTCTATATAGCAACAAACAGAAGATGTAGCCAAATATTTTATATAGGAATATATTTTAAGAAGAACCAAAATCAAAATTGTCTATAATTTTTGCATGAATAAATTTAAAGATGAGATTACTTTAGAAAAAGAAAACATTTCACTGAGAAATTTTCTTTCCATGAATTTATGACTTAAAGGATACAACTCTTAATTAAAAATATTCAGTCTTTGTAGAAAAAACTGTCATATGAACCTTGTTTTATTTATATATTAATTTTAATGGATACCCATATTTGAGTAGATGCTCTATTTTATTTTTTTAATTGCATTTTTCTTTAATAAGATTTCTCAAAATTTCAGGCCAGTAGATAAAATACTGTTTAAAAAATAAATACAGGATCTACTCAAATATAGGTATCCACTAAAAATAATGTTTAAAGTAATAAAAATGTTGGATTGATAAATATAAAAAAAAAAATCCATTATTTCTTTTATATATATATATATATATATATATATATATATATATATATATATATATATATATATATATATATATATATAAAAATAAAAACTATACATAAAACATACATACACGTAGATACACACAGACATACTTTTCACTGTATAACAGGTTTTTATGCTTTTTGGATAGCTTTTCAGATATTTTATGCAGAAATTCTTTACATCAAATATAATTGGGTATAGTGACATTTTTCAAACTTTTTTTTAAAGTATTAGAATAATTTCTTTTTTTTTTTTTTTTTTTTTTTTTTCATCAAAGACCGAAAATGCCAGGAAAAAACAAACCCATTTTCTTTTACTTACAAACTGTCACTAATTAACAGCCTTGCAAAAAAAAAATTAACACATCTTTGCACACTGAGAAAAAATAAGTTGCAAATGCATGCATGGATTGATAAGAGAGGTAATTGAGATAAAAAAAATTTCTTTATGT
Organism: Acanthosepion pharaonis; assembly: GCA_903632075.3. NCBI lineage: Eukaryota > Metazoa > Mollusca > Cephalopoda > Sepiida > Sepiidae > Acanthosepion > Acanthosepion pharaonis. The sequence continues at coordinate 2,806,186 of CAHIKZ030000857.1, read as the reverse complement.
TAATACAAATTCAAAAACTTTTTAAAAAAATTCAATTTTCTGTTACATTTTACATTTATCAGTTATAAAATCACACTTATCATTTAATTAAATTTGAAAATATAAGAATCAATAACTTGAAAACAATAATTGAAAATCTTCAATTTTTTTCTTTTACAATCTAAAGTTTAAGGTATATATATTTTTAAAAAGCAGCCAAAAAGTTTAAAACAATATTTTTGTGCTTTCTTTTTTTTTTTTTTTTTTTTACTCAGTATATTTTCTCGATTTTCTAAGGAAGTTTTAAATAAAATTCAACTGATTTAATTTCTTCAAAGGGTAATCTTTTTTATTAAAAATTAAAACATTAAAAAATGTAAATATTTTTAGTGTTCATCATTTTATTTCTTTTAGATTTCATGAAATTCTATAAGAACGGTGGGTATTGGTTGGCTTAGAAAAATAATTTCCAGAAATTATTTTTGTAAAATTCACTTTTTATAAAGTAATATATACAGGGTGAGATGGATAAATTGTTGTAGAATTATGCAAAAATGAACCAAAATTATACAAAATAGCTTGGGAATACTAAAGAGTAAATTTATTCAATAAAATCGCCATTGGCTTCATCACAGCCTCCAGATGACTTCGGAATTTCCTGCAACTCTTCTGGACAGTCTCCTTGTTTAAGTTGATGAATGCTGTCATAATCCTTGCCTTCAGTTCATCTTTGATGTTACAAGGAGTTTTGTTGGTCTCTTACTCATCTGTGCCCTACACATAATAATCAAGGAGGTTACAGTCTGGGAAGTTGTGGCCAGATGTGAGGGGTGATATGGTTGCAGAAATTCTGACAGCCATGTCTGCTTGTGTAGCATGGTGCAGTGTCCTGTTGCCAGACTTAGGGTCTTCCAGCAGCCACTCTCTTGATGCAGGGCAGCACTCACTCCTCAAGCCACTTGATGTAGGCCTCCATATTGAGTCTGAGGCCCTGAGGGAAGATGAATGGTGCCATAAAATCACCATCACTATTGATCACCCCAAAAACCTTTGTAATCACCATTGCACATCCAACTCTTTCTGAATCCTCTGCACTGTCCTCAGATTGACACCTAAACACACTGAAATCTTCATACTGGAGCTTCCAGTGTGAATGCCAAGCAGTACAGTATGCTGTTTCCAAATTTCTGGTGGAGTGAATTGTGTCATGGTGCTGTTTTCTTCACTGACCCTACTATACTGTGCAGTCGACAAAAACAAACAATGCACATGTGCAAAATTTAAAAATATTGACAATTTACTCATCATACCCTTTAAATGAATGGTTACCAAACTTTTAGTGAAAAACCAACAAGTGAATTTTAGTAGATTTTAAAACTCTAAGTCTACTTTGCTTGCAAATATTTCACAAATGACTGCAAGTTATTGATTGCAGCAGCAGTCAGGTTATGTTTATGGCTCTAAGTTCACTACAGCAAATTGTCCTATGAGACTAAAGCATTGGTTTGTGAGTTCAATCCCTTGTTCAGGCAGGGTGTACTTGCAGTGGAAATGGGTGAGCAATAACTGAGCAGTACGAAATAAGATCTAGACAAGATATTCCTAGACATGAGCTGTGGAACAAGAACAGTGATTTCCACATGATTTCCAAAGTGAAGAGTTTAGTTCATAAAGCAACTTCATATTTAGGAATATTATTTTATTTGGTTTATTTTGAGAGAAAAAAAATTACATTTTGGCAAAATTATTTGTGGGACGATCATAATTTTGATTTGCTTTTGTAAAATAAGTTTTGTTTTAGGAGTTAATATTTATTGGTCAGTGAAAGTGTTTAATGGTATAAACCATTTGGTTAGTGAAAGTGCTTTTTGAAAGTGTTTAATGGTCTTAACCATTTAGATATTGTAAGTTTGCATCCAGTTCACTGATCATAAAGTGTTTAAGTTCAGATAAAAATGTTTCTTTTTGCAGCAAGTAGATCAGAAGAAATTAGAAAAGGCTGAAGCAAAAATTCAAAAGAAAAATGAAAAACGAGCAAACCAAACTACTTCTGTGAAGAAGACTCCGAATGGGTGAGTGTTTATTTTTGGTTAACAGAAAAATGATTGATAACACTTGGTCTTTAGCATTTTTCAATCTTAGTTTTAAAAATAATTTTTACTAATGAATTTACTTTGTTGAAAAAAAACCAATGCTAGTACAATAGTAACTTCTACACCATTTTTCTATTAACAAAATACTGGAATTCTGGTTACCAACTATCAGTTTGTATTTATGTCTTCTAAATAATAAAAGGACCATATTACATTGAAACATTGCAATGTTAAGCAATGTCAATCCTGGTCATTACCTAGAAGGGTGACCGCTTGGGAATATTATGTGCTGCAAGCTTGGATGTGTGGGTGGTATGATGGATAATGGCTTGGATTTTGAAATCTGTGTGCTGGGTTCCAAATCAACAGTTTTTGAATAAGGCCAGTATGCTCAAAGCCTCAGTCATGATGACTTGTGACTTTGTGCTAGCATAACTATAAGCAGCTTCTGACTAGTTTCGATTATCCAGTTTCACTCACAAGACTTGAGTTAAGCCTTGGTATGATTCTTGGGTAATTTTTGGCAGTACTCCAGGCTGATAACTTTACAATGGTGAAATTAGAACTACTCAGCCAGGTGCCCATATTAGTATATTTAGGCAGCAAGAATTCATCCAAACGAGTTTTGTTAAATTCAAAAAACAAGATCTATTTCATTATTTTATTATATTTTTCCAAATGTGATGTTTTATATTGAGATTAAAATTATGAATAAATTGTCCAACGCTCTTTTTACCCCTTTTTTTTTTTTTTTTTTTTTTTTTTTTCCAAACACTTTTATCTTGGTCGTTATCAAGAACTATGTGTTGTCAGTTTAGTAAACAATATTTTCTGAGTAAATCCTGGCACTGGCAATTTTCAGTTTGGGAAAATATATATAAAATAAACCTTGTCAGCTGAGTTTAATAAAACTTGTTTATATACATTTAATTTTATTTACTACTCTTGATATCTCTATACAGGCTCCTGGCATTATTTTGCTTCAGTATTATGATATCTACAAAATATGTGGCTTAAATGATTGTTTTCTCTCACCTCCAGCCTTATATCATTGACTTTTTTTTCTTTTATTTCAGTACCTGTGAATTAGCTTCTGCATCGCAGCAGTTGAATCGAAGGGACATTAAATTAGATTCCTCGGGTAGCAATAAGTCCTATGATATTCGGATTGAGAATTTTGATGTGTCTTATGGTGAAAAGTAAGTATGTTTTTATTTCTGAAAATACTGTCTTGTTAAAAACAAAATTTACCCATCATAATGTTTGTTTTGCAAAAAACTAAAATGTGGCCTAAATATGAGTATTTAATATACTTTCTCTTTTTATTTAATAACATTGTAAATGGTTTAGTTGGCACAGAGCCACGATATTGGGGGCACACTATGAGGAAAAAAACTCCCTATACAACCAATGGTCTACAAGGTAATCTTACCAACCACTAATCTATACCAAATGCAACATTTATTGAAATTGTATTCTTCCCATAAATTGACTCATAATAAATGTTGGGATGTACAGGTGGTGTAAATGAATAGTGACTCTGAATGTGAAATCAAGGAGCAGAATTCAAATTTGAATTTTTTACATTCACTTACGTATAAATACACTTGGAAAAGGTAGGAATCTATCTCTTCTCACCTCAGCTATGGGTTAAATAGCAGGGCAAACTGGGCTCTCCAGCCATGGTTTGCAATCAGTCTAGGAGAACAACAATTTGGAATTCAAAACTGTACATGGCCCTGATACTGAAATAGACACTTAAGCAAGGACCTCTGTTAAGTTTTGACCAAACTGCTTTATCAAAAACAAGACATTGGACAAGAGTCATGCAAGGATCCATGTAATGGTTTATACAGCTATTACATTTGTTGCATTGTGCAATAAATGTTAGCAAAACAACTTTATTACTTTGATAAAAATGAATGAAAAATGTAACACATTACTATTTTTTTTTTTTACTTAAAATTTTAACAAATTTGGTTAGATGTCTACTTCTGTAGTATAATTTTATGTTTAAAAAAATGATACAGAAGTGGCAATTTGATGAACACTGTAAATTGTATGAGCAAAAGTAGAAAGATTTGGAATTTGCAAAATTTTTACAAAAATATCCAGGATCAAAAATATGTCATTCAGATAAAGATGTTTGTCAAATGGTTATAGCTACTTGTAAGAAAAATATTGAAAAAAAAGTATTTGAAAGCAGATACAAAATAATTATTGCATATGTTATCAGATTATAATTCTGCTTGTTCTTTACACTGCTGATACCTCATAAATCATAGATTATTCCATTTTGATTGCAAGGAAAAACAGAAAAGACATAAAAGAGATGCTGTTTGGTTTCAGGAAGAAAAATAAAGAATATAGAGGATGCAATAAAGCTCATGTTTTTAATGTCTGCTTCAGTGAAATGGAAAAAAACTTGTTGATATTATATTAATAGTACTTATTATAACAATTGATTTTAACAAGCTTTCGTAATTTTCTAAGCTTTATGTCACAAAAGCTTACGACAAAGGATGGCATTGCATATAGTCAAATAATTATACCCTTTTTTTTTTTTTTTTTTTTTTTTTTGTAGCAGTAAATCTGATATATCAGTTATATTCCTGAATATAAATTTATAAAATGTTGTACATAAATAAAACTGATGAAATGTGTTTTTTTTTTTTTTTTCTACAGATCCCTACTAACTAATGCATCTATTCATCTGATTTATGGACATCGCTATGGCTTTGTTGGTCGGAATGGTCTTGGTAAAACAACAGTTTTGAAAATGATATCAAGGTTTGTATTTCTCCATCCATGCTTGATAGTCTGTATAAAAAAAAAAACTAAAATGATTGGAAAATATGTCGTCTTAATGATATTTTTGACTTGGTGTTAAAAAAAATTAACATGGCTTTCTCTTTAACATGTTCATTGTATTATGAATTCCATTGCAAATAATCCAATTGAACTTATGAGAATTTTTTGAAATGAGGAATTATTATTTATCTTACTTTTTGGACCATCACGTTCATCTTGGTTGTTGTATTTCAGCTGTTGTATCCTCTGACTTTCTTCGGGTGTCTCTTGTACTTTGTAATTTTCTAAGAATTTTACAAGAGGGATTATTTCATATCAGTTAATACTCACCAGTCTTATTCACCTTTGCGTAGTTTACCCATGTATTTCAATGAACCAGAATGTGTGACTTTTCAGCCCTGCCAGACTCGGAGATGGAACTCAACTACCAGAGAACCAGATATGTCTTAACCAACACTTTAATCTGCTAGGCCATTTGGACAATCCAGTGGTGTCATTTTGAAAACAAACCTATTATCAATACTCAGATTTTGGAATTTATGAGTGTTCTTTCTTAAACATCTCCCAGATTCTTGGTCTACCGAGGAGATTGTCAGTGTCTAACATGTGTGCTGATTCTTTCAGTTGTTTTATCTTCCATTGTTAGTATCTATTATCTTGATTTCATGCCACAAGTGTTGCTGGCCATCTTTTTCCCTCCATATATGATCAGTCATGCCTAATTTCAATGTCCCTTTCTGGTCTACAGTCTTTAGATATTCTTCTTTTAGTGAGCAGCTTATTTCTCTTGTGTTCCGTGTCACAACTGTATGAAATGAAATACAGTTCTTGGTCATGTTTTCTTCTGGAATGAGGTATCTCTGAAAGTTTGAAACACTTTTCCATATCATCCTGATGGTGTATGGATCACAGATCCTCTGAATCTTGTCAGCCGTACTCTGTATGGAAGGAGAATATACCATAGCAGATTTTGTTTGTAGTCCTTGACTAAAACACTAAGAATTTTTTTTCTTTTTTAAACCAATTCACCCCAAGCAAGGCAATAATATGACTAAGACGCAATGGGCTGCTGGGAGTGAAAGAGAATGAGAAAAATTTATAAGGAACCAGAAACCCAATCCTAAATGGGGAAACAAGTGATAAACCTCTATTCCTGTACAAAAGACTGGGGAGGAGTGTGAACCCATGTATAAGATGAATTGCTAGTCCAAATAGTAAGACATAAAACCCCTTTTAATATTTTTAAGTCTTTTCTATTTCTCTATTTCTAGTCCTAATTTTTGGTAGCTCAACTCATTTATGAATGTGACCTTTTTCTTTTTTAATGTTCACCCAATACAAGGCCCACTCAAGGTAAAGGGCTACTGTGGAGTTTTATTAGCATAGAAAGAGGCAAGATAACAGAGGTCAAGATCTAATTAGCAAATAAAATTTAAGAGTTCAGACGGAGACATTAGAAGTATAGAATTGAATTAGACGTTAGAACTGGAAATCTAATCCTAAACAAGAAACAACAGATGAACCTTTACTCCTGTTCAAAAGACTGGGGAGAAGTGTGAAACTGGATGATAGGCAAACCTATCTATTCGTTCTTAACTGATTTCTAAAGTAACTTTCAGTCTTTCTATAACAAAGTAATCTGTTATCCCTTTTGACATCTCAATTTTCTGCTTTATAACTACACAAATTCAAAGTTATATGATGTAGAGTAGGGGTGGGGGACTTTTTATTTGATTTACCCCAAAAAACGTGTTATATCAATGAATGTTTCTTGACTTGAATTGCAGATTTCACCTTTCTGTTCCTTGACATTTATCACACAGTATCATTTATAAATATTACTTCCTCTTTTACTTTATATGGAATCCCCTCAAAATATAGTATTTTATATATTAGTCCTATATATTTGAAATTGCAATAGCCTGACTCTCAGTTCTAGTCAAGATTGTTTTAGGTGTTGCCATAGAAGGATATGACTATACAACCAAGAAATTCAAATTCAACTCGCAATGGCAAGACTAATATTTTGCTTGGCAAAAATAGTCACCTACAGAGTGCGAAAGGTTAAAAGGACTCAACCTTATGTCTAGATTGAGAAAAGATAACAAATGAACAGTCCTATTTGTTTGCTAACCTTAAAATAGGTCACATGTGCTAAAAAGAAATGCTTGAAGCCATCTTAGTCATATATGTTATTAGTAATGATTTGCCTAAGAAAATACACTAATCTTTTGTGGATATCTATACTGATGATACAATATGGGTGCACTTCCAAAACTTTAAATGACTAGAGTTTGGCAGCTGATCTCTTCTCTGACCAAGCTCTAACAGCTCAGTAGGGGAAAACTGGCTGGTCACATTCAATGCTTCAAAAACTGAACTAGTGACATTCCATCATCACTGAGCAGACACTGAATTTTTGCCTATCACGATGAATGGGTGTTCTCTCAGGGAGGCCCTGTGCCTTGAGCATCTATTGGGACATAAGCTCAAACTCGACCTCAAGTGGAATTCATGCATACAAACCATAGCTAAGGATGCTGGAAAAACCATTGGTTCACTGTACCACTCCAGTAAGTACTTGACTTCTCTTGTTATCTACTTTTACAAGAGCCAGATCAGGCTGAAAATGGAGTACTGCTGTCATATATTGACAACAGCTGCCCCATCTTCACTTTCCAGTATCAATAGAATCCAAAAGTGTCTACATGGCTTTATGAGTGACACATTATCTTCCAGCCAACAATACCTTCCCCACTGACAAAACATTGCAAGCCTCTTGCAACTCTATCATTATTTCCATAGAAAGTGTTCAGATCAACTACATTCCTTAGTTCCACCAGTTCTAACCTTCACATCCAAAACCAGCCATGCCATGTACATTCCCTTTGTATTACATGCCACTCTCATTCCCTTTGTATTACATGCCACTCTCATTCCCTTTGTATTACATGCCACTCTCATTCCCTTTGTATTACATGCCACTCATTCCCTTTGTATTACATGCCACTCTCATTCCCTTTGTATTACATGCCACTCTCATTCCCTTTGTATTACATGCCACCTCATTCCTCATTCCCTTTGTATTACATGCCACTCTCATTCCCTTTGTATTACATGCCACTCTCATTCCCTTTGTATTACATGCCACTCTCATTCCCTTTGTATTACATGCCACTCTCATTCCCTTTGTATTACATGCCACTCTCATTCCCTTTGTATTACATGCCACTCTCATTCCCTTTGTATTACATGCCACTCTCATTCCCTTTGTATTACATGCCACTCTCATTCCCTTTGTATTACATGCCACTCTCATTCCCTTTGTATTACATGCCACTCTCATTCCCTTTGTATTACATGCCACTCTCATTCCCTTTGTATTACATGCCACTCATTCCTTTGTATTACATGCCACTCTCATTCCCTTTGTATTACATGCCACTCTCATTCCCTTTGTATTCCATTGGTGAGATGTAAGTTCTACTTGAACAGCTTCTTCACATGACAGACTCCCAAGGTAATGCTTACCTGATCACCACAATCTTAACTTGTTCAAGTCTAGGGTTAAGTTCTATTTCCCCACATATCCTCATAAACTGTGCTCCTTACCTTTTATTCTGTAACCCTCTATCTTCAGTGTCACTTGGGCCTTGTAAAGGGTGGACATAGTTGCAAAAAAAAAAAATGATGTCAATATGCTAAAATATAATTCCCAAGTATGTTTTGTAAGAAGCTATTTTGTAAGGAAAAGGGATACTGACATTTTTTTTTTTTTTTCTCTAACTAGGAATTCTGATGTTTTTAATACCATTCTACTTAGTTTTTAATCTCCTGATTTTGGTTATTGCAGTGCTCAGCTCCGGATCCCGTCCCACATTACCATCCTCCATGTAGAGCAAGAAGTTGTTGGTGATGATACTCTGGCATTGCAAAGTGTCTTGGAATCTGATGAAAAAAGGGAAAAACTATTGAAAGAGGAAAAAGAAATTAATGCCAAGTTGCACAAAAAGGAACAGTAAGTATTGTATTCCAACACTTGTTATATTTAAACAATGTATGCTCAGAATAATTTGGAAGTCATATGCTTTAGAAATTTTCATTTCGGACTTAAGCAAACTATAGTAAACTTCAAATTGCTTCACCATTTTCCCAAATTAATTCTAAATATTACTTGTTAATTGTTTTTAACTGTATTTTTTTACAAGCTCAAAATAGTCATATATAACATATGACTGTTATTCTAATAATAAAGGCCATATATAACAAATGGAGATGGAATTGAATTATTTTTATATAGGGTATATAAAAATAATTTAATTCTCTCCTCAACTTTACCTATGAACTTAGTCAAAAAAAATAAACTCCCATTCTTGGATGTTCTTGTGAAGTCTAGTAACAATACATTCACTACTTCATTATATAAAAAAATCCACAAGTAAAAACTTTTGCCACCTTAATTTTACTAGTCAATGTCTCCTCAGATGTGAAATTGGCTTTATAAAAAAAATTCCTCATTAGAACGCACGAGAATTATTTTTAGTGGATACTTGTATTTGAGTAGATGCTCCATTTATTTATTAAAGAGTAGTATATTAACTTATTTTCATCTACTGGTTTGAATGTTTCAGAAATCTTATTAAAGAAAAATTTATCCTCTTTGGCAGGATTCGAACTTGCGTCCCCCAGAACAGAGAGGGACTATTGTTAAATCTGATATTCTCTGACCAACTGAGCTACAAAGAACCAATTAGCCAAGCAAGAGAAGCACAGGTTCAAATCCTGCCAGAGAGCATAAGATTTTTCAAACATTCAGGCTGGTTAAAAAAAAAAAAAAATTTATTTCTCATCTGTATCTAGTGACATACATTTGAATGTAAAATTAAAAAAAAACAAAACAAAAAAAAAACTAGAAAAGTAATATCTAAGAAGGATTAGTGAACAGACTGTAAAGTGATGCACTATCTATACGAAGAACTCGGACAAAATGAGATTACAGCTGTGTTGTCTATAGATCATAAATCGTAACGAAAAAAATTGCAGTCAATCCAGAATCAAGCATCCATATTTTACCTACACAAAGTCTACATGTAGAAGCCATATTGATAAAAAAAAAATGTAAAAAAAAAAAAAAATGCAAAGACTAAATTTATTAAAAGCAATATCTAAGAAGGATTAAGGAACAGACTGTAAAGTGATGCCCCACCAATACAATCAACAATCAACTCATCAGATCAAACTTACCAACAATAATATAAAAGCAACATTTCTCTCTCTCTGTCTGCAACATATACACATGCCAATCAGATAGTTCTGATAGGATAGATACAAATTATTTCATTTGTTGTATATATTTTTAAATTTCAGGAATGACAACAAATCAGATATGCTGTCTTCTCGCTTGAATGAAATCTATCAACAACTAGAAGCCATGGAGGCTGATAAGGCACCTGCCAAAGCTGCTGTCATTCTTGCTGGGTTAGGATTCTCACCTAAAATGCAATCAAGCCCTACAAGGTGAGTTAAAAAGAAAATACCTTACATCTGTATTTACCAAGCGATTAGATTCTTTATAATGTTTAATCTGTAATGCTTTGATTAAAAGTACGGGAAAAATCTAATGGTTGATAGGCTTGGAGTATTTTTCATGTTTTTAACAGTTTTAAAAAGTTGAGATAATATACATAGAGGTGCTGAAAAATTCTTGATCTAGTTCACTTTCCAAAATTTAATCAAACATCAGATATTTTTATTTTGTTCTGAAGAGCTTGATTGGGATGAGAACTGTACCCTGTCATCATCATCATCATCATAATAAGAAGAAATACACTGAAATTAAAGGAGTTAAAACTCCCTAATCATTAATTAGAAGACATTGCATACAAATCTACATAGAAGCACATATTGAAAGCATAACTTTTCTTACAGAATCAATAGATTGTTCTAATGAAAAGAAGAAAATGGTGAATGAAATTGGAAATTTAATGGATTTTTGTCTTTGAATTCTTTCAGATCTCTACTTGAAATCTGTGCTAGTTAAAAAGCAAACATAGAACTACTATTGGGCCAATTTAAACTCGTAGCATTCAAGAAGTTAGAGATATATAAAAATCAAAAGCTCAGAATTCAAAATAAGTGTTACAACATTTATTGGCTCAAGATTTGAAGGATTAAATGTGGATAAATGTCCAAATTAGTTATAGATAAAAATGTCCCCTACTCTTGTGATTTATGTGACTTATTTGTTTTTGCAACCTTTGTATATCAAAAAAAAAAATTTATAAACTTTATTCAAGCCTTTTGTGGTGTTTTCGATTGTACCTTATTTTGTTAAGGGTTTTTGATTACTTTTTCACAGAGAGTTTTCTGGTGGTTGGAGAATGAGATTAGCCCTTGCAAGAGCTTTGTTTTCAAAGTAAGTATGCTTATTATTTTATTTGAAGATGAGCAACTTTGTATTACGATCAGACAATTTCTATAGAGTGTTATCCAATTAAAATCATTTATACTGATTTCAGTTTGAATTGAATTCCAAAAACAAAATTTCATAGAAAATCTAGTGTTGCGACATTTCTCCCTTGATTTCAACACCTGAGGGAGCTTAAGACAACATTCGTAGATGATCCATTAAAATTTACCATGGCGCAATTTTGTTACTAAAAGTAACAAATTGTGATAGACAATTTACTTAACTCCTTGTGATCCAGCAGACCTAACTTTGGCATTGAGAGGATCTCTTTGGCCAGGGATCAAGGGATGGTTCTGTCTTATGCCAGTACCAGATTGCAGTTGGTGAAGTGACAAGATGGTATTCAGCGACGTGACCAAGGCTATATCTAGGAGTGGGTTGGCTTAAGGTCACATTTATAAAAATTCAAACTGATGACCACCACTTTCCAAACACAGCCAATTGAGTAGATTTTTGTTGTGGGTAGGTGGGGACACATACCCTGTATATGAATTTTGAGTATTAATTACTCAATTTGTACTCTACTAAAGTAAAGGTGATTCTTAATTTTAAAGGATCTTCGAAACAACATAGATAATATTATTAAAGTAAGAATTATCAAGAGTTATCTTGTAAAAAATCAATCAGTAAAACCTTTTTTTTTTTTTTATGCTATTAACTTTATTGCTTCCTTTAATTATGTGATTTATTTAATTTTGATTTCTTTTATGTCATCTATTTTTTTTTCTCTATTTTAGGCCTGATTTGTTGCTTCTTGATGGTAAGTTTTCACTGATTCCTATTCATTGAAAACTTATTCAGCAAAAACTCTTCACAGCATTTGTACTTCTCTATACACTTCTCTATAAATCTACATGTAATTTAGATGTTGAAAGTTAGTTTTAGAATTTTTAGAGTATATTTCAAAATTTCAGTGTTTATTAGAGATAAATTTTTGAATGTCATTTTAAAAATTTTTCTTAAATATATTTTTATATTTTAAATATATTTTTAAATGTTTAGAATTTTAAAAAATCTCTTTAATTTAGAATAATTTGTCTGTGTGTAACAGCTATACATTTTTTTAATGCAATATATCTTATTCTAAATTTTTGCTTTTTAATACTCATGTTTGAAATTTCATTTTTGTTTCCAGAACCAACAAACATGTTGGATATGAAAGCCATTATTTGGCTTGAAAATTATCTACAGGTGAGATTTACCAATTATTGTTTTTTGTTTTTCTTAAAAATCATTGAGAAACTGTTTAGTTTAATTAGATATTATGGTATGTTTAAGCAAAATGAATACTTGCATCATGGCAATTTGTGTGTTTTTTTTTTTGTTTTTTTTTTTTTGTTTTTTTTTTTTCAGCTTTGTATTATTCAAAACTACATGCTAGAACCATTTCATATTACAAAGTAAATCTCATGATTATACTAAGACAGCCAAAATATGTATGGGTTTATTTTGTAATTACAATGTGGTTAAACGTGGCTCACCATACAGATGCTATTGCTTAAACAATAATGTTAATCTTTAAATACATGTAGCTTAAAGATGATTTTACATTCTGTTTATAATGATATTTTTAGAATATTTTATAGTTTATTTCATTCAAATTTCAGCTGTCTCTTAAATAAACTCTATCTTTTGTCCCCCTCCTCATTTCTTTCCAGACGTGGGCAACGACCATTTTGGTTGTATCCCATGATCGTCAATTCTTAAATGCTGTTGCTACGGACATCTTCCATTTGCATAGTAATAGAATTGATTCATATAAAGGAAACTATGAAATCTTTCGCAAAACCAGAGAGGACCGATTGAAAAATCAACAAAAAGAATATGAGGCTCAACAGCAATATAGAGAACATATTCAGGTTTGTGATTCTCCTTAAGTTTGTTTCATGATGTTTTTTTACTTCAGGCCAAGTTACAGGGCAGCTGAAGTACATTTCATACACCTTATCAGATTAAATATATTGAATTTAATTATATGACATTTAACTTTACGTAACGACATTCTTAATGATTTTTCATTCATTTTATAATATAAAGTATTATGTTTGCTCCTATTTTATATTTTTTTTATGGTAAGCTAAACTAAAATTCTACATATTTTTTGTTTTGTTTTAAATAGCTTTTAGAAAGAAAAACACAAATTACTCATAAAAAATAAATTGTATCAATATACAGCTCACCTGAAATTATTATGTAAATAATATAAATTTCAACAACTCAGTCCAGAACCAATATTTGCCATTTCCAGCCTTTGTAAAATATCTAAATTTTTAGCCATTTTTAATTGTTATATTTGGAGATATTTGGAATTTACAAAAATGAACTGACCAAAGTTATTATGCAGATTAAACTAATATTAGTTTAAAGCCTCTGAAATTTAATAAAAACTTCTTTTTTTTTTTTTTTTTTTTTTCTGTATGCCAAAATATGGGTAATGGAAAGGATCTAACAAATGCTGAAGGACAGAAAATAACTTAAGTTATTGAGTTAAAGAATGTCCACATTGGAAATATCAAAGGAGCTTTGCAGAGATCAGCAAACAAAGAGGGCTTTTGAAAATATAACTAAGTTGAGAACTAGAAACCAAATGTCCATATCTTTGCTGATGTTATCATGTTTCTGCAGTTGTGCCCTTTGGCCTTTATCAGGTGTATATTGATCCAGGTAACCTGCAGGGAATTCCAAAACACCCTTAAAAATGAACCAATGAAACTTAATTGCTGTGATGCTTGCTTTAAGAGAAGTCTTGAATATTGGGAAATTTTACTTCAAGTAATAAAAATAATCTTTTATTTATTTATTCCTAAAAACTGACATATCTTGGGTAATCATATCACCTTTTCAGTATTGGATATTTTCATTTAAAAACTTGGTGTCCTTAAATAGATATATTTAGCCATCCCATGTGGTGAACGGCAATAACATTGCTTTTCTTTCTCCTCTCTGGTCTTTTGAACAGGAGTAGAGGTTTATCCCTTGTTTCCTGTTTTAGGATTGGGTTTCTGGTTCTTTCTAAAGTATTTTAATTCTCTTTCACTCCCAGTAGACTCTTGCATTTTAATGGCTTTATCACCTTGCTTGGGATGAATTGATTAAAAAAAAAATGTTTGACTGTTAAGGAAAATACTTCAATATATAAATTAACAAACATTTTTTTTTTCCATTAAATGTATTGTCAATAAATTGCTTTTGCTTCCTTTTTGGAAAACAATCCAACTTTTTTTTTTCATTCCCTACAGATTTTCATTGATCGATTCCGGTATAATGCCAACCGTGCTTCACAAGTTCAGAGTAAATTGAAACTTCTTGAGAAATTGTAAGTTAGCATTGTGTTATAACTCACGCCTAGCAGTTATAATATATCTTGCTTAGGCTACTTGCTATGACGTCTGTTAGAAATACTCCTGACTATATCCAATGGACTACCCCAACTCACTTGGAGTTCTTTATTTAAGGCATCTTGCCTAGTTCATTTTTGTTACTGGGGGTGTCTTATTTACTCCACAACACATTGTTAAAACAAAAAAAACATGTATACACTCTTTTTTTTTCTTATTGAAAATAGTGTCCTAACTGATCCACCCACCAAATGACTAATGGTCTGTAATTATTCTTAGCCAGATTTATAATCGATAAATTGCCCAAGGTTACTAAAGAATGACTTACTGAAATTTTTATTTTTTTTTTTTTTTTTTTTTTTTTTTTTTGTAAAACTGGTGTTCATAAAATGTTGGATTATAAAACAAATCCAAAATTGAATTATTAAAAGAGAATAAAAAAAGATTTAATTTAGGATAAAATTGTAAATGTTTGTCCATTTATTTTATTTGTGCAGACCAGAATTGAAACCTGTGGAGAAAGAAACAGAAGTTATTTTGAAGTAAGTTCCTTTTATTTATATATATATATATATATATATATATATATGAGATGTGGTTTAACAAAAAAAACCCGACATTTTTCATTTTTGTTTTTATATCACTACTGAGTGACCATATTAAAAGAAACACTATTGAAAAAGACTTTTAGATGTTAATAAAATTAAATTTATCAACATTTATACCAATTTAAGAGAAAAAGATTGAACAAAAATGTTAAAAACATTTAATTGACTAGTTTTAGGAAATAAATGTGAAATCTATTTGTTTACAAAAGAAATGAAGAAAAAAAGGAAATACAACATGATGTCTGAAATCTATTTGTTTCAGTTTTCAAAAAAAAAAAACTTTTTGCATTAAAATTAAGTTAACAACAAAATAGTGCATAAAAAGAAAAAAAAATTAGTTGCCAGTTTAGTCTTAATGTTAAATTTTATGAAGTCAGATTTTTCTGTAGTAAAGGTAATTGTTTTAGTAAGCCAGTGTTACACCAATCATGAAATGAAGTTGTTATAAACAAGAAAAATGAATGAAGATTTTTTTATAAATAAATTTGTTTTTTTTATCAAGGGTATGCACCTAAATGAGATATTAAGAATAATTAAAACCGTTTTTAATTTCACTTTTAAGATGTGTATGTTTCCAGCTATGTGAGTCTGTTTTCTACAAATAAAATTGTTTCTATCTAGCAAATACGCATAAAATTAGATATTAAAAAAAAAAAATTGTTTTAATCTTGGTTTTAAAATATGTATATTTTCAAAACTGCAATCATTTTTTTTTAAACCCAAAATAAAAAAATTTTTTTTTTTTTAGCTACTAGTGTTCAGTAGGTGTTTGTTACTGTTCTGCCTATAAAATTCTTCTAAACAAGGAAAATTCATTTTATTTTTACAAATATCTTTACTATATGGTTTTATCTGGCAAATAATACACTTATAATTATATTAAAATGATTAAAATAGTTTTTTAATTTCAGTTTTAAAATGTGTATCTAAAAACAGGCAATACTCACAGATTTGGAAATCTACACATTCTAAAAATGAAACTAAAAGCTTTTAATTATTTTTAATATTTAATTTTATGTGTATTTGCTAGATAAAAAGATAAATGTATTTAGAGGGAAAAATAACTCCTTGAAATTTATTTGCAAAAACCCCAATAATAGTTGGCCAGCATACCAGAAAAGAATAGCCTTTTTTCTTTATTTTCTCTTTTTTTTTTTTTTTTTTTTTTTTTTTGCTTACTTTATAATTTTTGGAGGAAATTGCTTTCTTGGGGTCAGAGAAGAAATGAACATCTTCCTTATTGTAGTTTAAGGTGTCTTCTAATTGAATGTACAATTTCAAGAATATTGATAAAGATCGGTCACTTTAATTTTGCGAAACAAAGTAATGTGTAAAATGTAGACTTGAAAAAAAAAACATTTTGCATTTTTGGAAGCAATACCGTTTTAATTTGCTATAATAAAATAATTCAATGAATAAAAGCACATGCAAATTGCATATTTAGAAAGATTATATTATTTTCTTTCCAGCCATATGAATATTTTTAAGATTGGACCAGAAATACACAAGATATTGCGAGTTGAACGAATTAAATCTTATTAATCTCAAACAAATCAGATAACTGAAAATGTTATTACACAAGAAAATGAATGGCTTCCACTGAAAGCAAAAATACTAAATTAAAAACCCAAAAACCAAACCAAAAACTGTGGTATCAAGAAAAACAAAACCAGAAACTGATACCGAAACATAAATTGCCAAACCAACCAACTGTAATCTTTATCTCTCTCCTCTCTCTCTCTCATATATATATATATATATATAAAAATGTCTTGTGTTATTGTTCTATTCATAGTAAAATCATTTATGCTTGTGCATTTGGCTGTTTGTCATTGTTGCTACTGTAAACTGCTGGACATTTTGAATAATACCTTTAACATTTGATTAAAATAAAGTATTATTTCTATCCCATAATTTTTTTTTTTTTTTAAAGCCATGTCCTTTTTGGGACATAAACAATCATGGCTCTCCACATATTCAATTTTCTTTATCTGTAAATTGCTATGACGACTTAGGAAAGATAATAGAATGATTTCCCCTTTGTCTTTGCCACATTTTGGAATTCAGAGTTTTTTTTTTTTTTCTTAGACTCGTCTATGCTGCTATTTAACTCATAATGAGAGGAAGAACAGCTGGATTTATACGGTTTTCAAAAGGCATTAATGCAAAAATGAATGCAACAAGCTAGATTGGAATTTGAATACGGCTTGCCAATAACCCACACATCTCTTGTTCCATAACAGTTGTTACATTTAGTTTATGAAATTTGTATGCAAAGATCACAACCTTTTATAGGGTAAAGGTAGTAATTTTTTTCTTTTGTATTGTCTGTGTCTACTAACCAAGGAAAACCATTTATTATTCATTTTTCTTTCAGATTTCCTGACTGTGATAAACTCTCACCCCCAATCCTACAACTTGATGAAATTGACTTTTATTATAACAAGGATAAAATCATCTTCAAGAATATTTGTGTTAATGCTTCTATGGAGTCCCGGATTTGTATTGTGAGTTTTCTTATGCATTTTTAGCGTTTTTTAAGTGTTTTTTTTATTGTTTTTTTTTTATTTTTTTTTTTATTATTAAGATATTATCACCAAGAGCTGATCCATCATCATCAGTTCTTTCTTTGACTGCTTCAGTCATTGGAAGGGACCTAAGCACAGAAGAAATAGACAAAAAAGAAGGGTCTCTTTTGAAACAGTAAAAAAAAAAATCTAATTTTTTTTAACAGTTATAAATATTTCTAAATATAAACTTTCTCTGAGAGTATCTTTGTGGTGTTATGATGCCTATTTTATATTTCATCTTTATTTTAAAGTTAAGCATTTACTGTAACTGTTACATGAAAACTTATGTTTATAGAACAGGTAAAAACCCTTAATTTTAAGAATAATGTATACATGCATCCAAGGGATTTGCTTTGGTTGTTAGTAGTTAAGAATTTATTTTTACTATTGTAAAACAAAATTGGATTTTTTATTTCTTCTCTAATCATAATGTTCCTGTTCATTTTATGTTATAAAAGAGGGTGATGAAAATTCCACAGCCTGGCCCAAGCACCAAACGTTTTTTTCAGGCAGAGATCTTTTCAGCTATGTCAGAAAAATTATAGGAAATATTTTTTTTCTTTTAATGAATATTTCACTATAGACCAAACTTTGAAATAATTACTATCAATTAATTACTATTTTGTTAATTTTGAGAAGTAGATTGGGCCAAGAATTTTTTCAGTACTCCCTTGTATATATAAAAAGTTGTTTTTCCCCCCCTTCACTTTTTTTTTTTTTTTTTGTAATTGCAGAGCCAACAAATAGTGATAATTACTTGAACAGTTGGTTTGTAGTGAATTATTCATTAAAAGATCAAAAAAATATTTCTCCCAGTTTTTGCTGTAGTTGGTTTATTGTATATTTAATTAATGTGTTTCTCATTGAATAATATGACTTGAATGTTTTCAGGTTGGAGAAAATGGTGCTGGTAAGACTACTCTGTTGAAGATTCTTTTAGGAGAACTTAATCCAGTTCGGGGTCTACGAAATGCACATCGAAACTTAAAGATTGGCTACTTTAGCCAACATCATGTTGACCAGCTGGAAATGGATGTGTCATCTGTAGAACTGCTGGCATTAAGATTCCCAGGTAAGCATTGATAACCATATTCTTAAAGTTACATGTTATCTGCACCAATGTTTCCTTTTCCTCTCTTTTCAAAATGGCAACAATCCAAGAAGAGACTGACAAATTTCTAATCTAGTTTCTTAATATTTCTTTCAACAAGACTGATTTTGTATCATAATTACAATATTTACTTTGTTTTAGCTTAACTTTTGTTTTTATAATATCTGATGGCATATAAGATATTTTTAAAGAAAAATCACTCACTATTGTAGGCAATAATTTTACTTCACTCACATCTACTTAGCCTGACTCCATAATAATGTCATTTAAATAATAATTATCACAATGAAGTATAATACTACTATTATTATAATTATTATTATCTTCTTCATAATAACACATTATTAATGACATTTGTTGTTACCAGCTGATCTTTCATACCTAAGTATGCTTGAACATTGTCCTACCAGGAAACTACAGAAAAAAGAGACTTAGCTGAAAGGAAATACCAGTAATGGTAAAATACTGACCTAGAAAATATTAATTCTGTGGAGAAATACTGGGGTCTTCAAAAGTAGGTACACAATAAGTAATTTTGCACACACTGTCCATCATACAGAACAGACAAAGAATATTGTCTAGTGAAGGGATGGGTGTTAAGCTGTACTCTTAGCTTGCTTTTTATATACAGTAATGTTTTCTGCTATAGCAAAAGTCATTTTGTAAGATACTGATAGCTTTAAACATTACAATAATAATATATCTCTACATCCCTCTGTGTCTCCGTCTCTCTCATCCCTTCTCCCTGCCTCTTCCATATTTATATATATACACACACACACACACACACACACACACACACATATATATATATTTGTTTGAATTTCTGGGATGAGGAGCTGTCATCTACACCTCATCTTTGTCATCATTACATTTTGGCCTTTGTGCCCTCTGACCTTCTCAAGGTTTTTTTTTTTTATTGGAATCCTTTATTATATTTGTGAGGGCAGATTGTTCTCTTTGCCACTGTCCTGTTTCCATTGAATCTATATCTGCACTGCCTGACCCAGAGATTGAATTTTTTACTATGCCACCAAATTCATGAACCAATTGTCTTATTGGACAATTCTGAACCTATAACTAGGAGCCTTAAAACCTCCTGTTTTCTTGCTCTGCTGTTGCTGCCCTGCTGTTAACTGTTAAGTCACATATGAAGGTAGTCAAGTATAACAATAAAGCATTAACATACCTGAAGATTTGTTGTTATAACAAAAAATATGAGGACAGTTGTCACTGTAAATAAATATATTTTTGTCTGATCCCTGTCTAATTGTTTGTATATTTTTTTTTTAATAGTCAGCAAATGTGCAAATATAAAACCTTGTACAATTAAAGTTGGTTTTAAATCCTTGAAAAAGTAAGTATTGTGAAATTAGAGACAATTTGTCAATGAAACCGGGCATTTTGTTCACTTTGAAAAATTGTGCATTATTTGATTTTTAATTGATAGTTTTAATTATTTTTAGGTAAACCAATTGAACAGTACCGATCAATATTGGGCTCATTTGGTATAACGGGAGAACTGGCAACTCGATCTGTAGCTACTTTATCTGGAGGTCAGAAAAGCAGAGTGGCATTTGCTGCAATGAGTTGCTTACAGTAAGTACATATTTACCGTCTCAGTTGTACATCTGTATGTGAAGCTAAACAAATTGGTAAGTTTAAGCTGCAACTCTTTATTGAGAAATAGAAAATTTACATAAAGTAGTAATTGTTCAGTATTGTACCTAAATTTTATTTGAATGGAATGTGTGTGTTCCATGTTCCCATAAAATAGGGAAAATAACAGTTTCCAGTATAGCAAGATAATATATAAATTTACATGCTCTCAAGTATTAATGTTTCTCTTAGGTCAAGAAATCTTAACCTTGTTAATGTTTTTGTAATTTTTTTTTTTAACAGTCCGAACTTCTTCATTCTTGATGAACCTACAAATCACTTGGACATGGAAACGATAGAAGCCCTTGGCAAATCTCTTCATAAATTTCAGGTAAGTAATGGCATCGGGATCCATAATTAGTTTTTACGTTTTTACCAATACAAAAAAAAAATTATATCATCACAGTATGTTATTTTTAAAAATATCAAAGAAAAAAAAAATTAAATAAGTTGGAAAATCTTATGCAGCTCAAATAACTTAATTATTTGCAAACATCTATTTTGTACAAGTATAGTACTGCTAATACTACACGTATTTTTTTTTTTTATTTCTTTTTCAGGGAGGAGTGATCTTGGTATCTCATGACGAGAGACTAATTCGTTTGATTTGTAATGAGCTTTGGGTTGTCCAGAACGGAACTGTATCTAGTCTAGAAGGAGGCTTTGATGAGTATAAACAGATTGTGGAGAAGGAGCTACAGGTCACCCTATGACCTGACCCCCTCCCACCAAATTTGCATAATTGTTTGCTTGCCGACAAAAAAAAATAAAACCCTGAATGCAAACAAACTAGACAGTAACAAAGGCAAATTGCTTTGTTTAAATGTTTATAAGCAACTGTAATAAAAATTCTATCATCTTAATCTTTTTTTTCTTTTGTATCAAACCAATCTCCATATCCTAGGAAATTGCTTGCTTAATATTTAAACTGGGAAATATATACCCCAGCCTTTTGGGTTAGTGCAAAAGCTGATATCAATTTCTTAGAATTTTTCATGTTGTAAAATGACTGATATTTTAAAAACTATTTAATAAGATGGATGCCATTTCCTGCCTCCCAGTTTTTTTTTTTCTTTTCTTCCTGCCCCATCTTTCTTCTTCTCAGTTTTTGCTTTCTGCTAATGTTTTTATTGCCTCTTCATTTTCATGGAAGATGTTTGTGGAATATTTACGATAGATTTCCTCTGGTTGAAAAATGATGTTCTCCTCTTCATCCACAAAGTAATGTCGGAAATATTTCATACACAAGAGGTAAATTCCATTGGCAAGAATCAGGAAAAACATGACGATGATCCACTGGAAAGAGAAGTGAAACGCACATTGTGATATAAAGTAAGATTTATAATTGGATTAATGTATGAAAGAATATTTTTTTAAATGTGGACACTCACCTCCGAAAACAATTTGAGCTTATTGACATCCGGTGGTTCTCCAATGATGATGACACACAACCACCAAATAACAAGAATCGTGATTTCCAAAGGGCAGATAACTCTACAGTTATAACGAAAATATTTTACATTTAGACAAAAACAGACTCTTTTTGCTTTTTAGTACATTAAAACGTTACAAAGTGAATATAACTGAAAATTGTTTTTAAATAATGCTGGATATATTTTGGATGATTAAATACGAAATGGAAAATTCGAAGGGATTTTGTAATGTGGAAAGCTAAAAGTCAAGAGAGCTAACTTTGGAATCTTAAAAGATAGCAATCCCTTGAATATTGCTTGTTAAATGTTTCCCCACCTTTTTTTTTTTTTTTTTTTTTTGCAGATACTTAAATCTCTATGGTTCCGAATAACCTGTTTAAATTCAAGCCATTATTCAGTAATTGGGCCGAGCAAAAATGATGTAAAAGATTTAAAAGTTGTGTGCCTTGGTTTTCATCTGAATAAGATGTAAGCTAAATGTAATTGTTGGCCCTCACCCCCCCCCCCCGAAAAAAATATCAAGTGGTTAAGCCTCTGTGTGTATGTGCGTGCGCGCCCGCGCTCTCGCATGTGTTGTTACAAGCATTAGAGTGTAAGAAGGTTAGCTGACATTGTTTCCCGCCAGCTCAATAGATTCTAATTAGCAGCAGGGGGCTTGTTACCTGTAGATTAAAATTCAACTTTAGAGTTCAATTACCTCCCTTGCCAGTTTGAATAAAGAATTGTTTCCCTTAATGTTTTTTTTTCCTTTTTTTTTTTTGTATATTCTACTGATGTCCTACTTGGCAAGATTTAGATCTTCAATGTTTTTGACTTAAAAGCCATGTGTTTGATGATCGTTTGCATAAAGATGTTAAGTTATTGCTTATGACCAATGAAGATATGTTTTCAAGAGAATTATAAATGTATTAAATAAAAAAAATAAGTTTAAATGAATTTTTTTTTCTTAAATAGCTATAGATAAAAATGGCCACATACTTGATCATGTAATCCCATGCTTTTGGTAAGTGCCAGTCATTTTTGAAAATGTTAATAATTTTCTCTCGAATGTGATCAGTTCCTATTCCTAATGCAATTGTGATAAACATAAGTCCGCTCATTGTTGTCCCGAAGGTCCAAGTGTAATCCTGAAAATCATAAGAGGGAATGACAAAAGAACAAAGCAAAAGACACAAAAAGAGAGAGAAAAAAACTGATAGTGGGGGAGATTATCAATTGGAGTGCAAGGGGTTGCAGAATGTGTCAGCTAAATAATAATGATAAACTCTGTCGGTCATACTGGTTAGAGCTTTGATAACCTAACTGAGTGGTGTCTGGATTTCATGGTGTTAAGACAATTGATGGATTGTTTTTGTGTAAGTTTTAATACAAGACTGAAAAACATTTGAAAACTGCTATTACTGTTGCAACAATGAAGAATCTTCTTTGAGATTTCTTTTACATGCTGTTTTTTTTCAGCAGAGAATAAAGCTAAGTCCCATGGAGAGTTCAAAATAATTTACAGACCTCATTTGTTTATCTAACTCTGATTTCCTTCAAAAGACAAAACTTTTAAAAAAATGTCTTCCAATCCTGTAATAAAGCAAGTTTAAAAAAAAACTGTTTTCTGAAAAACCTGATATGTGATACAAAACTGAAGTCCCTACTGAGGAATTACCAATAAACCACTAGAACCCAGAGATGACATGCAAAGGACACGAATGACGAGGTGAAAATTAAAGTTTGGGAGATAAAACTATAAACTGTTTACCTGTCCCCACAGGAAGCTTCTGTACAGGGTTGATGGTATTCCCATCAAAAATATTGCACAACTGATAACAACAATGCCAATCACACGTTTACCTGCAATGAATAGATGTAAGACAGACATAATAAGAGCAGTTAAATCAATAAATTAACAAAAAATCTGCTATAAAAACAATAAGTCTGGTGGTTAAATATACAAAAGATTTATTTTTAACTGGTAATGACCAATTTTACTTTTCTATAAAGAAAACTCTGAGTCACTTACTATGGAACAATATCATTTGAACAATTTGGTCATGATTAAGATTATCTGATTCAGAATGTACTGACCTTTACTGTAAATGCTCAATTTAGTACCCAAGGCACTTACTTTAAAAAATTAAAAAAAAAAAAAAATGAAATTTTCATATTTTATTTAATAAACATTTCAAAAGAATTTTATGTGGGTTGTATAAGAATAAAAATGGTGTCACTATTTGGACATGTTCCTTAGGAGCATTTCTGAATTGATAAATCAATTTATTGAAGCAAATAGTGACAATCATCTCAAAGCAACAGTTGTCATATTTCAAAAAGAAGTGAGCTAGAACTTTAGCAAAGTATGCAGCAATTTTTGCTTTTCCAACCTTCAAAAAAAGTCAATTCTGACACTTATTTTAAATTCCTTGGGGAAAGGATGCGCTTAGTTGAGAAAGGATGCAAAATCAAGTATTTATAGTAAGTACCACCACTGAATTTTTGATACTTAAAGTTTAAAACAATTTTTTAAAAATGAAAAAGCATTCTTAAAGATTTTGTTTTAGCTTTAATTGAAAACTAAATGATTAAATTTACTATTTCCAGTAACCAAAATACTCTGGTATATTTCAAAGAAAATATACTTTTCTGAAACTTTATTTGAGGAATATTAGTTGATTTAAAGTATAATCTGATTTGAAAAAAATATTTACTTCAAAACAATGGAGAAATGGATTTTTAAAACAAATGGTAGTTGTGATTAGGTGCTTATCACTGTCACTGATAGATCACTCGACAAGTGATGTTAAAATCTGTCAACACCTTTACTGTTGTTCTATGGAGACTTTATCTGTTAAAACATAATTTAAGAAAATGATGGGTGAACATCTTTTTTATATAATTTTTAAATGGTCAGTAATCTTAAAAATATTAGAAAATATTCTCCATAATCTAATTTTAGGAATGTTGAATTTAAATTTACTGTAGTGATCACTCTCATTTTCTGATTATGTCATATATGGTTAACCATACTTTCAAACAGGAGCAAGTTATGTAATATTTCATATACATAAAAAAAAAAATAATTTAAAAAAAAATATTGGGTGTAAATGACTTATTATGCTTTTCAATGTTTGATTTATAAATATAGTTTTCACTTAATAATATCACCTTGCCAGGTTGAAGTAATGCAGAATTTTAAATTTATTATATTATAAATTATTATAATTAAAATTCTAAAAAATGAAAACAATTCCTATAAAAATTCATTATTCATCAAAAAAATTTTTTTTCTTAAGGCAATAGTATTTTTTTAATAAATCTTATCTATAAAAGTAATTAAAAAGCTTTTCTAACTAAATGTCATTTAGTTTTTTTTTTTTTTTTTTTTTTTTTCAGAGCAGATTGTTGGGAAATGATTAGTAGTTTGTAAATCATTATTTTTTTTTTTTTTTTTTCCCCATTATTTAACTAAAACAAATTTTGGGATTCCAATCTATTTCTCAAAATTTCATGAAATTAAGTGGGGGTAAAAAAAAAAAAAAAACAAAAAAAAACACAAATTGCAAGAGTAATTTAATTAATTTGTGAATAAGTCCTGAAAGTTTCATTAAAATGCAAAACTTATTTGATTTTTGTAAGAATTTCCAAATCAATGTGTTTTTCACCAGAAAAATGCACAAAAACACTAACTGTAAATATTATGTTGACTGCTGATGTAAAAAAAAAAAAAAAAGATTTTAACAAAAATTTCAAACATGCTAGAAAGGATTCAAAAATTTAATAAAATAATAAAAATACTTTGTTCTTTCCTCTTAATTATAACATAAACATTTTGATGATAAAACTTTGTTTTTATTAAGTTTTGGACCTTTTCTCATTATGCTATGCTGTTTTCAGCAAAAAAGTGGAGGTACCTAATTTGTTGTATTTAAAGAATAGGTGAAGCTACAAAAAGGTATTGGGTGTTTTCTGTAACAGTAAAGTTATCCAACATTAAACAAATACCTACCAAGATTTTACCATGGTGGTAGGAGAAGGAAATGATTACTAGTAAGTGGGAGGTTATATCATTTTCAGCATGGATAAATGTTACATCTACTTACACGCAAATACATTTGAGAAAGGTATGAATCCATTTCTTCTCCCCAGCTATGGATTAAATAACATAACTGGGTTCTATAGCCTTGGTTGACAAACATTCTACTGCAGCAAATAATGGCAGCCTAGTTTTATATGCTCACTGAAATTAAGCAACATGGTGCCTGATCAGTACCTAGATGGGTGACTGCTTGGGAATACCAAGAGCTGTAAGCTTAGATATACGGGTGGTGCAGTGGATAATTACTCGGAATTTTTAATCAGAGAGCTAAGTTCCATTTCCTGTTTGGATTTGTTATATTCGCCTATGTGCAAATACCCTTGAGAAAGGTATGAATCCACCTCTTCTCCCCCATCTATGGATTAATTAGTAAGACTAAATCATTACTATCTCTAATAAGATAAAATCTTACAGTTTAAATAATCTGCAATGGTTTGATGAATCAACCAAACTAAACAATTCCAGATTATGATTGGAGTTCAAGGACAGATGACAATGTTGATATTAGTCAGCTGTAAACCATTATTTGACTTATTCTTTTCCATTGAAATAATGCTATTGTTAAAAAGAACAAGCAGGTGTAATTTTACAAAACTCTTCTTCTGGTGTTTTATGAGTCATGGAAGAAAAGTCACACGGTACACTTCATTTTGGTTAGAAAAAGGCACAGGAAGAAAAATTATAGTTTTGATAATTTTAGCAATGAGTCGTTTATTAAAATTCTAAGTTTTAAATTAACCCTGATTTTAAAACTCTGCTGCCTTGCCGTCATCTCCAAAACATGGAAAAGGCCATGGAAGTAAATCCAGACAGAAAATCCGGCTCTCGACATTGATAACCTTCGAGCAACTCCTATTGTTAAGCTGTCCCCAACGTTCTTTATTCCTTTGGATCTTGTCTGAATAGCCAAGATGGGGTGTGATATGTGACCTAGGAAGTGCACAGCCTCCATCGTCCATGTGGGCGCCTTTAGTCTCACTATCAAAGGACTGAATTTTGACTAAACAGTTACTTTTTTTTCATGAGATAAACGGATGCCTACTAATGTTTTTTATTAAGAGACTATTGTGTCTATAAAAATACATAAAATTTAATTATGCTGTCAATTTGTCATGTCCATAAAATATAGATAAAAATAATTACATTGTCAAAAATAATTATAATAAAATAATTATAACAATTATAATTAATTCACTCACTGGAAAAACATCATTCACATGAGAATCGACCCCCTCTATACACACACACAAAAAGGTGACATTCTCATTATTGAACAAGCAGTTCACACGGACAGGTCGTTAACACGAAAGTCAACGAAAATTTTGTCTTTCCTTTTCAGATCATAATAGTAGCATTTATCTTTTTAGCACTCAACAAAAATTCGAGGTAAGAACACCCCAGACACTTGTATTTGCCCAACTAAATTACCTGGGCACTCATTAAATACATATATATAATAAATAAAAACTACGAGAAAGATTGTATACTGTCGGATTCCGATCCCTTCTACATTTAACCCCAATTTTACTCAGCATTAATGTCTCCAACACCCCATAATAACCAGAATAATAAATAATATTTGTTTTGTTATTTCCACGTCTTGCTGTTTTTCATTTTTATGAATTTGATACTCAGTTATAACTCGTCTACATAATAAATGAAATTAAACACGACTTCTAGTTTATTAAAATATTATTTACGATAAATAAAGATTTAGTTTATTAAAAATAAAATATTAGCTATTTTATTACTATGAAAATAAATTACTTATTTCATTTAAAATCCTACCGATTTTAAATGGAAATATTACTTGTTTTCGTCATAACTTCTTCCTTATCCACAAAAAGTGATGACTATTTTCGGTGATTTCTTCAATGCAATGCCAGTTCTTCAAAAGACGTTTGGAAAATATATACTAATACTCACGACCAAATTCCATATAAATTCCAAGTAATACTTCTATCGAGGATATCATTTGTGAAATTCCTCCAACGGTTAAGGACAGAAAGAAGATAATGGCAAGGATACGACCAAACGTTCCATCCTTCATATACAGCATCGGAGCCCTGTTAAGTAAAACACACAATAACATTTTAACTTTCTCAAGTCGACAGAAAACAAATATCGGATTTATTTTTATCCTTAAGCAACAAATCCATTTTTACAAAAACCAGAAATGGAATTCAACACGTTTCAAATTGGAAATTCAGAGATAAAAAGTATATTTTGAATATTCTTTCAGGTTTTGCTTTCTTTTTCTTTTTTTTCCCCTGAAAAATTTAGTTTCTGAAGCGAACGATAAGAGACAAAAAATTCATAATCATTTTATTTGTATTTACAAATTTCAGCACTTTTTTTCTACAGTAATTTGAAAATGGCATTTTCTTTGTAATTGTTGGATATTATTCATGTGATATTTAATCTATATTTAGAAAATCTGCTTTAACAGTCTTTCTTGTGTATGTGTGTGTGTGTGTGGGGAGGGATCGCCCCACTCTCTTACTCTTGCGGTGCGATGGATAAATTGTCGACTAAATTACGCAAAAATGAAAATAACACTGACATCTCGTTCTAACTGATGTATTTTAGCAAAAATATCTTTGAAATACTAAAGAGTAAATTTCAAAACTATCTTGATAGACTTGTGTTTAGGAATTTTTCTAAGGGGAATATAACTAATAATTACTTGACGAATATAACGTGAATGCCTTTTTATATAACTATCCAGTAATCTTAAAAATTTAGGAAAATATTCTCAGTAATCTAATATTTTATTGAATTTTAGGTATTTTGGCTTTATAGTCTTACTTCCGAAGAGGCTTGTTGAAGAAATGTTAGAAAATTAACAATAAATTTTAAATTTGCCGCTTTTATTTTCTAATAATGGCGTCATTAACAAAAATCGGCGCATTTATACATACAGAGAAAAATTCTTTTTAAAATCTAGGAGTTACTGAATTGTAGTAAGTTTTTCCATTTATAATTAGTAAATATAGTAACTGGGTGTTTTGTTTGACACCCCCCCCCCCAAAAAAAAAACTTTGATGACCTCCAATGACTTGTGCTTATAACTAATAGCTGAACAGAAATTAATTTTTCGAAATTTTACAAAGTTAAATAAGTATGGGTTAACTGATGTAAAAAAAAAAAAAAAAAATTACCAAGATATTCTAAAATCGTAACGTGTCTAAAATAATTAATTTTTTAATAAGTTCTGAAAGGTTCATTAAAAGCCGACAATTATCTGCTTTTTGCAAGAATTTCCAAATCAATGTGTTTTTTTTACTGCAGAAAGACACTAAATTTCTCAAACTAATGGTTACCCACCCACGCAAGAAAAACATAATTTTCAACCAAAACTTTGAAGGTTCTAAAGAAAATTTAAAAAAATATAATTTAATAATAAAAAATTCTTTGGTCTTTCCTCTTAAAGATGTTGACGTTAAAACTTAGTTTTTATTAAGTTGGACATTTTATCATCATGCATGCTCATTTTTAGCGAATCTTTGGAGGTGCCTAACAACATATTTGAATTCGAACGCTTTTTTTCGTTTTATTTTGAATGCATTTCTAAAAGTTAAAATATGAGTCTGCTTTGCTTTAAACAAATATTAACACGGTATTTAAGAGGGAGTATTCTATTGTTTTGTTTGAAATGCAGAGCTTAATAACCGAAAAAATATAAAAGGAATAAAACGAGGATAAAGCAAAAGAATAGTAATTCGAATGAAACGTTAAAAAATATTTTTTCTTGTGTGATGTCGAATTAAAATTGGTTAAGAGTCTACTTACCAAATATACATAAAAGATTCGTAATTATAACGATCGTAGATACCAACTAATGTTTGATGAGAAGTTGCAAATGGTTCAAAGCTAACTGTTGCCATGGCACTGATGAACAGCATTATCCCAGCCAGGAGACTTGAATGAAATAAAGAAATAATAAAAATAGTTGAATTTGATAGTTGATTTTTTTTTTTTTTTAACAAAAATGATGGGTAAGTTTCTTTTGAAGCCCCGCGCTAAATATCTAATAAAAAAAATCCCAAATAGTTATATTTAGGTGTAAATTTACATGCTTTATTCGAAAATAACAAAGAGTTTGATAAAATCTACCGTTTTGGAATTATCGACAATAAAAGTTCGGACTCATTCGCGTTGCGGTAGCCATTACGGGCGTTGTTTGCATATATTTGCTACGGAATAGACATTAAATTATCTTGATTATTGCGCGCGCAATGAGTCCTCAGTTGCGTAGTAATTGAGATAAGTAAGAACCATAAAAAGGCCGTTAACAAGGTAATCTTCCGCGCAAATCTTATCAGCAGCGAATGTATGCAAAAAACGCCAGTAATGGCTGCCATGCCGTAACCCGAATGAGTCCAAAACGGTAGATTTTATCAAAATTTCTTTGTTATTTTCGAATTAAACATGTACATTTACACCTACATATGAACTATTCGGGAAAATTTTATTAGATAATTAGCGCGGGGCTTAAAAAGCAAATTACCCAAAATGATCAGTGGAAAATGTCATGAAACTATTTCTGACCTTAGGTCTCTTGTTGGGACCCAGAAGGAAATAGGTATACAACAGAAATTCAAGGAAATAATAATAATAATGTTGATGATGATAATGTCTGGAAAACCTTTTTTGCAAGCGTTCTCAAAAATAGTATTCATTGACATTACCCACCAAAGGAGAACTCTTTCGACATACAAACTGACAAGATGTGGCTTAAGATTTTGTGCATATTTTTCTTTTACACATTTGTTTTGTAGATAAAGTTTGATTGTAAATAATTTTATCTTTAAGTTAAAAATTTCCTTTTCAAATTGGCAACAACGCCTACGTATTATTGAAAACCATCTTCCCATCCAAATCAGAAATGCTCTCTGGAACCTATCCCGTGACGACGTTGGTTATAAATACGTAGTAAATCTTCACTCTTTCTCTTTTTACCTTCTCTCACACAGACAAAATGTAACGTTAGAGAGATTTCGTTTGACGCCGTTGAGGCAGACGCTATCACGCACGCACACGTATGTACGAACATTGCACATCTCTGAACTAATCTCATTCACTCCTTAAACAGAAACTTATTCAACTTTACAACTTTAGACTCTTGTCAATATTCACCAGCGAGAAATATTACTTCAAAATCTCATGGAGATACTTAAATCCACATAATCTCAGCTTTCCAGAATTCTCTCAATAATATTCAACCATGGTTTCTCGAGACTAATGGATAACACACACACACAGATGAGGTCGAAATTTGAACTCAGCTCGCTGAATCCACTTTCCGCTATTTAATTCAGCTGAAACATTGAGGTAATAAACTATCAAAAAAAAAACTACACTAAAGATTAAGAAAAATACGTAGAATGAATTTGATACAAAATACATTGGATCAAAATGGGCAGACAACTGATTACCTTATGACATTATTACTTGCTGGTATCAGTACACTGTACTGGACGATTTTGATGGGCGGGAAAGCGAAGGCCGAGATGCGTGTGAGGATTCCAGTACCTGCCCATGTATCGAAAGCATTCTGACCCATTGCCCCAATCCACACATGAACATTTGTCAATGATTCTGAAAGTAAAAAGACAAACAACAACAATTAATGTTTATATATAAAAACGAGTTTGGTTTTTGATGAGGGGGCAATGGTTAACGAACTATTTTTGCAAACCATTCCGACTTCGTAGTGAGTACGATCATCACTGAGTGCTCCATAATTGTGGCTTTGTGTCACGCTGACATAATATCTATAAAGACAGTTTTTATTTTCATCACTTAACAGTAGGTTTTTAACCGTTAAACAGTGGGGAAAGGCTTCACGAAGATGCACACCGAAATGGTAAAAAGAACGAGAAAATTCACTTTTAAATGTGACGTGTTAATACTTATTTTCGCTTTAATTATAAATATAAAAAGAATATTTTAACTCTTAGATAATAAAGAAAAAGAAAAACAGGAAATAAAACAAATTTTAGATTCCGAAATTGAATATTTCTTAACCGTATGATAATCCTTGAAGCATTTTATGTCTAATGGAGTTGTGCATTCGTTGCGCCAAGTTGTTGCCTTTTTTGGCTTTTTTTCTCTTCAAGAAGTATGCGTGTAGACCAAGTACTATCTTTGGTTTTGTTCTCCCGACCTTTTATTTGCATGCAAATACTTCAGGAAAGTAACAAATCCTAGTAAATAGTAACGCTATGAATCTTAGAATTGCCAATTAATCATTTTGACTCGAATCATGAATGAAATGATTCTCATATCTTTGGGAAAAAGCTTAAATTGTCAATTGACGATATCCGCTGATTATCAATCAAACATCAATTGATGATGCTCGCTGTTTACGTGTTAATTATTCTGTAAATGTATTCCCAATTCTCTGGTGACTAATGGCCTGGCGCCTATTTTAATCCATGAAGTGTATGGTAGATGTAATAAATTCTGGCAAGGCAGACACATTTATTTCTTTCTGATGATTGTTGGAGAGTGAACCATTGACATTAGTTAAAACTATAAATAAAAGACAGGAAATGTAATGAAGAAGTCAAAGATCTTATTTTATCCCCCTCCCCACAAATAATACATCTTGCAGGCTAATGATAACATCGTTCAAGAGACTTAACATAATTCTAAGAATGTTTCAATAGAGAACAGTCATCCAAGCTTCTGTATATGATCCCAGTAAAGTAATACGCATAGACCCCTGATTTTCCAGCCATTGATGGTCCGTCATCTCTTAAGTCAATCTTAAAGGTGAAATACTGCCTAAGAATATCTATACCATGTACTGACTACCAAACTGTACATTCCTTATCCAGTCTGAAGATAAAAGCAATACTGTGTTCTGTAAAAAACTAAGTAACACTTAGTGTACATGAAATTGTATGATAGATGTGATAAATTCTGGCAAATATGAGACATTTATTCTTTTTTTCTTAATCATTTCACTCCAAACAAGGCAATAAATCCACTAAGACGCAAAGTGTTACTGAATGTGAGAAAATATAAGAAAAAGAAAACATTAAGGAGAGAGAACAATAAAAGAAGAGGAATTAAGAAGTCAGAAGATAACAATTGGCATTGCATTTAATTTTTTGAAGTTCAAAGTTGACTGGAAAGTAAGTTCCGCAAGCGAGAAGTGCAAGAGAAGATACTTTTAGCATAGAATTTTCGGCTAGATCTAACCATTTCAATTCTAAAATGATGGGACCTTGCCGCCAATCTAGTACTGCGCTTAAATTAATAAAGTCTTGGTACCAAAGAAGAAAGTTCATCAAAGCAATTACCATGAAAGTATTTATAGAAAAAGCACAGGGAACCTATGTTACGGTGGTAGGAAAATAACTGAAACCGAAATGCCAGGTCAGGACCAATAACATTGTAGATTCTTCTTTGGATTTTATCAAGGATTCATGAATTTAATATGCAGTGTTGATAATAACATTTATAATACACGTTGTTTTTTTTGGTTTTTTTTATAGTGATGTAGTACAAGGCAGCAAGTATGAAGCACCCAGTGGGGATCGAACTCACTATTCAGTTTAACTGATCTTCCGAGACAAGCTTGCTAAACATTACATCACGTCAAAGTCCATGTTTTTTATAAGCCACTGTATTCAAATGTAACTAATTCTTAAGTAACTCCACTTGTGACGTCAACGTGGCTAAAATGAATAAATTAATTTAAATTAAAAAATGTAAAATTAAACAAAAAACAGTTACTAAATATATTATTTCATACTGTATTCTAGAATTCTACCAATTCTCCTAGTTTAGTTACAATGAAATGATTTTCTTTTCTATTTATTAGAAACAAACATAAAAAAATTAAGCAACCAAAGTACCAATTCTTGTATAAAGATTAAACAACCCAAGGACTGTGCAAAATCCTAAGTTGTTTATAAAACATATCGTGTATTTGACTTTCAGCTTATATGATAGAAAACGACAGGTAAAGAAAACTAGCCAGCAATTAATTAATTTTTGTTTGATACTTTAAAATTAAGGACCATTTTCATCAGCAGTTATTCGTAAATGGTTAAGTAAATATTTAAACTTCGAAAACATTTTTGTTTAATTAAAGTATGGTTTACATAATTTTATATTCTTAAATAACCACCAATAGATTCCGTTGGATGCTCGTGAATATTAATTTGAAATTATGTCGTGGTGAATACCCACACACCTAATCTAAAAACACTTATTTGGTATCTATATGGTGCGGAATAAGAATGGCAATAAACTCACCCCAGTTTGGCTTAAACATTAACTGGATTCCAAGGTTTGAGTGACTTTGGCACAAAGCCGTGAAGAATCCGTACAGAAGACTAAAGAGCAAGAAAGGAACGAGGACTCGATTTGTTTTCTCAATCAGTTTGTATCCCGAGAGAACGGAGAGCCCGGCCAACAAGATGCATAAGCCTTGGGTCAGGAAACCCCATTTGGACTGTGGAAATAGAAAAACAAATCAGTTTTAGACTATGGTGGAGAATTATGTCGATAAATCACAATCACTTGAGAAAAATTGCAAATCACATTTATGACTCACAGAAATACATTTGCCAACTTAAATTTAAGATTAATGCTTTTACACACGCGCGCGCACACACACACACACACACACACACACACACACACACACACACACACACGGAGCCTTGCTAACCATTGTTTTCTTCAGGATTTACCTGACTTTGCAAAGTAGATTTCCAAAGAGTAAAATATAAAAGATAAACGTAAATTTTTCACAATAAAATTTGGAAAATATGAAAAAGCAATCAATTTAATTATCAAATCAATCAGTCTGATCTTTAGAGGAAAAGCTCGAAATAATAAAAAAAACTGACTACTAAAACATATTCCTAATTCATTTTACAGTTGATAAAGTCATTAAAATAATGAGCAAGCCAATATTTCATTGTGGGGCGAGTTGAGACACCTCCATCAGCAAATGAGCTTATTGTAAAATATTGCTGATTAAAGAAACATTGACTTTATATCAATTCCAATTCTCCGTTATATTTAATGAAAATTTATTTTTACTCAAAAGTTTAGAATTTTTTAAACTTCTAGCAAATAGAGAATTATTATTATTAAATAAATATATACTTTTCCTTAAAACCTAGATAGTTCGCTTTTATACGCAGGGGATATTAGAACCTACCTATCGTGGATAAAGAGGTCCTAATTGTGTATTTGTGCATGCGTGCGTAGGTGTATGAGATGTACAACTGAGTGACTATCAAGAGTCGAGAAAGAAAGTTTAGCAAAAAATTGTATACATGCAGTATTGATTCCTACGTCTACAATGTCTACTCTATCTGTAATATTGAGTGCTCATAAATATATATATATATATATATATATATATATATATATATATATATATATATAATTATTTATTCGAAAATTATAACATTATAATCACTGCAAAAATAGCCATTTTGTTTCAACACTTATGGTGTCTTATCAAGTGATGGTGTTGAATGTAGAATAAAGGGTTTTAAAAGGTTCAAATCAATCAAACATCCCTCGCTAGGGGAAACGCTGTTACATAAGCTGCAATGACCAATCAAAATACAAGTATATGAGAATTCAAAAAAACTTGACAACAAACTTTGTTTATAATAATTATTTAATGTTGGGGTTTGACTAAAGGATACATGGGACCGTGTATAAAGGCGTTGGTTTGATCCAGTGACAGGACCCAAAGAGTTGTGAGTTCAATAGCTGATTAAAGTATTGGAGAACTTGGAGAGGTGAATTAACAGGAGATAACTGATAACTGACATCCATTAGACATGGCACGTGGAACTAGAACAGTCTACTCCAGCGAGAGAAATAAAGGGTTCAGTTCGACATTCCAACTACCTGAAGAAGGCCGGTGCGTACAACGCACAACGAAAAGTTGTGATGAATATGGCAACAAAGATGAGGACAATAGCCCGAATAATATATATATATATATATATATATATATATATATATATGGTGGCTTTCGTCTCGGTTTCGAGGTGACCACCTCTTCAGTTTCATGTTTCCACTTCTTTCCTTCTTTATTTCAAGTTGTATGCACCCGATTCTGTCAAGTTCATACCATGCTAATTCTGGGGGGTTCAAACTTTGAACTGTAGTATATATATATATATACTGAATTTTTCCGTCGTTTTTAACGTATAAGGTATGAGGGTCAGGTCGCTCAGTTCTTAGAACCAACAGCCAGATATAATATTGATAGTGGTGAAGGATTGTGCAGAACCAACCACACATTTTGGAAGAGCCGAGTACAGAGAATTGGTGCATAGTATGCCACAAGGTCTACAAACTACGCTCCGCAGGTTTTGAATCCAGATTTGTCCTTCTCCTAGACCGTTCGCCACCCAAGGCTATTTACCGTAAGTGGGGGGGGAGAAGAGATGGATTCATATCTTTCCCCCAAGCACGTAAGTGAATGTAATGAACTTGACACTCTGATTCCTCAATCCGAGCTGCTATCCATTACTCCACCGTCCCCTCCATTATATATATATATATATATATATATATATATATATATATATATATATATATATATATATATATATATATATATATATATATGCGAACAATGTAAGATAATTTTTCTATACTAAGTTTACATTATGAACGGCTTGTGAGGCGTGCAGCATAACGATTTTTGATTTGAAGAATACATGAATATTTTCTGTGGGAGGCTTGGAGCCGAAAGGGTGTTCCACAAGCGAAACATGCCAAAAAAGAAACTGTTAGCATAGAACTTACGACTACATTTAGCCAGCTCAACTATAAATTGATGAGATCTTGATGCCAGTCGAGTACTGTGCTTTCATCCCAACTATGGGTTAAATAGCCTCACCAATCCGCAATTAGCTAAGCGTGGTGAGTACTGATACCCCACTGAAGGCCTAATCAATCAGTGAGGAGTTTCTCCATCAAGAGTGAGAAGTCTCTAGATTTGCATTTGGAATGCATAGCGTGTTTATAGGATGTATAATAGTATCAGAAACACAAGTGAAGATAATGAGACAAAGTGGAAAGGCTATAAACGACGCGTTTCCCCAAAGCGTCTGCTCCTTCCGTCTTCTTCGGTTTAGAAATATATGTCGTACCATCTCCCTCTCTATACAGTGTACCAATTAATTATCTTTTATATATTGAAACGTTTGTGTTGAATACTCCTCGAGTTGCATTAGTTTTTTTAAGATTGAAATATTAATCTTGTACAGTGTAACCCGGATATAAGAGACCTGGATATAAGAGAAACCCGGATATAAGAGAGATTTTCTCTGGTCCCAAATTGTTACCATACTTACCTAAACAAAATAGACCAAACCCGGATATAAGAGAAACCCGGATATAAGAGACTTCTTCTCCGGTCCCGGCAACTCTCTTATATCCGGGTTACACTGTACAACTAAATCTACTACTGATTGTTTACATGTCATT
This sequence comes from Acanthosepion pharaonis, assembly GCA_903632075.3. NCBI lineage: Eukaryota > Metazoa > Mollusca > Cephalopoda > Sepiida > Sepiidae > Acanthosepion > Acanthosepion pharaonis. The sequence continues at coordinate 2,768,541 of CAHIKZ030000857.1, read as the reverse complement.
TTTTATACTCGTGGCTCGATGGGAGGAAAGGGCATTGTTTTGTCAAGGGCCTACAGTGCTGTTAAGACGTTCCTGCTCTTCCTACGTCATTCCCACTTTTCATCGATTTCATCTCGTGCTTAACTTATTTAAACTTTGTCAATCTTGACAGATATGAAGAAAGGCAGGCGGACAACAAAAGCAAATAGAAAAATCAATCTTACCGATGTGAAATTTTCAAAAATGGCGTGACTCTCTTCCACGGCTGTTGGTAAAGGGTTAACGAGGAAGTAACTAAAATAATACATATTCCAACCAATCAGAACGCAGTAATATGATCTACAAAAGAAGACAAATACCTTTTTTTTTAATCTTTTTTTTTTTTTATTTCTTATAAAATTGTTAGGGTACATTTTATTTTAAATGAAGTAACCATTTCAGCACTGCATAGTTGACCGATTGAATCCCATTTCTTGTCTGACAACGTCATTATTTGCATTTCCCGCGGCCGGAGCAAAAACAAAGACAAAAGAATTGAGTGAGAGTCGACTGCCTGGTTATTAGCGTTTGTCAATAGCTTTCTCAAATCATCATCTGGAAGTTCAATGCTTGATTTTGCGGTAAATAATAGTGATATTTTATTGAATCAGCTTTTCTTTATATTCAATAAACCTGATGTTTGAGTTAGCAACTGTGTTGTGCATTTTATTAAAGGAGTTTTTATTCGAACCTGATTCCCGACTTTGCACATGGACGCAAGGAGACAAAAGTGACCGCAGTCGTAAGTTGGGAATTATTCATCTTTATCTACGGTACACAACGTACATAGACGGGTCCACACTAGAATTCGCCGTCAGTCCCCAATACCTTAAGATTTTGGGAAACTCGAATCAACCCAATCGAGGCGACACGCCGATCTCAACCGAGGAGGGAAAAGAAAGCCGGATGACCCATAAGGCATGGTCGATATTACAACAAAGCTAGCGGAGCTAGTGACTGGGAGAAGAAAGAAACAAAATATTCGAGAAGACTTATATGAAGAAGGGTGTAAGTTATAGCAGAAGTTCCCTGGTAAACAATTGGGGTAAATCAACAAGGATACTTATAAAAACCTCATGCTACACTCTCTAGCGAGAATAACACACAAATTGCTCTTATAATCGGGGTGATTATTCTTATTTCTTTCTCTAATGTTGACTAAAAGAGAACGGGAATATAGTGGCGAAAAGAAAATAATTTTAAGCCTTGACTTTCATTCAATTTAAAGTCAAGTTTTCCTATTTAAATATAAGTTACTCTATTTAATATAAATAAATAAAGAGAAATGCATTTCTTTGGAAGAAACATAAGAAAATAAGAAAAAAGACTTACGTTATGAAGAATAAGACGAGGCAGACCCAAGCTGCCATCCATAGAAACCGGTTTCCGAATAACTGTCGAAAAGAACCCAAAACACCTTCTGTTGCGTATCGCGCCAGAGCACATTCCAGAATCATTATTGGAGAAGTCCAAATAAAGGTAAGTAATAGCCATGCCAAAATAAATACCAAACCGCCTGAAAAAAAAGAAAGAAAAGATAAATAATGTATTTTAATCTTTTTATCTTACCAATTGAAACCGGGATATTTTCTGTGAAATGACAAATTGGCGGAATATTTTGCCAGTTGTCCCAAGACAATCACCGCTTTTGACGTCATCTGAAATCACTAATCGATTCACAGCTCGAGTAAGTTCAAGACAAGTGATTCTCAACATGATCAATAATACTCCTTTGGGGGTGCTGCGAACTCTGAAGGTGGACTTTTTAGGGGTACTATAATTGTAACACAGCTGTAGAATGAGTTAACCTTTTCAAATCTCAGCGTGTTAGATATGTATATTTATATTTTAAACTTATTTTAGGCATTTCGTTGCAATTGCAATATGTCTATGGAGCAAGAAAGCTACAAGCCAAATTCTGTCAGCTATGAAACTATGTGGTGACCACATCTTGGCTGTTCTTGCCATAGTTTACTTCCTCTGATTGGGGCTTCTACGACAAAACGCAAATACGTAATATTAATTCTGTTACATAAACTCTGCTCCATTTACTAGTGCAATTTTAACAAGTGGTGGGGCAAGCACGCTAAAATATCTGAAAAAGGCGTTGAGGAAGAAAATGTTAACAACCATTTTTCTAGAACAGAAAGATTTTTCTCGACAAAGTTATATTGTACCTCCCAAAAGCTAAAAGACATTCTTCCGTGCACGGACGGTTGTGGCCAGGATTAAAGCATTAGTTAGACATTTAGACGTCATAATGTAAACAACGCACGGACAAAATAACAAAAACAGCAAATCAGAATTAACGATACAGCGTTGGCCAATCAAACGGAAGATCGAGAACCCAAATTTTGGTTAAGTTTAGCCTATTTCTACCGATATAAGCAGAGGAGAATTATCATTTAGTCAGATAGCGGTATAGTGACAGAGGAGAAGCAATCACATCGACAAACTTGGAACGACAGATCTGCACGATACACCGGCGCCGTAAAATTCCACTCATTACACCCGGACGAGGCATGTGACACGAGAACTAACGCCCCACAGATAGATAAGCGGATTTATCTGTAAGTACGAGCTTCGCATACTAAAACTAAATACGTCCCTAAATGCTTACACGCGTGAATTATGACCGATACTTTCCGTTCACACAACGAACTAATTGCTCTGACAGAGACTCATCATTTTTCTTTTCCACGGCACCATTAATATTTGTCATTGTTTGTTCTATAAATCCATGTTTGTTTTTATTCATGTTTCTATAGTTAGAGGTATTACTATCTTAGAGGCAACGAAAAAAAAAGTATCTATCACATATTATTAATCCCGCTTCCATGAAACCTATCATTTGGATAACGAAGTGGGAGATAAAAAGGAAAAGGTTTATTTAACTTTACCTTTATTTCCATAAACAGCAAGCATCATGGGAAATCGCCATAAATTTCCGGTTCCGATGACTGAACTCATGAAAAATGTGGCACGGTCAAGGTTACGTCCAAATGAGGCCACCTTCCCCTTACATTTCTGGAAGAAAATAAAGATTATCCTGTGAGAATTAGTAATATCTGTCTGTATTTATGAGATGAGGTATCGTAACTATTTACACTAGTGTAGTGAAAGAGATAATCAGCTACCTCGTGTTTTGTGTGCGATCTGCTGAAGAAAATTTTACCAAAAAGTAGTTAGCAGAAATCTACTTTAAGGACCAGAATTTATGCTAATGTTTTTCCCTTTCCTGAATGGCGTGACCAATCAGAAAGATCTCTTGGTGAACAAAAGCCGTTGTTTTTCGCTTATGCGAGATTTGGATGTGAAGTTGGATGTGTGACCCCATTTTGTCGTTTCTACGTTGCCTGTTGGACCGTTACGACGGACTATCGTTTGAACTGTGATTTGCTTATAAGTGTTGTGGTCGAAAGACAGAAGAAATCTATTGCAGACGTTCGGTTTATTGCTACTATAAGTTGACAGTCATTTTTTTTTTCTTTACAACTACAACTAGTTACATAGTTCGGACTGTTGTCCTTATCTTAATTGTCATATTCACGACGTTTCGGTCGTCGTACGCTCCGGGCTTCGGGTGATATACGTTGGAATTCGACTAAATAAAGGGTTCGGTTTGAAATTCTAACGTATATCACCTGAAGAAGGCCGGAGCGTACAACGATCAAAATGTCGTGAATATGACAATAAAGATGAGGACAACAGTCCGAAGAATGTAAATAGTGTAAATAAAATTAGTAACGTTTAAGAAATATAATCCCAGAATTATATACTTAATGAAATTGTTCTCCATTTATTATACATAAAATAACCTTATCCGTTGTGGTGTAATATTTAAGAAGCTTGATTTTCAGATTATTACTATCGAGTAATGAGTTCGATTCTTACAAGGTTACTCATGTTATTGTAAATAACTGTTGTGGGGCTCGGTGATGCATTGACGGTCGAAATATTATTTTTTTATATCGTTTTTATGGTTGAAAAGGGCATCACTCGACTACAACAGGATTGTAATATTATAAGCAAAATTATAGATGAGGTACAATGAAATACAATTCAGAAACAGTTTATGTTTTATAGAGATAGGAAAAACGATAATTTGTTATACATTTCAGTGTGTCAAGTAATATACAATAAGTAACATTGAAGGCATCGATAATTTGTTATAATTCAGAAGTATATTTAAGTATTTAAGCTTTTCTTTACAATACAGAATTAGAGCAGATTTTCCCAAACTTTTTCAGATCCTTCTGGGTTCAGAAATTTGGGTGTGGGGAACCCTAGATACTAATCCTTTTATGGTCGTAATATATAAATATTTTCATATACTTCTATAAATAACAAGTACATTCAAAAGCAATTAAAAAAATAATACATATTGATATTAAATATATATTTTAATAACAATGTGAGTTTTTTAATTTTCATTCTTCCCACAAGTAACACATGAAACAGAATTACGAACAATGTTAACATGAAATTTATTTCATACATAATCAGAATTTTTTGGAACATTCTATGAGAACATTTCTTCTGTTTCATATTGTCACATTTTTTTTAATGTTTATACTTGAGAGTCTGATTCTCAAGTCAGCAGCAGGATTAAGTCTACTTCAGTATTTAGATTTTATTGCAGTGTAATAGGAAAATCCACTTTCACATAAGTAGGTTAGTGTTGTGTTTTTAATTTTAATGTATACACACGAAAAGTCACGCCAACGAGAGTCAATTAAAAGCCAGAGCTTTTTCCAATATGGCAAGAAAATTAACTTTCAGATTTATGTGGTGTCATAGTACACAGCTGATATCACAATCAATAACTACTTTTCAATTCAGCAATAGCATGATACAATTATCATTCACTGATATATAATATAGAAAAATATTACAAGATACATCACAACATTATAGAACAATCTAAATCTGTTGGCAACTATTTTTTTTAGAAATTATTTACCAACCTTAATAATATATTATGTTAAACATTTATTACTCTGAAATTTTGTCACGGAACCCCAGGCACTCCTTTGTGGAACCTCTGGGTTCCTAGGAACTCGCTTTTGGAAACTCTGAACTAGAGAAATAAGTGTTTTGCTTGTAATTTCTTCTTTTTTAATGTACATTCAATAAGAGTTTTTCTTTTATACATTTTAAAGAAATTATAGTGTTATGAATAATCAAGAGTGACCTCCCTTCGTTTTGTTTCTCTCCTCTTTAAGAGAGCTATTTCGGTTTACTGGGACTATAAAAGGAGACTATACGCGAACCTTGTATTCTCAGTTGAATAAGGCTTTCTTGAAGCCTACACCTGCGTACTTTTATAGTATTATTCAAAGAACATATATGTATATAATTTTGGCAAGCTCAGAAATAAAGAAATGTTTGCTTATTTGTAGCTGACAGCATATTTTATCAGATTGTTTTGAACGTCTGCTTTCTTAGGCGGTCGAAGCCAAAGAGACAAAGTTTACATTTTTTTTATTTCTTTTGGCGGTAAAATGCTTGTTCTAATGCTTTATGGGAATATTGTATATTTTATTTAACTTTTTTATAGTATAACTTTTTATTTCTTTATCGAGACTGGAATGTGAAGACTGGGCAGCTCCTGTCCATATATGGTAGCATTACTTCATTTTCGGTCTGATCTGGCCTTTGCAAAGACAGAAGATAACGCGTCGATCCAGGTCCTCACTAGAATGGCACAGGGGACCGACTATTTTCCCAGCATCTTTAGCGATGGATCATATGTACGAGTTCCACTTGAGGTCTGGGGTGAGCTTAAGTCCCAATAGACGTCCGAGTTACGGGGACCTCCCTAAGAGAATACTCGTTCATCGCAAGAGACGATAATTCAGTGACCGCTCAGTGATAATGTAACGTGCTCACTTTGCATCTGCTCATATATCGATTAGTAATTAATAATTGGATATGCGAATAGTGTAAAAGCTATTGGCTCGTTATAACAGTTGCCTTGGTTCAACGTTTTGCAGCATGAAGCTGGAAATAAATAAGATTAAACAGTGAAAAAAAACAATAGAAACTAATTAAATGTCGACGGGAATAAAGAAAGAAAGAACGGATTAAAACCAATAATTAGAAGCTATGAACTCGGAGAAAGATCTAGGAAGATTCGAACTGAGGAGGCACGGTGGAGTAATGGATAGCAGCTCGGATTGAGGAATCAGAGAGTCGAGATCGAATTCTAGTCGAATCCATTAGATTCACTTACGTGCTAATACCCTTGAGAAAGGTATGAATCCTCTTCTTCTCCCCACAAATAAATAGCAGGACAGACCGGGTTCTATAGCCTTGGATGGGAACTGGTCTACCGCAGAAAGAAATGGCAACCAACTGGAGGAAAAAAATCTGCCTCGTCAATCATGTATCAAAAGATACATGATCGCCTAAGCGTGTTTCACGCATGGCACATAACTGATTGAGAATACATTATGATTTAGAAAGACTAGATCTTACATCCAGGGCTATACGACACAAATTCATGGTCCTTTGAAATTTTCCCAAATCTCAAGGAAGTATTCTTGTTATGTTTATTATTAGACTGAAATGTTCACATCGTTACCAAATTCTAGACCAGGGGTTCGGCCCGATTCCAAAAAGTGTCATATGTTACTAGACAAAGGATATCATATGAATAACTTATCGAAATATATGCAATAAAACAATTAGAGAATTTGACATTTATTGGGCATATTAAAGGCAAGACGGGTATGGGGAAACATTGAGCCACCCCCGCTTAATGAATTTGAGTAAATGAATGCCAGGACAAGCATCGGGAGGGATAGTAAGGGGACAAAACATTGCTTAGACCCACAAAGTATAATGATCGCCCACATCCTGAATGGACACAATGCATAAAAAAGAAGACTTACCTCATAGCTGAACATTGTCTCACCGGTAAAAGTAAAAAAACAACACTAAAATCGAATGTTATCAGCCGATATGGATGTAAATGAAAATATTTGCCTGTAAATACAAGAAATATTATACAGAAAGAAATATTATACAGAAAGAAATATTATACAGAAAGAAATACTATACAAAAAAGAAATATTATATAGAAAGAAATATTATGCAAAAAGAAATATTATTTAGAAAGAAATATTATACAAAGAGAAATATTATACAAAAAGAAATATTATGCCAAAAGAAATATTATACAAAAAAGAAATATTATACAGAAAAAAATACTATACAAAAAAGAATATTATATAGAAAGAAATATGCAAAAATAAATATTATACAGAAAGAAATATTATTTAGAAAGAAATATTATACGAAAAGGAATAATATGCAGAAAGAAATATTATATAGAAAGAAATATTATGCAAAAAGAAATATTATATAGAAATAAATATTATTTAGAAAGAAATATCATTTAGAAAGAAATATTATACAACAAGAAATATTATGGCAAAAGAAATATTATACAAAAAGAATATTATGTAGAAAGAAATATTATCTAGAAAGAAATATGCAAAAAGAAATATTATACAGAAAGAAATATTATTTAGAAAGAAATATTATACTAAAAGGAAAAAAGAAATATTATATAGTAAGAAATATTATTTAGAAAGAAATATTATATTGAAAGAAATATTATACAAAGAGAAATATTATACAAAAAGAAATATTATGCCAAAAGAAATATACAAAAAAGAAATATTATACAAAAAGAAATATTATATTGCCAGAAATATTATGCAAAAAGTACTTTTTTTTTGTCGCTTCACGACGCTGCATGCAGACGAATTACAAAAGACTTTTCGAATTATTTTCCTGACATCTTAATGAAAATTTCTTATGTACAAGGCTCATCTCAGATTATGTCAGAATTGACTTTGTACTCAGTGTCACACCAGAGCATAAAGCAACCCAAGATATTAAACATGTAGCGGAAGTCATCGATAAACTGTTAACGGTAAGTTCTGATCCTGTTCCTACCGAGGTCTAGTGGTATTGGCAGTTTTAAGTTCGACGACATCAACAAATTCAAGTTCTTGAGATGCCATGACGACGTTCAAAGTTGGCTTAGGAGTTGAATCGTTGGCGTAAATGTTAACTTCGTTAATTAAAGCAATTAACGGATTAACGGTTTGGTGCCCAGCCGATTAAAAAATACTGCTATTCGAAAAAAAAAAAAAACACCAAAAGAAGTTTACCAAAAAAGTACTCAATTGCGCGGGAACAATAGGACCTCGACAAAGGGGTGTAACAGAAAAAGCAGTAGAGTCCCCGACAATACAGGGTCCTCAGAAACCCCGTATCAGAGCATGCATATATTAATTAACGCACAAAGTAACTTCCAAAGCAGTTGTTACAGTATTGCTCCGAGTTGCACTAAAAGCAGTGTCATACAAATTTTACACCCGTACGTGACGGGTCGTCATTGTTAAGAGAATTGAAAGGAAATGGAATAAATTTCAACAAGGCAGAGAGATTTTCATTTGTTTTATATTTAACTATTAACTTATTAACAAATAAGATTGATTGATTGATTGATTTTTTACGGCTTATCAACCCTTTAACAAAGGAAAGAAAATACATTGGTATGCATGTAGATGTAACTGAAAACAAAGAAGTCATTAAAATTTAACAATTAGGAATCATGCGTGTCTCTAGGTGTGAGTGATATACGTGTATGTGTGTGTGTGTGTGTGTGTGTGTGTGTGTGTGTGTGTGTGTGAGAGAGAGAGAGAGAGAGAGAAAGAGAGAGTTCTGTCACTAGACCTTCTAGATATCTCTATTCTAGGAAAAATTTTGTAGTGAGGAAAAAAGTAAGAAACAGGAAGTGTTGCATTTTTATTAGCTGTTTAACAGGTCACCTTACGATGTTTTGGCAAACCTGGCAAAACTAAAAAACAAACTGGTGGTAACCCACAGTATACTAAAGAGACACACCAGAGTAAAAGAGCTCAATATTAAAATAGCAGAGCATTAGCGCGTAAAAATAGTTGTTGTCAGTTGGATCTTGGCCAGATTATGATAATATAACATTACATCATATATATGTGCGTGTGTGCGTGCGTGTGTACAGGCGTATGGTTAGTAAATGACTACTGAAGGTTTGTATAAAAATATTTTTTTAAAAGTTAGGTCTGTTATTTCATGCAACAGAATTATCGAAAATTGTTTTTTTTTCTGCCAATCTTGCGGAACATCCCATCTGGACATTTTATATTTCGTATAAACGCTGTAATTCCTTTTGAAATTTAAATTATTTAGTGTACATACAGGAAAGAACTAAACTTAAAAGAAAATTATTAAATTATAGTCTGCCATTAGACAGATGTTTTTGCAATCAATAAAATTCAGAAAGAATAAAAATTCATCGTCAGAAAAATTAAATACTTCGTATATTTGACAAAACAATAGTGATAAAAAGAGGCCAATAAAACCATTGTTCTGTAGTAACAAAGCGTATAGCATACAAAAGATGTAACGCACACATTATATATATATATATATATATATATATATATATATATATAGTTTTGAGGTAAGGCATATTTATGGGTAAAAGTGCTCAATATCAAGGATAGAGTGTATGTAAATATAAAAATATATAAAAATGGACATTGAGGTCAACACCGAGTGGCAGTAGGATGTTCATGCTTGAACGCAATCTTCAGGCCAATTTTAAACTGCAAATATATACGTGTGTGTGTGTGTGTGTGTGTGTGTGTGTGTGTGTGTGTGTGTGTAAATTATTTCAGATAGTCTATCTGTAAAGGGAAAAAATGAATAAAAAATGCCATTGCTTTATCAAGGCTTTTAAACTTGAGAAGTCTTGATAAACTAATAACACCCTTGCTCTTATACACACACACACACACATATATATGGTGTTTCAATAACATGAACCGATTCTAAATGTGAACTAAGTTTAAGCGTCTAATGAGTTTTTTTTTAATATATCGAAATTTATGTTCAATGTAAACTATACATAATCCCTAATCTAGCCACATTGTATCTCCTATCCGCAAAACTCTTCAAAAATTTCTCCAATTTTATATAATAAAATATATCAAATTTTCAACCTGTAAATTATTTGCTAAGTTTTGGGGCTGAAATATTCACCGTATTATCTTCAAGTTATAGAAAATTATAAAACCCGTCGTATTAAGTGCATTGACAAGAAAGATAATTTAGCCAAACACCAGAGACTCTCCTCAAGTAATACCCTCTATTTATTTCTACAAAAGATACCTGGAACATCGTAAAACCGTTGGATAGAGCTGGTTTTCAAATCCAAAACACTATTTTTTCACAGTCACCACCATTGTTTATGCATTTTAGAAACGTTCTTCATCTTGTGTCTTTGTAACACAATGGGTCCCAGCTCGATTAACTTGGGCTGTAAATTATTTTATCTGTATTTGATGTGACTGGTGTTTTGTGACAAGCAGCAGTAAAATCTAAATGCGGGAATCTTCAAAGTAACCACCCACTGTCGACAAGTACGGAAAAAAGAGAAAAAAAAAACAATGAAAACTTCCGGAATCATGTGTCACTCGGCGGGAAGATAAAGAATTTTACTTGTAGAACTAGTGACAAGCTGCCCGCTGTGCTGTAGCGATAGACAGTGCGGTAGTCAGAGGCAAGTCATAAGCAGTCTGTTGAGACGTAGATATTCGTAGACAGGGATGGGTAGAGCTTCAGTCGTTCCCACTAGGCGAAGGGAAGATGCGGACCGTTAGTTTGGCATTAGAAGAAACGAAAGTAGCAGCAAAGATATCCTAAATTTCATTTACTACCCCAGCCAAGTGAATCCAAGAATAAAGAAAACAGTATATTGAAAAGAGGATTGACATTTCCTTTTCTCGCTATAGCGATATTTCACCTTCCATCACCAGACCTTTCCAAGATTTTTTTATTTTTATTTTTTATTTTTCACATCTTTGCAGGCAGGAATCAAAACACATCGGAGTGTGAAGCTGTCCTGTCAGTGAGAAAATGCCGGAGTGCCGCGGTAGTATCCTTACAGGCTGGCAGTTGAGAAGACACTTCCAGATTATGGCTTGTCGCAGACATTACCCACTGCCTATGCTCACATCGACTGTTTGATCTCCGGAATGTTTAGCAAACATCGATATATGTTAATGGGTGCAACTTTTTCTTGTGGAGAAATTTAATGATAAACCTTTGCTTCATACGCAGTTACATGTCAGATGCCATTTTGCTAAAAGTCTTAAAAGAATATGGGCTATTGCTGGGAAGGTTCATCCCCTTATGCCACACCTTGTAGGCCAACATAATAAATTAGGAGGCATTACTTTCCGAGCTGCTTCTGTTTTATTTTTTAAATAATATTCTTTGTTTATTATTACGGCATGAACTTATTAATATATCTATGTACTCTAGATAAAACCCATACATATTCTCTCTGCAATCGATATGCAGGCAGTGTAATGGTTAGCGTCGCGGAAGGAGAAATCAGCGAGCCAGGTTCGATATATTCCCGTTCGAGTAAATACTTTTCACAAAGGTATGCATTCATCTCCTTCCCCCCAGTTATGAGTTAAATAGTAGGGCATACCGGACTCGTTAGTCTTGGTTGGTAACCAGCCTAAGAGAAAGATAACTCTGAATTAAAAACCTCGAAGGTTTGCCTGTTTAGTGATTATCCTCCACGAAAAACAACAAACAAAATAAAGCAAAAAACAAAAACAAAAAAAAACATGCCACCTGAAAGTGAAGTGTGGACAGAGACGCAAGTATTTACTAACCAGTCAGTCACTTATGTGCCATGCGTGATACACGCTTAGGCGATCATGTATCTTTCGATACATGACTGACGAGGCAGATTTTTTGTCCTGCAGTAGGTTGCCATTTCTTTCTGCCGTAGACCATTTGCCATCCAAGGTTATAGAACCCGATCTATCCTGCTAGTTACCCATAGCCGGGGGAAGAAGAAGAGAATTCATACCTTTCCCAAGGGTATTAGCACGTAAGTGAATCTAATGAATTCGACTGGAATTCGAACTCAGCTCTCCGATTCCTCAATCCGAGCTGCTATCCATTTTCTAACGAATAGGCAAAATTTATATTTTTATAATTATATTTTTTAAGTTAACGGTCCTCTCTTTCCAGCCATCGGTTACTTTTCATTGTATAAAAAAGACGTTAGCCAATTAGTTTACTATATGTACTAACATAAGTAACTCGTAGTTATTCTAATAGTTGTTTGCGTTTATTAAACAGGGGTTATTTATTAAGAAGTATATTGGTCTTTATCTAAATAAATGCAAGAAAGATGAGAGGGAGATTAAGAATTTTGGTCATAAGGATCTTTTTGTGTTTTATCCTTAAAGGACATGAGCGATCATAGTTCTCCATAACTTCGCATCCTATGAAGCTCTTAATGTTTTTCTTTGCTATTTCTCCTATTCCCTGTTCGGACATCGAGTTACACAACTCCTTAGGCAGGTTATTTACTGTTTCTCTCTCTCTGTCCTTTTTACCTTCATTATGTTCTGAGTATCAAGCTTTCCAAGCCCTCTTTCCTAATTACATCTCAGACATTTCAGCTGTTTCTTTCTGATACTAAATATAAGCGGTTTTTTGCTTTTACTTTCTGATGTGGGCCCAAAGTTGGGACCACGGAAGGAAAACACGGAACATGGATTACAGGTAAGAAAGATATATTAAACAAAAAGGTTACAAAGATAGTGTAAGTGTAAGCGGAGCTTACTATGTGCTAGTGTCCAATATTGGTAGTCGTACGCGGCTGATACTACGGTATTAGAATACTCTCTCTCTCTCTCGCTCTCTCTCTCTCTCTCTCCTCCTCTTCTCTTAGAGTATTATATCGCATACTTTATATAGTCCTGGAAGAGTCCATGTTGTAGGTATGTTATGGTCTCACAACACTTTCCTTAAAACATCCTCGTTGCTGATATCCTCCGTCCATGGTAGTCTCAACATCCTTCTGTCAAATAACATTTGTCGTCTAAAGTCTCCTTTTCAGATAGGAGTAAAGTGATTGAACGATTCGTTACGGATTATCAACCCTTTGCGGTTTATTTAAAGCCAGAAAGTATTTTTAGATTGTAAGAATTGTTTTTTTTAAGATAATGATTTAGTGATACAAGTCTTACGAATTAAGCTGGGTTAGAATAATTGGATTCATGCCTTTCCCAATGGTATTTGCGTATAAGTGAATATAACGAACCCAGCTGGAATTCGAACTCGTCTCTCCGATTAACAATTCCAAGCTATTATCCATTATACCACTCGTACATCCAAGCTTACAGCACCTTATGAGAAAATTGTCCAGCGTTCAATGCCATATAAGAGGATTGATATCACACAGCAGTTCAACGCTCTTGTTTGTTTCTCAATAGATTTTCCGGTTTCTTAATACGTTTAGTTTTTGGAAGACATCTTTTGTTGTTCCAATTCGCGTTCGGATTTCTGTGTCACATTTTCCCTCACCTGTTAAAACTCTTCCAGGGTATTTAAACTTCTTTACTTGAGTTTGGTTTTCACATCCACAATTCTTAACTCAAAGAATTAGATATTTATTATTTTGAGACATTCTCTTTTCTACTGCACATCTTTAAAAGAAAACAGAGGAATCGTTTTATCATAATCACTGGAAATGAAATCAGTTGTCAATCACTTTACTTAAAATTCATTAAAAACTATCCGCTTATTGTATAGCTGACCACCTGTATTCGAGGATACCCGTCTACTACAGCGGCTAGCCAATCCCTGTTACCGACGGTTGCTCAGGCACACTTGTGTTTATTCAACACCCACAGAGCCCAACTGCAGTTTATACCGCAACTATACTGAGCAGACCTTAGTTACAGTTTTTTGGAAAGAGCATGTTATCTAGCATGATCAACAATGTGAACAAGGCACGATGACTTCGTGCTAGCCCAGCTATCGGCTCAATTTCACTCACAAGACTTGGGTCAACCTTTGGTATGGGTTTCAGGCACTTTCCAAAGGTACCACACGTTAGGATCGACCCCTCCTTAACAAATCGACCATAGTGAGATTCGAACCCGGGTCTCATGGCCAGAATGCGAACGTTCTAACCACAGGGCCACATAACATTATTATAATCATTAGTAAAACCTATTCCACAGCCATAAGATATGGATGCACTTTCTTTTCAAATTTTGACCGTTTACAACGTAAACAGTCTACTGGCTATCTCGTGACCTTTACCTTATTTCCTCAAAGATAACCAACAATAGCCGAAAGTACTCGGAACATAACACACACTTTCGACAAATTCATTTTACAAATTCCGTCCAACACCAAACAACTTATTTGATGACAGGAGAAACACGCCAAAAGACTTAACAGACATTCCTTGTCCAGTCTAATTAATAGGACATTTTAAAATCATTTTTGGTAAAATTGTTTATAACAATGAATTTAAATTTATAATGGAAATAGTTACAATTCTTTGTATCCTTTGATGGTATTGTTATCTGAATCCCTGTCTGAAAGTGATTATAAGCAGACTCTTTTGTATATCAGTATAAATAAAACAATGTATAGAGAAAAATTGTACATAACTTATAATCTGTTGCATGTCCTTCATGTATACAATTCATTATTTAAATAATACATATGAGCTGTACCACAAATATATAAAACACTATTGTCTTATTTTTAGAACCAGTCGTAAAACAAAGGTTTTCAAACAAAAATAAAATCGATTATAATATCAAATGATTATTTGTTGTTTTAATTCGATGAAAGAAACAAAACTCCATTTTAAGATGGTGGGCTGTAATTTATTGCGAGGAAACTGGATGTGGGAAGTGGAATCAGCGTGCCGAGTTCGAGTTCCAGTCGATTTTGTTACATTTACTTTCACACAAAAACAATTAGGAAAGGTATGAAGACATTTCTTCTCCCACCTGTTAGGGGTTAAATGAACTCTCTAGCCTTGGTTAGCAACCGATCTAGGAGAAGGACAACTCTGAATACAAAACCATTTGGATCTGGGGATAGCAACCCCCACCTCGTAAAAATCGACTTGATACAGCAACACCTCATGTAGCGAGGCTGTGGCCTTATACGTCAAAGGGAAATCTAATGGTGCTAAAAGAATTGAGATGAAAATCTTTTACCAAGAGTTAAATACAGAGAAAATATTTTAAAACGGATAATGTTGTCCTATCAACACGAGTCTTTTGTTTGAAATTAATTTTTAAAAAATAATAATTTAAAACCAATAAATCTTGTATCGTTTTTTAAAGTTGTTTATAACAATGGATTTTGGGCATTTCGACGTGGTGTAATGTTTAGTAAGCTTTGCTCGCTTGATCAGTTACGATTGAGTAGCGAGTTCGATCCTCACTGGGTGCTTCTTAATCTCGGCCTATGCTTAGTAAATCACTATAACAATGAATAAAGAATTTTCCAATTATTAGCCGGTTATTGTTATCTGAAAGGCCTTGTATGAAATCTCGGTTGTTGTACGATCATCAAAGTTAAGCAAAGTCGAGCCTAGTCAGTAACTAGATGGGTGACCGCTTGGGAATACCAAGCGCTGTAAGCTTGGATATGCAGGTGCTGTAATGGATAACGACTCGGAATTGGAAATCGGAGAGCCGAGTTCTAACTGCAATCGTTATATTCACTTACACGCAAATACCCTTGGGAAAAGTATACATCCACCTATTCTCCTCCCCAACTATGGGTGAATCAGTAGGGCTTGTATCAATAAATCCTTATTATCTCAAAAAAATTCTTACAATCTAAAATATGTCCTGGCTTTAAATAACTTGCAAAAGGTTGATAAGCTGTAAACAAATCAATAAAAAGTGTAGTTATGTCTACATAACAAAAATGTTTTTAAAAATATAATTCATTTCTTGGTATTCAAATCCACAATACAAGTACCTCTTTTTTTGTAGGTCAATCTCGTAGTTCTATAATAATGATAATGATAATAATGATGATGACGACAAGAACAACAACAATAATAGTAATCCAAAGACGACAATGAGTTGAATGGTTTCCCCAATACTGTAAAATGTTTCAGTGATAGCATCGGTATGGACTTCGGGTTAGATAAATGTGCAAAAGTAACATTCAAGAAAGGGAAAATTACAGAAACATACTCATCGTACAGAATTAAAATATGTGCTTCAGGAGTCATGAGCTATAAATATCAAATGAACTCAAAATGTTTTGAAAATATTATTTGCAAAAAATACGGATCCAGTTTCGGTGCAGAAGTTGTTTTTATTCTTTAGCAGCCATTTTATTTTTAAATATCGCAATCACAAAATAAAATGATCGTCCGTGTTAGATAAGAGATCCTTGCCCCCACCCTCTCAAAGAAGAAGAAGAAGAAGAAGAAACATCTTAATAAAAATGTTGACACGAATAAATTATTTCATTAAATTTCGCACCACCACAGAGTGGAACAAATATTTAAGAGCACTCAGAATTTGTAACCCTCATTATTTCAAATTCAACGTGAAACAAAAGGCTCGTCAAATATTTCAAAATAAAAGAGTGAGGAATTCTGACAAACCCAACGAATCGAAATATATTATTCTACCTACCAACTTTAACACAACTACAATTGAAAGAATTTATCTAAGCTTAACATAAAATTTGTTACAACTACTTTCAAAACAATAAAAGACTTAAACAAAACCAAATAATAATAAACTCAAAAGAGGAATTTACTCTACATCTGTAATAACTGCCGCAAAGAATAGATAAGAAAAACCACAAGAAATTTAAATAAAAGTTTATATGAACACAAAAGGGATCTTTTACATAATAACGCACACAACGCATTTAGTTGCTCACCGTCATGTGTCTAGACATAATTTTGATTTTTAAAATGGTATTTTATTAAAACAGAAAGTAATTCACTAAGGCGAAAATGGATAAAAATTGCTTTAATCGCTAGATAGTCCTCAGCAATTTTGCGTCCATCTTCTTACAACATGTCACCTTTCTTACATTGTGGAACATCTACTTAATAGAAAAAGTGATAAAAAAATATAAACAATAAGAAAAAGATACTAAATGAAATGAAAAACCTTTATATCCAAACACTTAAAAAAAAAAATGAATTTAAAAGTCCTCTCATGTGCATGTGTAGTTAAATCAACGTAAACATACACCTTTCTATATGTGTGTGTGTGTAATAAGAAAGAACAGTTAGATTAATGATCCAAAGTTCTTTAGTATTTATGTTTTTATTTTTTTAAAAATAGTGCCAGATACAGAAATAGAACTTAAATTATTCTAAACATCGCTTGAGAAGGAAACTGTACTCTAAATTTTAAGTTTAATATTGACATTAAACTTTAGGACTTGTGTCAAGTTTAGAAACAGTATTTTTTGTGTTGCAATGGAATCATATTTTGAAAATATATATATATATATTTCAAACTAGACCTAAAAAAATTGTTTGAAGAACAGGGCCTTTTTGCATATCGTAGATCTAAGAACCTAAAGAAAATTATAGGTAATAACTACATTTCAAAGGATAAGGTAATCCGTAATAAACCCAAAACAAAAAACCAGGATTTTCCCAACCATGTAACATCAAAAAGAGCTTATGTTGTAACCACGTTAGACACTAATTCGTCCACTAGCTCACTAAATCTACTTTTAAAATCTACCACGACTAACTGTAGAAGTCATAACAATTTACCTCCTAGAATGCACATTATGCCAGAAATCATATGTAGGAAAATCTGAATGGCCCTTTCACTACAGAATTAATAATTATCGCAATCGTTTATGTCGGCTCCCCATGAAACCTGTAGAACAACATTTCCCTCTACAAAAACACGATTTTAAAACTCATGCCAAATTCACTATAATTGAGAAAATAGAAAAGTTCAGAGCAGATAACATTAGAAACATTTTAGAAGACCATCAAGATAAATGGATTCAGCGCTCAAAACACCTCCATCCAGACGGGCTTAATCACAAATTTAACAAGATAGATAGAATTAATATATAACCTCACAAATCAGGACCTACCCACATTTCTCATCCACATAAGATAGACATGCTTGCGGAGGTGTAGAGGCCTGACACTTATACACACACCCATACTAATATACACACTTACACATATCATGCTCACTCACTCCCTAAAAACTAAATGACACACACTTAACGCAGACACCTCCCCTTTTCAGGAACCAATAAAACTGTCAAAATGATCAAGGGAAGTCAGAGCAGCATGAATCCATCCAGTGTTCCAAAATTTATAAAAAAATAAAAAACAAATGAAAACTACAAATAAAGTTCATTTTCTCCGTCAAGTCATTCATTCCTGTAGTTCACTGCTACTAACAAGCAGAATTTTTTTTCTCCTGATGATAGCCATGCTGACCGAAACTAGTCGAGGAATCTAATTGAAATACTAAAACAAAAAAATATTAATATACAACCAAGTGTCTGAAAATTTTAATTTCTTTAATATTTTTATTGTTCAAAACATATATATATATATATATATATATATATATATATATATAAACAAGCATTTTGTACCACCGAATTTAAATATGGCTTTGAAAATGATAGAACGTATTCTTTTAAAGGGACCTATTTGAAGGGTTAATATAAATATAAAATTTGTCACTTAGCCAATTGATGTTATATTCAGAACCCCGACTCCAGAGTTTCGTAGTCGAACATTTTTGTTCGGTTTACTCATCAGGAAGTATCAGCAATTGAGTGGCGATTTTCTCATTTTGGCTATTTTTTAAATTAAGTTAAAAATAATCTATGCGCGTTTTATTGGTATCAGGTTGAGTTTTTTTCCCTTTTGTTTGTTTTTGTGTACGCGTGTGCGTGTATGTATACACGTGTGTATGTGTGTACGCGTGTGTATACGCATTTGTGTATGTCTATACGTGTGTGTATGTGCGTATGTGTAGAATGTCGTGGTTATTTCATATATATATAATAAAAATCTAATTTTTAATAAATATATAATATATTTATAATATATTAATTATATATCTTATATATAATTATACATATATATCGTATATATATATATGTGTTATTTAATTATATTATATATATATTATATTAAGTAATATATAATATAATATTTAAAAATATAATTTATATTTCATATATATATATATATATATATATATATATGATAAAAATGTTATTTTATGGTATGATGATATATTTATGAGTAAAAATGATGAATTTCAGAGATAGAACGTGTAAATATAAAAGTAGATACTGAGATCAACACTGAGTGGACACTGTCTGTATATATATATATATATATATATATATATATATATATATATATATAAGTTAAGTAACGAAAATCTTGGTAATCCGTATGGATAATCCAACGGAGGATGAAATCCTGAGAGCTCAATGTTAAGTGAGAGAGAGAGAGAGAGAGAGAGAGAGAGAGAGAGAGAGAGAGAGAGAGAGAGAGAGAGATGTAATAACGATATATATTTTTTATATATCAACTGTTTATATATATATTAGTAATAGTATTAATTGAATGAATAAATTACAACTCTTAATGAATTAAGGAGAAAGAAATTTCTATAATACAAAATAATAAAAACTTACAATATTATTATTATTATTCCCTGTCAATCTGCTTGGTGGGAAAACTTGAAAAAGTAGAATCCGACATGGAAAGGTTTTTTTTTTAAATAAATTCGTGGTAAAAAGTTTTCCAGTTTTCGCTTATGATGAGCTTATTAAAAAAAGCCATATTGCCGGTCGAAAGGTAGGTGTATGAAAAGAGTCCGCCGGTGAAAGGCAACACCTGATAAAGAAGAAGAAAAAAGTATAGAACAGGTGGTAAAATATAAAACAAAAACTAATTAACGAACATATTTTCTAAAAGAGAGTGTCATCAAATTATTCATTCATTGTTGATATTGGGTAATGGAGGGGGGGCATTTTCCTACCTGTTTCATTTACCTTCATAGTATAAATTTACGTGAATTGAACCAATTTTTTATGTGAATTTTGAGAAATAAAAAAACAGGTTGCAGAATATCCAAAAACAGAAAACAAATGTAATAGTCGGTGTAAATTAAAAAAATAATAGAAAATTTCGTTAGAAACAATTAGAAAAGAACGCTAAACTGCTATTTAATATCAATCATCGTATATAGCAGTAAATGCCGGACATTCTCCTGTCAGATGAAGAGGAGACACGAGGCAACAGAAATGTAGTTCTACAGAAGGATGATAAGAATACCATGTACTGAACATGTGAGCAACGACGAAGTTTTAGGAAAAATTGAAATAGAAAGGTCGCAAACAACTCCAAATTCAGGAAAGAAGATTATGTAGCACCAATTTTCACATTTGCAAACTTAAATATTCAGCATCGTCATCATACATATTTATCTGGATGTTGAACACCAATCCAGCAAGAATTGAGCTGGTTAGTTAGTTGATTTTATGAGTTTGAGTTATTTGATGTTGAATTTTATATAGTGTGCGAATTGAGTATCAAACTCTCTAATCAGTATTAATGGGCAACCAGACTAGCTTCGTTAACCATTACCCAAACGCCGATGCGCCTAAAACCAGTGGAAAATACGTAACTATTTTGGTGACCTGTTTTGTAATCACTAATCAGTCCTCCTATATGGCAGTGAATGCTACACAATCTTCTCACAGTTGAAGATGAGATTTGGGGCAACAGAGATGTAGATAAAAATACCATAGATTGAACATATAAGTAGCGAGAAGGTTTTTAAGAAAAAATGGAAATAAAAAGGACACTTATACTTCGAATGAGAAAGAGTTAACATTTCTAGGATGTAATAATGAGAAAAGAGGACTTGGCAAATTTAACACTCACAGGATTATACTGAAGGCAAAAGTGACAGAGGGAAACATTGAGTAATGTACCTAACAAGCTTGTGGAAATAGCGGAACAGGGATTAGGAGTGATGGTGAGAAGACAAACCTTACTAAAAGCTACAAAAGATCGGAAGTTGTGGAGAGGCATGATCGCCCACGTCCTGAAGAAACATCGCGCATCGAAGAAGATTTCGTATACACCTAATTTTAATACTTAGTTTTAAGGAATTTATTTGACTGAGTGGGGTAGCTTAACCACACACTTGCCGGTATTCTGTGGAATTTTTGTCTTCTCTTTTATTTGGAAACTTTTAAATAAAAATATTCCATATTGTTAGAATCCCACTAAATGAAAACACTTCTCCAAACTTAGGTATACAATTTTAATGATATGTTTGTTACTGGAATACGTCTGTAATTAAAATTTAATTCTTACGTACAGGGCCAGTGCAAAGCTCTCGTGGAACCCTATCGAATCTGTGATACTAATTTTCATAAGGTAGTATTCATATAAAATGCAAATTTTATTGTAACCTAATTATGTACAATAAGAGATCATATGCAATATAGGTGAACAATTCAACTAGAAAAATTGAAAATAAATACAATGTATCTACATGTCATAGGTTATTCCATCTTATCCTTCAATAAATCAACAATATTTTGAGGTAAATTTTAACTTGCGATTTTTTTTTTAAGTTGAAGAATTCAACATTATGGATAAAAACATATACTGAATTTTATATCGTGTTTTTTTTTCGAGACTTCACATGAGTAAAACAAATTCACAGATTTAGATGACCCCTCCCCACCAAAAAAAAACCAAAACAGAATGACGTCAAAAGTCACGAAATTTTTTCATCCTTTAGGCAGTTGTGTTTAGTTTAATTTGTAACATTTTTCTAGCTACAGGGTGGTCCGAAAGTCTTGTCACCACTACCTCTCTTCCAAACTGTAGGAGCTTGTGTCAGCCATCTGAATACGAAAATTATATTATGTAGTGGTGACAATACTTTCGGACCACCTTGTAGGTAGAAAAAAAAAAAGCAACTGTTGATAAGATAGCGAGGGTCAAAAAGTACTGCCCAGGATCCCTAATCAGGCTTGGATTCCCCGGTCGGGACTTTTGAAGGATAGTACGTGTCGGAGTTAACTCCTCCTTCAGTCCGTTAACCCATTCACCAGGGGTCTCTCTTCCCTGGCTATAAATAGCCGCTGACCCTTCGCCTCTTTCTCTTTTTCCTTCAGGCCTGTGCACTGACACCTTGAGGTAAATTTCTCTTTTTGTCCTTCAGGATTTCAACTATCAACCTCGAAATGTAGGCGCTAACAAGGGATAGCGTGGAAACACGCTAAGCACAATACGCACACACGCACGAACGCACGCACAGAATATTCACACACGCACGCACATACAGAATATTCACACACACTTCGTCCTTTGTACTGTTTCCATGTATTGTAACTTGTTATTAATATATAATTGTATATACATATATTATCGGTCTTGTGTTTTGTTTGCTTTCTTTACCTTCTTCTTTGGACTTAATCAAAGTCCAACCTTTCTATGTAGTTGGGCTCGGCGGGCAGGAGTATCTGAACCTTACTTGCGTTTCTTCTACGTCTGACTTCTATCAACAACATAACAGCCACGCCATGAACCCTCAACAAGTGGAAACCGCTAACATTCCCACTACATACGCACCGGCCCTGTGTGACCCAAAGACTTTGTTGTTTCAAAAGAATAAGAGAGCCTCTGGTCCCTTCAATGGTCAATCTGGACGATATATTACATTAAATAAGATAAACTTATTTTAACTAAAAAGTTAAGTCCATTTCCCCTTAAATTCCTTTTATTTGCTTTTTTTTTCTTTTTATATAAGAACACCTTAATGGCATCTTCACTCGAATTTAAATACATTTAGACATTCAAGTAGGAAGGCACATGAAATATGTTACGGCTTTCCCACATGAAAAGGTTAAGGTTAAAGGTAACAAAATCGATAAAAAACAACGGCTTGAAAGTTTAGGGCGGACAATTCTCTCTTTTAGGTGGAAGAATAAAGATTCAAACTCCTGATCGGGATGTAACAATGGAAAAAAATGTTTATTTACATGCACAAAAAAAAGGTAAAGGGATATACTATACACAAATGAGAGAAAGAAAGGGAGAAGTAAATTACTTTAACTTAAAGGAAGAAAAAGTTTTCATGTAAAAGCTTGCTCAAAATATTTCTAAAAGTTCTTTAAGCAAATAGTAAATTGTCCTTAAGAGGTTAACACTCACATAATATTTCTTCAGAGCTCTCATTGAGTGGTGGTGGTGGTGGGAGGGGGGACAATCGGAAGATCCGTAGTTGAGTGAGTTCGTAGGCCGACGACAGGAATTTCAAGGTCCTAGGAAGCAGATCTCGAGTAGGTTTAGTATTCTGTCTTTAGAGCCCAGCATGTAGATTCATTCCTTGAAACGTCCTGGGTATGACGATAAACTACATCCGGGTCCTGGGTATGACGATAAACTACATCCGGGTCCTGGGTATGACGATAAACTACGTCCAACAGCATGGCCTCTCATCAGGAGGCTTTGAAGAGCGTGGAACTACCTCTTAATTGCTGGTGCTCCCAGGTTCACCCTGACCTGGGGTAGTAGCACCTGTTAGGATCCCAGCTATGGGTAAATAGTTAACCCCCAAACTGGGGTTGAAACACTATGAAAGTGTAAAAATAGGTCCTCATACCAGAAATACTTTGTAAAAAAATTATTACCAGCAATACATTTTTTGAAGAAAAAATTATTACCAGCAATACATTTTTCTAAAAAAATATTACCAGCTATACATTTTTTTGAAAAAAATATATATTACCAGCTTTACATTGTTTGAAAAAAAATATTATCAGAAATAGATTTTTGAAGGAAAAATATTACTAGCAATAATGTTTGAAAACAAATATTACGAGAAATAAAGATTTTCTCGGCATTAAGTAACCCATTGAAGTTGGTATGCCATAAACCAAACCAAACCAACCAATTATTTCTTTGTCATTGAAAATGGATTTTCCCTTTTCTTGATTCACATACCTCCATCTTTGCATTGAACTCTGTGCTAGTCCCGTCCTGGGTATGACGATAAACTACGTCCAACAGCAAGGCCTTTGATCAGGAAGTTTTGAGGAGCGTGAAACCACCTCTTAATTGTTGGTGTTCCCAGGGTCCCAGCTATAGGCAAATAGTTAACCCCGAAACTGAGGTAAAAAAAAAAAAAACATTATGAAAGTGTAAAAATAGGTTTTAATACCAGAAATACTTTGTAAAAAATGATTACCAGAAATAAATTTTTGAAGAAAAAAAAACTATTACCAGCAATACGTTTTGGGGAAAAAATATTACCAGCAATACATTTTTTAAAATAATATTACCAGCTATACATTTTTAAGGAAGAAAATATTACCAGAAATAGATTTTTGATAAAACAAAATATTACCAGAGAAAAAAAAAGTTGTCAGCATCAAATAACCCATTGAGGTTGATACGCCGTAAAACAAAACAAACCAAGCCAAACCAAGTGAGTAATTAAAAAAAAAAAAAACTTTGTACGAAAATAAAACCATCCAAGATTGTAAATTTCCTAAAAGAAGTTGGTTTGTACTCAAAAATGTGAGTAATTGAAAAATGGTTCAAATATATATATATATATATATATATATATATATATATATATATATATATACACCTTTTTTTACCAAACTATCGCTATGAATCTATTTCAAAATTTTGTTGGCATTAAATGACCCACTGAGGTTGATATGCCATAAAACAAAACAACCAACTAACCATTCTTCCTTGAAACAGTTTCCAAGGATGACCGGCGTTGTTGTCGCCGACCTGATGTTATCACAGATGATGTCAAATACTCACTGCCATATTTATCGAGATTGGTAGGCTCAGAAATATCGGGAACTTTTCACTCCAAAATTGCTTATACATTTTCCCTGTCCCCTCATTCGTCAGAAAATATATTCTTATCTCGAATAAGGATCAAGAATTTGGGAGCCGATTTTGAAAGCAGGAGTGAAAGTCGGGTCAAAGATCAGAAAATATGCTAGAACGGGAACTAGTAAAACATTGTAGTTGTGGTTCTCAAATTAAATTCTAATAAGAGTTACATGCCAGCTGTGAAGAGCCTAAAGAATTTTAAAGTTCACAAGTAAAAATTCTCCTACGGTTGAACAACAAAGAAGGAAAAATATACAACTTTCTATTCCTACTAACTAGGTTTTTGTGCTTGGCACAAAAAATTTTTTAGATTTGGTGGGGATTTCAAAAATGTTATAAACTTTCTACAGAGCTAACAGCTTCCGCTTCGTCTCAAATTTTAAATATTGATTTATTATAGGTACTGTCACGATCTTTCTAAAAAAAAACAAACAAATTTTAAACGCCTTCTTTGAACTTAAATTTCGGTTCTGTTTAAAAGATCTATAGATAATCTGAATTAAAAGAAAAAAATAATTTCCATACATAAATAAACTTTTTAGGTATTTTTAAAGCATTAGTGCTTTTTGTCGCCACCATTGTATATGAAAAATGTAAACAACAAATTTAAAATTCTCTTTAAAATCCAGTATTTATACTAGAGATGTGTCTTTTAGTAAATTTAAGGATTAATTAACTGGATAATGTATACTTTTTACTTAAAACAGAATGAAAATAACGTTTTTACTTATGTACGCCAGCTTGTAAAATCAAAGGACAAATTAGAAATACAATCATTCTCCCACTGTCCAAAAAAGCGCGGGAAAAGTAAAAGAAAACTTAAAGAATTACGGAAGACTAACAGTGAGATAATCAAGAATTTGTTATTTATACTTAAAACTAAATTTTCTTAGCCTTATATAACCAATAGTTTAAGAATATATTTTTTTTATTCTATACGCTTTTATCAAACTTAGTATAATTAATAGTTCTATCTCAATACTGATTGAATGGGAGATATAAAGTTAGATTAATAGCATACTACCCTTACGATTTTAAATAGTAGTCATTCAGTGCATGATATCAGAATTAATTCCGTTTTGTACATCCATACCAGAAATAATCAAACAGCTGCTAAAAGGAATAGAAAAAAAATAAAATAATGTAAAAAATAAAATCCTTTTAAAAAAGATTCACACTAAAAAATGACACTAAATTTTACATCTTTAAAATCTTCTAACATGTCTTTATTGAATAAAAGAAACTCTTGTGATGAACAGCAACGGAATTAATTTAAAAATGGCACTGGAAAAAATAAATATTAAGTTTAGATTTATTTTCTGTCAAATCTGAAAGAAAAAACGTGTTTTATTAAATTATGCAAGCACCAATTCTCTTTTCTTTTTTGGTAAGATGCGGGTCGAATTTTCCGAATGTTCACACTCGATATTGCATAAGTTTTTTTACTGAAATAATAGCTTCAAAGATTTCTTTTTATATAACTATAAAAAAAAATTGCATGCCCCTCCCCACACTCCTCAATTAAAAAGTATCCAAAAGGTAGTGTGAAACATACCACATCAATATTTCCCCAATGTTTCTTCATTTAATAAAATAACCTATTCAGTAAAATATTCATTCATTAATGAATAAGTCCTGACAGTTTCGTCTGAATCGGATAATTCCCTTATTTTTGGAAAACAGGGGGTCGCGATTTTTTACTTACATTGCAGAAAAAGGCATCCATTTTGGTTGTTGGCGATCAGTCAGTTATGTGTCATGCGTAATACACGCTTAGGCGATCATGTATCTTTCGATACATTCTGCCACGTCGGTCATGTATCGAAAGATACATAACTGACTAGGCAAATTTTTTTTTTACGCAATAGGTTTCCATTTCTTTCTGCGGTAGACCAGTTGCCATCCAAAGTTATAGAACTCGGTCTGTCCTGCTATCTATCCATAGCTGGGAGAAGAATAGGATTCATATATTTCCCAAGGGTATTTGCACGTAAGTGAATGTAATGGATTCAAATAGAATTCGAACTCGGCTCTCTGATTCCTTAGTTCGAGCCGCTATCCATTACTCCGTACGTAATTTATTAATTGTTCGACTAGTCATTTGCTTTTCCTCGCTACTTCGCAAGGTGTTACGAAACAATGCGGATCAACCTTCGACGAAATTTGAATTAATATTTATTTATTTTTAAAAATAATAATAAAAATAAAGTTACTGTAAGCAGTAGAGCTAAAATGCTTTCTGCTCATCTCATAATGAATGAAAAGGGATTTTTTTTGATCATGCGGTTAACCTCTCGGCATTCCCTCGTAATAATAATTGACAAAAAAGAAATAATAATATTTACGGGTGTATTTAATTAAGAAAAAAAAATAATAACGTATCAGACAATTGGGAATAAGGGGTGACATGGTTACAGTTGAACGGCTGCAAATGATGGGTTTCCGTCACCTTGATGTAACAGCTGTTGTATTACTATTTAGACAGACTTTTCAATAAAACCTCATGTGAGTCAGTCTCAGTGGAGTTTTACATTTTATTTTCGATTGTACAGGGTGGTCCGAAAGTCTTGTCACCCCAACCGTTTCTTAGGAGCTCGTATCAACCATTTGAAACAGAAAATTACAAGATTGATTACAAGGTGACAAGACTTTCAGACCACCCTGTAGAATGACGATATAAGAGTTTCCATGGAAAACATCAGAAATTCGGCTGAAAGTAATACTATTTTTTTTTAAGTCACTCCCATTTTCTCAAAAGGAAACGACAATCATTTCGGTTATTCTCTGGTAAAGAATTCGTTAAATTATGGTTTGTGGTACAGTTTTTTTATGTGACAATTTCAAGATGTTATTGAGAGGGGGAAAAGTTTAAGGCAACTCATTTTTAACTAGTAAATTAATAAACCCAGATAAAAATAATTATGAGAAACGACTTATTGTATTATTTACACACAAACTATTGTCCTCATGTTTACTGTTGTTAACACGCTTCGGCCGTTGCGACTTCCGGCCTTCATCAGGTGCTTGTCAATCCGGATAACCTTCAGTGAATTTAAAACTAAACCCTTTATTTAATCTATGGAGAGTAGACTATTCTCGTCCCACTGCCCATATCTCAGGATATCTCGCCTAGTTCTTATTTAGTACTGTTTAGTTACTGCTTACCCTGTTTCCACTGAGTCCAAGTACACACTGCCATGACGACCAGGGACTGAACTCACAATTATTATGTCACCAAGTTCACGAATTAAATGCTTCAATCCACTAGCCTATTGTCGGAATCAGAAACCTATTATCGTCATAAGATAATAATGAGTTTGTTTACCACAAGCTGTGACCTTGTGCCAAAACTAAACCACGCTTAGTAAATAACGTAAAAATAAAAATGGTTATGTATGCAATAATATGTATGTGTTTGTCTGAATAGTTAATTTTATAGATTAATTACTATTTATTTATAATGACAAATCTATTCCCGTTTCTCTCTGCCAGAATCTTCTAGAACTTGCATAATATCATGCCAGGTGTCCTAGATTTTCAGTTTCAAGATAATAAAAAAAGTAATTTAACAAAAAGCCGAAAACCTTTTATCTTATTGCAAAAGACTGAAATGTCTCGGGCAATGACACACACACAAGTAATTAATAATTATACACATAATAGAAATTTTGCGATTATAATGTTTCCCTTAATTCCCGATTAAAAATATTTTATTTTGATTATTTTTCTCTCAGCTGCATAAATATTTATAAATCGCAGAAAATGCCTAAACCCAAGCAGGTGAATGGTGGTAAATCGTTAGCTATCAACAAGAACACTCAAATCTTGTTTATAATTATTTTAAATGGTTTAAATACTGTCAGTGTTTAAAATACAATTGTGATTTATTATTTATATTTGGACTAATATGACCATCTTTCTTGTTGCTATCACGTTTCGACTGTTGTTTCTTCTGATCTTCTTCAGGTGTCTGTCAATCCAGATAACCTTCAGGGAAATTCAAACTGAACACTTTATTTAATCTATAAGTAGACTGTTCTCGTTCTGCTGTCAATGTCTCATAATGTAAAAAAGGCCAAAGAACACAACGGCTGAAATGTTATAATTATAACATCAAAGCTATGGATATTAGTTCAAATGTAAATAATAATTACTCCTTGTCCCAGACATCCAAGCGGATTTGTTTAAGATTTTTTTAACATTAGAATTTTCTATTTTTTTCTTGTAATGTGATAATAATGTTTAATAGAAAAGTTTGCCAGACTATGGCTCATTGACCAAAACTTCCTGTAGACTATATGGAATATATCATTATCCTTAAAAAAATTGTATTACCGTATTTGCTTATGCATAATACAAACGCGTTTTTCTGAAGCTAAAAACGGAAATTACATCCTTCAATTTAATACGACCCCGTGTTTCCGAAGCTAAAATCGGAAATTACATCCTTCAATTTAATACGACCCCGTGTTTCCGAAGCTAAAATCGGAAATTACATCCTTCAATTTAATACGACCCCGTGTTTCCGAAACTAAAATTGGAAATTACATCCTTCAATTTAATACGACCCCGTGTTTCCGAAACTAAAATCGGAAATTACATCCTTCAATTTAATACGACCCCGTGTTTCCGAAGCTAAAATCGGAAATTACATCCTCGAGTAGAATACAACCATCACCATATAATATTTTCTTTTTGAAAATTTGTACTATTAATTAAAATCTCAATGTCGTACATATATTTCACTAAAATATTTAATTTTTCACGATATTAAATAGAAATGAACCAGATGTTTATCCATTGTGTTTCTTCTCTTAATTTCCGTTTCAAAGGTGCTAACTAGACATAATCGGTAATACATTTTCAGGTATTGACCTATCTTACTTTTCTGTTTGATATGACTTTATTATATCTCGATATATTAATTAACTATGAAAAGAATGTCTTTCATTAAGAATGAAGATAAATTTTTTTATAAAAAACAAAAAACTCAAAATATAAACAAATTTTATCTTGTGAGCAAAACTGATCGAATTTTGAACATTTTTAAAGTTAAAATTCCTCAGAATCAGATTTATTAGAATCACCAAAAAATTCCCGCCAATATCCCGGTGTAATATTCATATCTGTATTCCAGGTTTCTGTTTCATTGTTATCCTGAAGCTCCTCTCTTTGGACATCATTTCACAGTTGGTCATCTTCTGTGTCATCTAGATTATTACTGATGCCAGTTTTTAAGAAACCACCTTTACTCATTCTATTTGGTAAATAGTCCCATGCCTCTTTTTCTAATGTCGTTACTGTGGCCAGGCTAGGCCAGGCCAGGCCTTTTCAAATTAACTGTTGCAGTTTTTTCCAACCTGACCAAAGGATGTTTTTTCCTGGCCTCATCTTTATATGGCTTGTTAAGCATCACATCGAGTGACTGAGGAATACTGGTTAATCCATAGAAATAACTGTTTGGTACATTTTTCCTTCTTTAAATCTGTTTTTAACAGGTTCTGTAAGAGGGACACAAAACTGATCCCAAACTAACATTGGTAGTTTTCTTAGCATTGCATCAGGTCTTTTATTCCATATTTTATTTATCCATAATACTACACCATCTGGAGGGGAAATTTTAAAACTTTGTGAAGGTTTTGCATTTGAATATCACCATAGATGGCAGTTTCTCACCATTTTCTAGGCAACACAGTAGTACAGTGAAGTGAATT
Source organism: Acanthosepion pharaonis (assembly GCA_903632075.3). Taxonomy (NCBI): domain Eukaryota; kingdom Metazoa; phylum Mollusca; class Cephalopoda; order Sepiida; family Sepiidae; genus Acanthosepion; species Acanthosepion pharaonis. The sequence continues at coordinate 2,737,965 of CAHIKZ030000857.1, read as the reverse complement.
TTTTTATGCCCTGTCATTACATACAGTCTTGGCACCAACTTGGCTATGGTTCTATGTATTTTTTAATCATTTCACCTCAAGCAAGCCAATAAAGTCAAAGACACGAGGAGAAATAACATGAGAGGAAAAACACTAGTAAAGACAAAAAACAATAAAAGAACAGAAATTAAGAAGACAGAAGATAACAACTGACATTGATCATCAAAAATTTAATTGCAACGTTGACAGGAAAGCAAGAATCTAGAAGAGAGTTCCACAAACGGAAAGTGCAAGAGAATAAACTGTTCGTTTATAATTCTGCGATGAAGTATTGCAATTATTTACATTGCTCGGACTGGTCCTCATTTTTATTGTCATGTTCACGACGTTTCGGTCGTTGTACGCTCCGGCCTTCTTCAGGTGAGTGAAATTTCGAACCGAATCCTTTATTTCATTCTCAAGGACACATAACCCAGTGGATGAATGCGTTGGTTGGATCCAATGATTTCACCCAAAGCGTTGTGAGTTCAGTAACTGGCTACGGCGGTGGTGAACAAAAACTTGGAACTTTGAGTTAAAGGGAGATAACTGAGACATCCGGAAGAGGCATGGAACGTGGAACTAGAACAATCTACCCCCCCCCCCCGGTGGACGAAATAAAGGGTTCAGTTTGAAATTCCAATCACCTGAAGAAGGCCGGAGCGTACAACGATCAAAACGTTGTGAACATGGCAATAAATACGAGGACAACAACCTTGAACAATGTAAATAAGAAGCTGTTAGCAAAGTAGTTACAGTTACATCTAGCCATTTCAAATGTAAAATGATGAGACCTTACTGCCAATCTAAAACTGCACTTAAATTCATAAAATCTAGGTACTATAGAGGAAAGTTCATCAGAACACTGATCACAAAAGTATTTATAGAAAAGATACAGGGAAGTTACGCTATGATAGTGAGAAAGTGACTAAAGCCAAGATGTCATGTCAGGACCAACAATATTGCAGATTCTTTTTTGTATTTTTTCAAAAATCTCTAAACACATAGGCAGAAGCACCAGACCAAATGTTACGGCAAAATTCAAAGTATGGATGAATGATAGATTACCCAGCATGTTGAAAAACATGTTTTATCCATGTTACCAATTTGGTGTAGGGTAAAGCCATGTTCTTTACTCAAGTTGATAATAAATTGATTAAAATTCATTATTATGCAAATCAGATGGAAGTTTTTGAGATATCTTGATTTTTTGATGTACTGACAGATAGCCTCTTCATAAAATTTGTGCACCAACCATATGAAAATCTAAAAGTAGGAATATTATATTTGGTTGCTTTTGAAAATGGCTTTTGATGTGCACTGGCATTATAACATATCCATCTTTCCTCTGACTTTCTACCCAGTCAATTAGGTCTTTCTCAAGTAAAGGATATTAGCTATTTGACATTAGGCAGCAGTTTTAGTTTGTCTTTTTTTTTCTTTCAAAGCCTGATATTACATTCAGAAACACCAAAGTATAGAGCTGTTGCACAAAATGTTTTTTCGCTGCATATTCAATTGCTTTTAATTTAAATGATGCATCAAATGCAGTATGTTTGTTTTTCCTATTTGAATCTATCTTTTTTTGAAAATAAAATTGCTCAGTATTTTAAATATTTTTAAATTCACAAACATTATTGTAATATTTTGCAATTTAAAATTACAAGTGTACAATATTTATAGTGATATAATTGTTTGAGTTGTTTACATAACTATTTTATATTGTTTTTAAGTTTTCAAACTGAGCACTTTGTGTCACAAATGGAGGAATATGAAACAACCTTACAGCATGGGAAATATTACCCCATTTTTCAAGTAGAAAGAAACATTCAAAAATGTACATAATTTATACGATAGTTAAGTCTTTGCTGTAACATTAATCTTATCAAAACATGGCAGATCTTGTGTATTCTCTTTATTGATTTTTTAAAACCATTTTTAAGATAAAAGACGTTCAATTGTGCTGATTCTTAAAGAACAAATATTGGTGACATATCAAATACCTTTTGTAAACAATTGTTATCAACACCTGCCTTTGTGTTTTATTACCTACTAGCAGTAAACCCTGGCGTTGCCCGGGAGTAAACTTCATCTGAATGGAAGGTCATAACCTCCACACTCATTTTATACACGCATGTAAGGCTGAAGTCTAGTAGAACTGATGGCCGCCCACGTAAAAAACATAATGTTCACAAGTTGTCGGTATTCATCAGCACAACGGAAGAAAAAAATTGTAAGGCTTAAAAGGAAGCAATAGAGAGCCATGGTAGTATCAGCCGTTTGCCATTACTAAGACACCTCCAATTAAAAGTCGTTAAGTTCAATACGAACACAGGCCTTAGGAAGTTTTTGGTGAGTTGTGGCAGATGACTTTGTATTCCGATGGGATGGTTTTATTATCCCTGAGTATAAGACATTACATGAAGCCCTGTGTCAGTTGCAACGTAGTAAAACGCAACATCGTGAAAGGGAGACGCGTGTTTTGCCCAAAAGACGGCGCTGCCACTACCGCAAACAGAATCACATAACAGAAGTATGTGAAGGTGCCGGGGCGAGTACTTGTAAGTGGCGCAAATTTTTTTTGTAGTTTTTAATAGCTAGTTGAGGCGAGCATGAAGCGCAGGCAGCGTTACCTAAAGCAGCCCTCACGGTAAGGGGAGAAACACGCCAACGGTGTACGGCAGAGAATGCATATTATAACTCTGCATGCTGCTATTCTTTTATTATCCCACTTCTTTTTGCTGAGGCCTGAATTGCATGGACGCACTCGACTCCTCTGACAATTAAACGAATCCACCTTCCCACGTATTGGTTTTGTGTTGCAAATGAATATGGTTACGTGGTCGACATGTAAGTGCGAATGCAGCTATGGTGGGGTTTAAGAGATAAGGGAGCATCTGGTGAGCAAGACAACCTTTAATGAAATGTCTTATTAATGGCAAGTGGATACTACGATGACCTTTAAATAAACCGGGTTCAAAAATGAAGGAACTTACGATGCAGCTGGCATAAAGATGTGTACATTGCGTTTAAACGTAACCGACCATGACTTCTGCGTAGGTAATATTTTTTAGCTTTGTTGTAGAGTAAACGTAAATGTTATCCTTACTCTCGACTCGGGAGCAACCTACGTAAACTTGTCCATGGGCGAAACACTGTTTACCTAAAAGCAGACCCACGACGCTGATCGTCTGTTCTTGCGATTTGGCCATTGTTGTTGAGCCGTGCTCGCCGTACCCCAGGGCTTTCTGAAGCTCTGGCAGACGCAGTAAATCTGGAATTCCTCGAACGACGATTAGCGGTCTGCACAAGACTTTCTAAAGCTCTGGCAGACGCAGTAGCGCTGGCATTTCTTAAACGACGAATAGCGGTTTGTTGAGGTTGTTCCGAAACCCTGGAAGATGCTGTAGCTCTAGCATTCCTAAGACGACGCGAAGTGTTTTGTTCGGGGCTTTCTAAAGCTCTAGAACATGCTGTAGCGCTGGCATTCCTTAAACGCCGAAGGATTGTCTGTTTTGGGGACTCGGAAGCCCTGGTCCTAGAAACGCGTACTGCGTCCTGTGAATTCTGTACTAAATGCTCTTCAGTCTAGCGTGTTGTGATGACATTACTGATGCCAGCCTTTCAGTCCGTTCAGCGGTACTTTCCGTGGAGATGTGGGAAGCAGACCGTGAGGCCATCCAAGAAAGGCGCAACGAAATTTGCTCTGTGGTTTCACTTGCTCTTGTAGCGGAGGCAGCAGCCGTGTGCCGTCCAAAAAGTTTTCTTCTCTTAGGCGGCATTTTAACCAATTTTAAAAAGGCAAACGTAATAAAAGGTATGTAGGTTTTTTGAGTGCAAAAATACGTGTAGTCTAAACGTAGGCGGGTTAGAAGGATTCCAAAAATATATGTAACTGTATCAAAAGGGGATCGAAGATAAAAAAAAGTGAAGTTTAAAATATTCAGCTAAAGCTAAAACAGTAGTAGGTAATTTGGGAAGTAAATTCGATAAACGCGGAATCGGATGTAGTTATAACTAAGAAGTAAAAAACAAAACAGTTTGGATACGTAATCAACAACTTGCAGCTTCTGTAAGAAGTGAATGAAGTGAGCCAAGTGCGGGACAGTAATCGCAGAAGTGTGAACACGCGTGCGAGTTATGGTATAAAGAGGCGGTTGGCCGGTTGACCATGAGCGCACATACTAAGGTGACGTACGTACGCACGTACATACGCGTACGTAAGAGAACTGCTCGCGCGTATGATTGAATGGGCCCAAGGTTAAACGCTTGCAACCGTGCCAATGGGCTTGCAGCAAACTTGAACAGTTGACGCGATTGGTTAACCTCCAGCTGGGTTAGTCAAAGCAGTGCACAGTGGCGGATGACGTTTCAAAATAGTATCTGGCGACTTTATTGTATCGGTTTTTTTTTTATTGATAAATATGAAAGCTATGTAGTTCTTATCCCAAAACAGGCATTGCCTTTTTGATTTACGTCGTCACCGATGTAGCGCAGTCTCTCAAAGTCAACCAATCAGGAAATGGGATTTTCAAGCTTCATTTTTCTTTGAAAATATTGAACAGTCAGGAGATATGAGGTAGTTTTATTGATCAAAAGTTGAAAATACAAGTGTTTTAAACTGTAACACAGAGAGAGAGAGAGAGAGAGAGAGAGAGAGAGACCACCACCAGGTGGTTTTATTAATCAACGGTTCTAAAGGATTGGGAAGAAGGTACTAATTAGTTGGGTAGAAGGGATTCCGGAGTAATTTCAGAAATAAGTTTTTCTTTTTACTTAGTTGTTTCTGGGATTGAATTATTAATTAACTAGGTGAATTAATTCCAGAGTAATTAATGGACAGGTTCGTTAGGTAAAGCTTGTGATAAATGATGAATTGGATTTTGGGTGGTCTGCCGGGCGAAATCCAGCCAGAGCCCTCAGACGAGATAAGTGCTTTTCGCCGGGCTTAAGTAGACGTTGTCTGCGGAAAACCCAGCAGGGAGTCCGAATTCGATTTTAGTACCTCTTGAAAACTGGGTTCCCGCGGAGCTTCGGAGATCCGGCGGAAAATACATGGTGGTCCAGGCGATTTGCATATTAAAATTCGTGTGCGGTGCCTAAAAACTGTTTAGCTCCGCCTCTCTCTATATAAGCGGCCTGCATGCTTGTGTTGAGCAGATGAGATCGGATCGGAGAACGCGTCGGAACGGGAGAGAATCGGCAGAGAGAGAGAGAGAGAGACCGCAGATCAGAGAACGCGATGGAAAACGCTTAGTGGGTCTTGCTGCTCTGGCCAGTTGGTTGTATGCGTCAAAAAGTCCGAATCGTACCCAGAGATAGAAATCGAACCCGTGCGAATCCTGATAACTTTCTCAACAAAGCCGACTGCTTTATCGGAGGGGGCGGTCGAAGAACCACGACTTATCTCCCTTAGTACAGTCGAATTTCGACCGGCATAATTGTGTCTTTCTCTCTCTGTGACGTTCTGACCCAAACGAGTGAATCTCGTTAAGACAGTTTGTATTCGTGCAATTTCGTTAGTAGTGATATAAAAACAGTAGCCTTAAAGGGCTCTTTTTACAGAAACCGAAAGTATTGCTTATTTTTTTCTTTGTGCCCTTGCGGTTACTACAAGAGCCCCTCTGCACAAATAGCGATTTCTTTCAGCGTGGAGCCCAGCCATTTAATTCAACCTACCTCTGGGTCGTTCTAAGCGATCGATATACTGCTGTTTGGATCAAAAATTCACAACTTTGCGGATAGTGGTGGTTCCTTCAGTTCACCGGGTGGTTTACTTTTCGGCCAGAACCACCGGAGACAGAGCTGTAGCCGACAGGGCTTCTACGTCAGACACTTACAAAATTTGAAGCAATGTTAATTTCGTTTACTGATGAATGATGAAGAGATTTAAGTAGCACGAATTTAGATGAAAACATGCGAGAACTTTTTTGGGCAGCAATGCGCAGTAGTAAAATTATAGCGAGTAGGTGCCTTTTGCTACACGTAAACGGTATGAAAAGACATAACAGTCCCCCGGTGTCCCCTCGAATGAAAAAATGCAATCAAATGTGAAAAATTGGACAATTGGAGGAAGCCGATTTTGTCCACTTGGCTTAGAAGTGATGGCGTGAAGTGGCATGAAATGTGTTAGTGATTGGTCACTAATTCAATCCTATGCTTTAGTAGGCTAAATGGGCTACAAACACCTAAAAAGCAGCAGTTCCACCTTGTTTTTACTGATTTTTCTGGTAAAATTTGACATGTAGCTTTTGTAAATCCCTTTTAAAATGGCCTTGACATTTACTTTACTGTGGAAATGCAGAAAACATGGAAAGTAATGCATGCTTGCATTGGAAAATTAAAAGATCCTTTTTAAAAACCATGGTATGAGCGTTAAATCCTGAAATAAAAGTAGGTTACCTGAAACCCCTACTCCATTTGGGATGCTTGATGTGCGCATGCGTGACACCCCCCATTCACACATGATCTCGTATGACCCCGGAGCGTGAATGGGCCAATTAGCAGCAAGCATTACGCATCGCGTTAGCCACACGTGACTAACACTAATCTGATTGGCTTTTGGAACGCAAAGTTTGGCTGCAACAGAAATCCTTCATTGTGATAACTTTTGCATCAAAAACCAAAATATGGCCATTCTTGTCCTTTCTTATTCCCATATAAGCACTTAAATCCGACTTTTTTCTAAAATTCTGACATGAAAAGTGCCCATATCTGCTTGTGTGCAGTGAACACACATAATTACACACGCGTGCGTCCAATCAAAAATGAAAAATCGATAATATTGATTTAAATCAATTTTTGGCGTGGTCAAAACCTCTGCAAGACCATTAGCAGTAACTGTGTCAAATTTGGCTGAAAAATGTAGGAGATCTGATCAAACATATAAACGAACATAAACACATTTTTCCTTTTATATATATATGATTGATAATACTTCATTTAATAGTAAAAAAAAAAAAAAAAAAAAAAAAAAAGACGACGACGACAATACCGCTATTACATATGCCATGTCCCTTTAGGATGTGGTGGATTATGGCTCTCCACAATTTTTTGTCCTTTTTAGCCATTAGTAAAGTTTGTCTTTTTCCTCTCTTAATCCCTATCATATCAACCATTTACACAATCTTGTTAAGTAGGTTATGCACTGCTTTCAATGTCCTGTGAGTGTCACATTTTCTAAGCCCTCTTTCATTATTATATACCCTATAAATTTCAACACTCTTTTTGATGTTAAGTGTCCCTTTTGTTTACATTTTCTCTAAAACGTTCTCATTGCTCACATGTTCAGTTCATATTCTCAGCAATAAATCCACAATTCTGTTGCTTCAAGTCTTTTTCATCTGAGGAAATTATCCAGCATCACTGGCATATAGGATGATCAATATTAGATAACAGTCCAGTACTCTTAATTTTTTCTAACAAAATTTTCTTGTTTCTTAATACTTTCCTTAAATTTTGGAGGGCATCTTTTGCTATTCCAAATGTGCATTCAAATTTTGGTATCACATTTTCCATCATTTGTAAAAATCATTTTTTTTAGATATTTAAATTTTTGAACATGCTTGATTTGGGTCTTGGGTTGTCCCTTTTGCTAACAACCATATATTCTGTCTTATAATTGATGTTTAATCCTTTCTTTTCACTTTCTTGTACTACTTTTTGTAGGAGTTCCTGTAGTTTCCTTTCTGCGTTTGTTATCAATACTGTATCCTCTGCATATCTAATATTAAGATTATGACCTCATGGTGAAGGTTGAATAAGTCTGGCAAGAAGATATCCCCTTTTTAGTTTTGTATATTCATTCATTTTTGTATCTGTATGCAGGTAGTTTACTCCAAGTATAAATTCCAAATTATTTGAATATCCTTCCCAAATAAATCTAGCAGTTGAATGAGACACTTTTAAACACTTCTGCATAATCAAGAAAACATAAGTATATTTCCTTTTGCATTGCTAATATGCCTAAAGTAAAAAAAAAAAAAAAAAAAAAAAATTACTGATTAAGTTCTTTGAATGAATTGAAAGACTTATAGGCTAGGTCTAATCTTCTGAAAAGCTATCAAATTCTCTCAGTTTAGTGTTTACTTTGGTAAGACAATGCAGAGAGGGCTAATAACTGGTGGTGGGGGTTAAAAAATTTCTTTCAAATTTTTAGTTTGGGAAGGAGTGGTCAAAGTAAGTTGGTATTGCAAGTCCCTTCTGTTTTAACATGTAAATTGTGGAGGGGGGAGTGATATGAAGTATGGAATACTTATAGCACCTATAACTTTTTCATACTATATAGTTCATTGAATAAAAAAAAAAAAAATAAAAAAAAAAAAAAAATTGACTTATGATGTGATGAGGTGGTTAAGCATTAATTCTAAGCAGGAAAAGAAAAGGGTTAAGTCCCAAATGAAATATAGATTTCAAGACAGAATGGAGATATTTTCCTTGTTGAGAATGGAACCATCAGGATTTCTTCTCTCCTAAAGTTTATTTTTCTTTTCTATTGAGAGTCTAATATATGGACAAAAACAGATCTCTTTCTTGGGAAATTAGGAAAAAACATGTCACTCACGAACAGAAAAGCAGATGATAATTATATTTTTATTATGGAAACCCGATTTGAAGGTTAAGACTATGAAAAATGATCCGTCATAACAAATGATCTGGCCTGTGTCTCTGCTGAGATGGCTACCAGCCCAGGGATGGAAAACAGAGAGTCTCTTTCTGGAGAAATCAGGTAAACAAATATATTTTCATTGATGAAAACAGATTTGAGGAAATAATTTTATCTCTTTCTGGATAAATTAGGAAAACATTATTAATGAAAAGAGAAACAGATGGGGATAATATTTTCATTAACGAAAACAAGGAACGAACCCTTTTTCTTAAGGTTAAGGTCATGAAGATTAATCATGTCAAGCGAAGAAGGTGTTCTGGTTTGTGCGAAAAGAGTCAAAGAATTGAAATTAATGAGGAGAATAAGCAACACCCATTCTCCTACACATTTTAATAGTTAGATTTGTCACAAAGACTTATGTATCCTGAGAAGTAGGCAGAGTTAGAATACCGAGAAAGAAGGGTAGAGTTTAGCACCACCTGTGCAGAGTAACGGTGAGAGATGTGAAGCAGGTCGGAACTAAGGAAAAAACAATCCCTGTGACTACTCACAAGGTAGGTGGATAAGTTTCTAAATTTGGAAAGTTGAACAAATAAGTAAAGTACGTGAAGATGGAGAACAAAATAAGCCCTTGCTAAAATTAAGGTGAAAATTAAAGAATCACCAAATCCCAAGAACCCTTAGGACCCACATCAGTTTTGGGATAAAGTGCATGTAAGCAGATAACTTTGGTGAGCTCATAGACTCTGGGCTGAGATCCCACATTGAGTGCCTTTGAAATCCATGCCAGCTGCCAACCAGAATTTCTGATTTCAAGACTTTGAATCCAGCCTTCCCGAAGTCTAGACAAGGCCTAGTGTCACTAGAGTGATTGATATACGAAGGGTTAATTTTTGTTGTACCAAGAGCTATATGAAGAAAGCGAAGTTTAACCCCATGAATCTGGTTTTATTTTGTCATGAAGATATTTTATCATTAATATAGTACCCGCCATAGCTCGACTAGTGCTGCAAGACTACTATGACATTTGATCTTCTATTGCTCTGAGATCAATGTGGGCAGAGACAGTGTGGATTGAAGCAACCACCGACCAACAACCAGCTTAGACAAGCATTATCATTGACAAGTGCAGAGTTAGTCTATGATTAAAGTGTTGTCCTAAGACCCTGAGGACCAGACCACCAAACGTGGTTATACCATTGGGTGTAGGCAGTGGCAAAAGGTGTCACAATCTGACTTAGGCACAGGAAAGGTAACTGTCCAACCAAGTTTTCTTGAAGCAAAATGATGCCAGTTCAAATTTTATCAAGAGGCTATCTTGCATTACTGATCCTGCATTGTTTATTCATGGTTTCAGATTGGTGGTCTTAGTAAAAATTGCAATAATAAACAAATAAAATTTAAGATGAAAGTAAATGCTAAAAATTACTAATGAATATAAGTCATTTTAAAACTTGTAATAAATGTGTGAAATGTTAAACTAGCATTTTAAGATATATCTATTAATTCATGTAACAACTCTCATGGGTCAGAGATAGTATTTTAAAGAAACCATTTTAGTCAGCATCTCTTATTCTTCAGAGTACAAGTGGCATAGAATGAAATATAAAACATGTGTAATTAATTTCTGGGATTTAAAAGTTAAAATATCATTTATTCAATTTGGCATCTTCTTTTAACAGACTCATTAAGTTCCTGTTCACTGTACATTATTTAATGCATATTTTAGCAACGTTTAACCTTTGTGCCTGCAATAAAACTGTGTCAAAAGGATGGTTTTTCCTTTGATAGCACTATTACTTCACTCTCTTAGCAATATTTATTGTTTTAAAACTCAATGATATATGAAAATGAATTTATAATTTTTTTTTGTTCTTGGAGAATTTACAGTAAAAATATTAAACACTATTAGATTGTTTATTTACAAGAATAATCTCATATTTATAACCTTCTAAAAATGCGGACCGGCCAATGCAATGTTTATAATTTACCAATTTATAAAGAAATAAATATGAAAATTTTTTATTCATAAATTTATAAAGATTTACTAAATTATTAAAATATATGGACCAGCTATAATAAAATCTTTACTATTTACCATTTTATGAAGTTTGAATTGATTGGTAGTTTGCCATAGTTTTACTAACCATTCCAAACAACACAATTCATCAGCTTTGCCAATTGCTTTAGTCAAGTTGCTTAGTGTCCACTCTTCATTTTAGATTTTTTTCATCAGTCAATAATCTATTAGCAGATTTTCTAAGCATTTAAAAAAAAAAAATAGCAGTGATTTAAAAAGATTTTCCAAAAGAGTAGGAAGGGTGGGGGTAACCTATAATTGCTGGAGTTTCAGATTTTAGATTTCTATTGATTAGAAATCTTTGAAAAATTTGAAAAGTAATTTGAGATATAAAATAATTTGAGTAAAAAGTGTATAATGCCTAGAAAAATCATATTTATTTAAATTTTCTTGTTCATAGATAAAATTATGAATTAAAAAAAATTTTTCATAGTTATTTATCTATAAAATGCTAAATAATACATATTGCATTGTAGTTGGTTCACATATTTTGAAAATTTTGTAGGTTTTTATAAATTTTAGAATAAAAAGATTTTCAAATTTATTTCTTTATAAAATGACAAGTAATGAATTCTTATAAAATGGTAAATAATAAATATTGCAATTTATTTAGTTCACATATTTTTATAATCTTGTAAATAAACATTGCCAAGTGAGTTTAGTAGTTTTAATTAATAGTGGTGTCAACAGAAAAAAAAAACAAAAAAAAACATGTCCTATTGAAACATTTTTTTGTGGACACAAAGTTTAAACATTGCCTATATTTCTTAGTAACTGAAAGTGACTATGTACAATGGTATTTATTTAATAAAATACTGAGTTAGGAATATCCTTCATAAAATATGGCCTTATAACAAAAACTAACACATTTTTATAGTGAAATGCGGTAAAGTTTTAATTTTGATATGTGCAGAATAATTTCCAGTAGAGTCCAACCGAAATCAAGGCTTTGAAAAAAAAATAAATAAATAAATAAAAAGTATAAAACAGGCCAATTTGATTTTTGAATTTGATTTTAAATTTCTTTGGCATCTTCATAAAGAGTGAACATCCAAAGTCTCAATCTACAATGCTGTATATATTCCCTATATTCGAATCCATATATTTTCTATTTTTTTTTAAATAAATATTCCTGGAAAATATCATTCCAAAGCATAATTCAAGCAAACTTTTTTTTTTTTTTTTTTTTTTTTATATCTGTAAGAAAAAATAAATTTTGATATTCTGTTGAAAGTTTTAGAGAAAACTTTTTGAACCACAATTTATTTTTTTTTTTTCTTAGCCCAAGAGTGAACTAGAAAAAAAAAAAAAAAAAAAAAAAAAAAAAAGGCACAGGGTAAAGTGTATATATAGAAAAAAAAAAAAACGCAATTCCAAAAACTAACAAGAAAATTCCATCATGCTAGCTTTTAAATAAAATTGTTAACTGCCAAAGCATAAAAATGTTCAATAATTTAACAGGGAGAGGGCATCCAGGTGAGATTTTAAAATTAAGGAATTAATTAAAAGGGAGAAAAATAAAAATAAAATAATAATAATAAAAAAAATAAAATCGTTTTCAAAGACAATGATAAAAAGTGCAGTGATCATTGATATTTTTTTTTGTTATATTTTTTCAATGGAGAAGTTGGAGATGGAAAATCTGAAAGATCAATTTTTTCTTCTTTTCCTTTTTGTTTATGTTCTATACTTTTTTTATCATTGTTCCTGGAATCATCAAAGACTTTTGAGGGAGATTGTATTTTATTCTGGACCAGCTCAGTTGAATCCAAATTAATTTTAGAATTCAGGTTCTTTTCCTGACAGACTTGCTTATCTAAAGTTTGTAGATGACTGTCGGAATTTGGTAAAATTGACTCAAAGACAATTGTATTTTCAAGGGGAACAACTTCGGTATCCTCTGTGCTACCAAAATTAGGTTCTAACGTACAATTAGATTGCAATGAGCTAACATCTTCATTATCTAATGTCCAGAGATCATTTTGAGGTTTACCAAATTCTGAGTCTTTATCATTTGGGTCAACTGAAAGGGTCAGAATATTTTGATCCTTTTCAGAAGGTTTAGAAAGGTCTTTAATGTGAGATTCTTTTATTTCAAATGGAGATGAGCAGGTTTCGTTTTCAAAAAAAAGTGGCAATAAACTAGAGTCGGATGATGGGCTAGAATCTGAATTAACAACAGAGGAAGTTTTTTGTCTGTCCAACCTGAGTATTTTAGTCTTTGGTTGATAGGTACTTGCATCTTCTTGTGAGGCATGGCCAGAATCTCTTGATGGTTCTTCACTTGCGTCATATGGTCTTTTGTGAACGATCATATCATATAATATATATGCATTATTAAGCATTTCCTCATCGTTACATAAGCCAGAAATGGAATCATTAGAGGAGAGAAATTCTGGATACTCCTCCTGGATAAATGCAGATGAATTTGGTTGTTGACTGTGAGTATCCGTTAATAGATTTTCGGAGTCTTTCTTGTTGCACAAATCACCAGGTTTGTTGCAACCAGTTTTATCAAAAGATGAAGCAGCCAAAGTTTTACTTACAGATTGGCTTCTTTCATTGTCATCATCAAAAAGAGACGAGTCACTGTCGGATATCACCAAGACATCTTCACTTGCCATAGAGTTTTTTTCATGAGGCACTAGCTGGCTGTGCATTAAAAGACTATCAAGATCAGAATTATTTTTATTTTGCTGCCATTCCAAATTGTCCACAGACTTTCTCTGACTTTGCTTGACCAATTCCTGAAGTATTTCTGACAAAATATTTGAACTTTTGTCAAAGCCAACCCCATGCACAAGTATATTTTCAAGTAGCTCTTCAATAAAACTATCATCAAGGAAGTTCTCAACAAACCGAGTGCTTTGATCTGAATAGCGGAGCTGAAGAATCCTCTTTATGTACCGAGCACCTTCACGGATTTTCTGAGCATACGTAAGATCTGCATTGAACTCAAAGTCTTCAGCAAAGAGATTAATGCCCGACATGGAGCGATATTTCATAAACCAGTGATTTTTCACCAGTCGCATTTTGCAGAGCCGAGTGGCCAAGTGTTCCAATTTGTTCTCTGCCTGACTCAGCTTTTTCTGATAGGCAGAAATCTCTTTGTCTTTACCTGTAAGTTGAGACCTTAACTTGTTCACTTGTTTTTGGAGGGATTCCACTAGACGTTGATTTTCTTTCAGATAGGCAGATATGTACTTCTTTTTGTCGATGCCTGGCAATTTGAAATTAACAGAATTCGTCATGGAGTCAACATTCTTCTTTATGAACGACTTTGGCAATGTGTAAGGTGTATTGAGAAATTCTTGCAGCTGTGTCCCTTTTAATTTGTCAGCCTGTACGCCGAGTCCAACCCAATGGCCTTTGATGTCTTGCAACTGCACACAGTCATCTGCCTGCAGAATTCCAAAGAAACGCAGCCACTGGGGAACAACTTTCACCCAGCAAAGACGGTATTTGTTGCGGAGATTTAACAGCAGGATCACATGCCTGTTTGTCAGTTGCATCTGACAACCCGAGGAAGGCACGAGGGGACCTGTCACCAACATATCCTGATTAATTCCCCATTTCCTAAAGTCCTCCCACTCTGAAGAGGACTTGGCAGAGTAAAGTTTTGATACTGGCTGGTAAAGACTTTTCAGGTGGCCTAACCTGTAGGCCTTGTTGATGTAACGCCGAACTTGGGTTGTCAGAGTAAATATTGATGGGGGTAGAAATTGTGCGAGATCTGGGAAAAGGAATTTGAGGATTACTGGCAGATTGTTTGTTTGTTTAACTTGATGACTTTTGAGATTGTCAACAAGTTTTCCGTACAAGGCATACGTGAGGGTGAGGTTGCATAGTTCAGGGTACTGGGACAATTTCAAAGTACCATTTAATATGTTGGGCAGAGCATCTATCACACTGTTGGCAATTGCACTCGTTCTGTCAGCCTCCTAAAAAGAGAAAAGAAAAACAACAAATAAACCAACAACAGACACATGAACAATCCATATACATTGACTAATGATATGAAATATCTGACCAAAGTATGAGAGATGGAATATTTCTGAAGAATTAATAAATTTTATTTTTAATGCAACATTATTTTTTATTATGCTAAATGTTATTTTTGAGGATAAATGTGTTTGAATAAAGATTTAAACAATCTCCTCACAGATGAAAAGAAAACTGATGGCAACAGAAATGTAGTTCTACAGAAGTATACTGAGAATTTCATGAATGGAGCAAGTAATTTTTTAAAGAAAATGTCACGAAAAAGAACACTTAGGATCAGGAAGAGACAACTGAAATTCCTTGGACACATAATGAGAAAGGTAGGGGCTTGAAAAAACTAACATGCACAGGACATATTGGGAGCTAGGGAAAGGCAAGTGAGCAACAAGTAATTTTCTTAAAAAAAAAAAAAAAAAAAATCAACAAAAAGAACACTCGGAATCAGGAGGAGACAACTGAAATAAGAGGAGGGGGTGGGCTTGGAAAACCTAACTCTCACAGAGCATATTGAAAGATAGGGGAAGACAGCAAGACACCCAACAGACAAGTTTGTGTGAATGAATGGTGGAACAGAGGATGGGAACATTAGAAAAGAGAGAAAAACTACTAAGGGCCAAAATAGATAGGAAGTTATGGAGGGCTATGATCGCCCATGTCCTGAAGGGACACTGCTCATAGAAGAATTGCATCTACCTTATTCACTACTGAGAGAGAGAGAGAGAGAGAGAGAGAGAGACCCCCCCACTTCCACAAAAAAACAAAAAAAAACAGGTATCTGCTCAAACACATTTATCTGCAAAACTAATGTTTAAAGTAATGAGTTGGATATTGAAATTTTTTTTATTTTCTTCTTGACGTTTCCCCTCCTATTATGTGAGCATTATCAAAACATAACTGAAAAAAAAAAAAAAAAAAAAAACTAATGAAGACTTGTTACCATGTCAACCCTACTAAAAAATGCTGTTGCCAATTTGAAAGATTTTAACAATGAAAATTTAAAAAATATAGCCATAAATAAATCGATGATATTTGTACATAGGTAATGTTAAAATAAAATTTAAATATAGTGATATAGACACATGAAAATGAAAGTTTATGACGAGAAAAATAAAGTGCATATAGTCAAAGAAAATAGTGAATACTTACAATTAAAAAATATAATTCATATATTATTTAGGCATGAAGGGAAGTATAAAATTCAATTGATTTGTTTATGGCCAATCAACCCTTTGAAGTTTATTTAAAGCTAGAAAATGTTTTTAGATTGCAAGAATTGATTTTTATTTGTTTTTTGGGGGATAATAGTAGTTTAGTCTTACTAATTAAGCCATGACTAATGGGACAGGAGGTGGATTCATTTTGCACATAAGTAAATTTCATGAACCCAACAAGATTTAGAACTTGCCTCTCCAATTAACAATTCCGAGCCATTATCCATCAGACAACCCACACATCTAAGCTTACGGCAACTGGTATTCCCAAGCGGTCACCTATCTAGATACCAATGAAGCTTGATGTTGCTTAACTACAGTGATGTGATATGGCTGTAAGCTAGTATAAAATTTAATTAAAATTTGATACTAAAGCCAATTCAATAATTCTTCCAGAAGATTGATGAGGAATAACTTTAACCATTTTAACGTAATTTTTTTTTTTTTTTTTATATATTATGGCTTGTATATGGGAATATAAAGAATCTGATCTGTGTGTAATACTTTTCTACATCAAAAGTGTCCACCACACAGAGATTGGTGAATTGCTAATTTCTCTGTATTGGACACTACTGGTGATGTAATTAATAGAAACGCAATGTGCCTACACTTGAAATATTGTGTGAAAGGAACTTTTAAATTGCCATAGGGTCTGTAGATAAATAAACTTTTAAAAAGGTAAGAGATTCTTTGTTATGGCTGGCGCAACACAAAGTAAGATGAAACAGATTCTTAGAAATTAAAGTTGAAGAACAGATTACATGTAATAACGAAAAGTGGATTTTATTTAACAATATATTTTTATAAACAGTAGGGCTGAGGTTTAAACAATATACGTTGGGAATTGCTAACAAGTTAATAAGCATGTGAGAGCCCAAAAAGTAGTTGGCTTAACGTGTAGCTATATGAGGGAGTGGGAGAAGAAATCCAATACAGTTAAGATTAAGGCGACGGATGGGAATTTGTCGCTAGTCAAAGAATCATATCATTTTCTTCTTAGAGAAGTAGTTAGATATTCACATGTATATAAAATAAAGGAGTTTGGTCAATAATATCAAGGAAAAAAAAGGTGAAGTATTTACCAATAGCCTTTTCTTTACAAGGACTATTGGAACTTAGATTCTTTCAGTCGAAGCTTTGTTTATGAATCAAAAGGACTAAAATCGACCTCAGTAATGTGGCTGTGGGATCAGGAGGCAACTGGTTAGTTGGTATGAACTCCTGTTTATATATGTTTTTTGTACCCTCTAGAACACAGTAGAACTTTCTAGAGACTTCTAGAAAGTTTCATTCTATTATTATGAAATCTAAAGGGATGGGAGCTTTTCGTATGGTAAAAAGGGCATCTAGTAGCTACAGATTTAAGCCATCATTTTAAGTTAGATTTTGTATTTTATAGTATAAGCGTAAAGAAGTAGGACAAAATTGGGCCACGTAACATCTTAAATATATGAATGTAGAAATGGTGGAGATTGATGGGTTAAACTAAAATTAAATAACAATTTCATTTATAGCAAAAAGACAAGATGGAAACAATTAATCCTGCAGCAATATATCCTCTCCATTACATGGCAGTGGTTGTAAGGACCAGGCAATTTCTTTTCTATTTAGCTCATAAAGAATTTGAAATGTTATTGGTCCTGACCTGACATCTCGGCTTCAGTCACATTCCCCACCACCATAACCTAGCTTCCTTGTGCCTTTTCTATAAATACTTTCATTGTAATTCTTCTGTTGTACCTAAACTTTATAAATTTAATACCAGTACAATAGAAATGGCTATATGTAACCTTAAGTTCTATACTAACAGTTTCTTTCTTCTCTCACTTCTCACTTGTGGAACTCTCTTCTGGCTTTTTGCTTCCCAGTCAATTTTGATTTTCAAAAAATTAAATGCAATGTCAATCATTATCTTGTCTTCTTAATTCTTTTTTTTTCTTTCTCTCTCTTTAATAGTATTTTTTTTATCATCTTTTTTTATGATTCAGTAACCCCTTGAGTTTTCATGGTAATATCGGCCACAATCAACCAGCTCCTCACATTGACAAGGTCCACCTTCAAACCCAGGATACATTTAACCAGCTGGACACTGTATGCTGAATAGACAACAAAGTCGGTAGACAACACACAAACATCAACATTGCAAACAAAGTGTGTCTCCTGTATCATGGCCACATTTTCACTGAAGGACAAGAGATCATGAAGCAGGCAGGCCACTTTACTCGGATCTCTCAAGCCTCTTGCATTCAAGCTGGCTAGCCTGATAGACATTTTTCAAGTGAACTCCCTTAGAAACAGACTGGACAGAAATCTGCAAGGGCCAGGACCCTGACGATTGTCCCAGGCTACCAGTACTTATATCAGATGTAATTTGTCTGTCTGTGACAATACCACTGATGTCTGCGTGAATGTTAGTTTCAATGCCCTATATAGAGGGGTAGAGAAGCACTGGCACACTCCCTGAACAAAGTTACATTAATTTCTTTAATTCCAGCAACTCTACTCGTGCCATCCTGAGTCCTGAGAATGCGTCTTTCGCTCTTGCTAAAAATCCCAATGGGAATGATTGCAAAATACTTTCTCTTCCCCAATTTATAAACAGAAGCACACAAATGCATGCTGGGATCTCTTCCTAGCCAATAAGATAGGACACTTGTTGGTGTCATCTGACTCTGTCCCGGTCTGTCTTGCCATGAAGTTAAAATGCTACATTCTTACATCCAAATTTGCTAGTGTGTCAACCATGGCATTCTATATTAGACAACCAAGTCATAATGTAGAAAAGGGACTGGTTTTAAACATTCCTTGATCCAATGAGAACAGCAGGGCATTTAGTTTGAGCTGGTGGCTTAAGAAATTTTTCCTTAAGTATAAGATTTATTTATTTATTTTGAGGAGTTGTATTATTGTTTATGTAGATTGTAAAAGCAAACTTTTGGGTCTGTAAATCACTATACAAATTGACCGTGGAAAACTAAAAGCTCCTTCTGACCAAATTTGCCAAGTTATTTTTTTTTGTTTCATCCTTTTCCATACAATAAAGGAAAATGTGTCTTATAAATCATTAAGTAACATTTTTAAGCTTATTTCTGAGTTTCATTTTTTCAACATAGAGGATGCATGCTCATATTTTTGCAAATATAGATTTGAAAAACTTTTGCAAACATTACACACCCAGATCAGACAAAGAATCAGCTTTAAAGGTTTTGAAACTTTCCTAGAATGATTTTGTTTTATCTATCTATATTTCTGAGATGATTACCTTATAAACATTGCGGTTGATGCCCTTCAGCTTTCGTCAGGTAATGCTTGTTGAACTCGGTAACTTTAATGGAAATTTGAACCAAACTCTTATTCAATCCCTGGGTCTAGATTGAAAAAAGAGTTTGGTGAGACCTGTAAATAGCGTGAATGTTTCTGTTTCAACATTATGTGGGTCATAGTTTTTACCAGAAATCTTAATCTCTTTGTTTTGTTTAATACTTATCAGTGTCCACAACAAAAATACATATTTTCATTTATTTAACTTTCAACACATCCTATTATCCTCAGGTATGGGTCAAAATGTTATTCTAAGTATTTTCAAAAATAGTTCACTTAATTTTCTTCCAAAATTTCTAAAAAAAAAAAAAAAAAAAAATTTCAATAGGCCTGCAGTTCTGGCTCTCATTTGCATCATGAGCAGGCCTAGAGTATAGTACACCACGGTGTCAACCCCAATTCTTAGTTTGTGAACTTTTTGCCATACTACTGTTGTTTTGCCTTGCATATATTGTTTGCTTGCTTTATATTATTTTTTTGTCCTGTTCTTTTCTTGTTGTTGTTTATTGCAAACTTTGTAAATTCTGTTTGTTAAACAATTCTGTCATTTATTTACATTTAACCATGGCCACTCACTCTACATGGCCCATGATTTAACAACTCAATAATTAGCAAGAAGTCACATTTTCCTGGTAAAAAATAAAAGTTCTCTACTTCGAAAATAATTAACTGAAAATTTTCACTTCATAGTGAATATGCATGGCTGAAAGTGTGGGAAGTCTCTCTCTCTCACCAACTCTCCCTGACATCGATAGCCAGCAAAATGCCCCTCCTGGAGACAATAAAATTAGCCTATACATACCATATGCACTGTGCTATTCAACACTATAAAATGAAAAAAAAAAAAACTTTTCTCCTGGTGAAATGACAGCTGATTTGATTTTCATTAAGAGAAAGAAACAGTCTAGCTTTGGTGAAGTTACAGACCAACATAGCAAAAAAACTGACTTGACCCAGTATGGAATGACAGTGATCCCCAGACACCCTTTTGAGCCAACTTAACCACATATAATGTGAATATGTTGCAACACCATCACAAATCTGGACTTACTTAAGTTAGGGTTAACTTTCCTGGTTAAAAATAGTCCTATCCACCCCCACACAATCTATACTTTGCAATTTTTTTAAGATTCAAATTTTCTGAACTGCTTTTTGCATCCACTTGCCCCTCTCCATTCTCTAACACCAACAATTAGTTTTTCCTCAGATTTATGAGAGAATCTAGCTTGTTCCTCACAGATGATGCATTATATCCAGCTTTTGGTTAAATTCAGCAATTAATTCTCCTAGAATTCTCAGACATTGCTTAATAATCATCTTTGATACTTCTTTTCTTGGAACTCAATCCTCATCAGTAATCACAGATTTTAACAATCCAAGCAAAGCAGTCAAATTGGTTTTGGATTTCAATATCTCATGATCTCAATTTGATTATATTAATATCATTGTAACCATATTTTTTCTTTCTTCTTAAACATGCTGCATCCTAAGATATTTTTTTTTTTTTTTTTTTTACAGTAAGGTTCACCTTGTACAAGGCCTGGAGGCCACTTAAGGTAGAGTGTTATGTTAACATTAAGGTTTTTTTTTTTATATACATAAGAGGGGAACTTATGGTTAGCTCTAGACTTGAACAGGTTAAAATTGTAATGATCGGGGGGCACATTCTCCACAGGGCAGGGGTTGGTGTGAAGAAGCTGTTTGAGTGGAACTCACTTCTCACTAGTTCCATATGGAGGGAATGTGGGCGGTTTGCTAATATGTAAGTGGCATAGCAGGTCCTAGCCGTGAAGGTTAAACCTGGCAGAACCAAAGAATGTAGTTCATCTGAGCACTTTCCATGGAAGTAGTGATAAACCAATGAGAGACTCGTCACAAAGATGCTTTCGAAATCTATCAAGTCTGGAAAGTGAGGACCAAATATGGCAATAGTACTCCATTTTCAGCCTGATCTGGCTCTCATAAAAGAGGATAGCATGAGTTATCAGGTACTTACTGGAGCAGTACAGAGAGTCAATCATTTTATCTGCATCTTTAGTGATAGATTGTATATAAGAATTCCACTTGAGATTGATTGTGAGTTTAGGTCCAGTATTCTACCAAGGCATGGTGCCTCCTTGATGGGACATCTGTTCATAGTGACTGTTGTTAGTTTGGGGTCAGATTGGCAGTGATGAAATGTAACTAGTTTGGTCTCTGAGCCATTAAATGTAGCCAGCCATTTTCCTTACTGGAAAGTTAGTGTTAGATCGGAATAGAAATCAGCTGCCAATTTCTGACTGTCAAGTGTTTTAGAGATGCACCTGTATGTCATTGTATCATCAGCATAGATGTTTACAAATGAGTGTATTTACTCAGTATATTATTAGACAGATCATTGATGTAAATCAGAAAGAGGGTTGGCAGAAGTGACCCCTACATTGACTGACAGGGCCCAGAAGACTGGCCATTAATAACTATCTTTAGGGATCTACCTGTTAGGAAGGATTTTATAATTGAGGAAACCCTTCCAGTGATTCCATATCTGGAGAGCTTGTGTAGCAAACCTTTGTGCCACATCTTGTCGAAGGCCTCCAAGATATCTAATGCTATGACCCTCGAGATGTCTAAGTCTGTGCGTAATGGTAGTTGGTACGTCACCAGTGAATCCGTTCCATTGAAACCTATACTGCTCATCGCACAGGAGGTTGTTCCTATACAGGTGCCTGACGAACTTCTTGTTGATTAAAGCCTCAAAAGGCTTACTGATGATACTGAGGAAACTAATGGGTCTATACTGGAAGGAGGAGGATCGGTCGCTTACGTTTTTGAAGACCGGGCATATGCATGCCACCTTTTACAGGTTTGGGAATGATTTCTCCTTCAAAAAGCAGTTAAATAACTTTGCTAGGATCAGGGATAATTCTGGGTTGATATTCTTAAAAACAACCACTGAAATTTTGTCTGGGGCAGTGGCTTTGATAAATGAGTATATTATTGTGATTGTGCTCAGTGAGATGTGAGACAGGGATGGCCTTTGTCACCTAACATTGAGTTTGAGGCAAAGATCAAGGCAAAGAGCTGCGCCTTGTCTGTCAAGAAAGACATGACCTTGGGATCATTTATAATAGTGGGCACAGCTGCTTTACCTCTGTTCATAATTTATTTTCAACCTTGGCCTTGACAGCTTGCACATAGCTGCACTTGGCATTGTCCAGAAATCTCTTACAGCGATTGCAGGCAGTTCTGAAAGTAGTAAGGGCCAGATTACACAACTCCTTGCGATAGATACTGAAGTAGCTATGGCTGCAACACATTCAAGGGTGAACCAGGATTGTTTAGTTTTTGCTGGAATTTTGGGAATATAAAACTCCATTCCAGATAGAATCCATTCAAAAATAAGGGCAGCAGTTTTAGGGGCATCATGTTTGAAAAAGGTTGGGAAAGGCACTTCCACTATATAAGACCAAAAGCAGTCCCAGTCTGCTTTAACATCATGAAAAACTGTTCCATGGAATGACAAATAAGGAGATGTCATTGCTTTGGACTCAACCTGAACACTGACCACTGACTAGGGAATGGTCTAACATGCCTATGAGGGGTAAAACTTTTGCTAAGTATTTAGGACAGAGCAGGATGTTAGAAAGAGGTCAAGAAGGTTTGCCTGCTGTCCCTGTTGCATTCAGGGCTCAGGTGAGTTCTTCAATGATCTGGGTTAATTCATACGTGATGGAGAAGTTGCTGCAATATCTCCCTTCCTCACTGGTTTTGTTCAAGTGGACTAACCAACTCTCTATGGTGAATATTGAAGTTACTGTGAATGTGAAAAGTTGGCCAAGGGAAATTTGGTGAGGATATTGTCAATCCTGATATTCCATTGAAGATTACTGACCATTCATCCTGAGGGTGATACATAGCTAAGATGAATTTGGTACTATATATGTGCCATGCAGAAGCACATATACGGAAGATCAGGGTCCTCGTTTCTTTGTGCCCCTGCTACAGGGAAACCCATCCTTGATGTAGGCACTGAGTTCATAGTGATTTAAGAGGTTGCATTTTGTTATAATAGTTGAGTAGGCCAGGATTGTGAAATCCTGCAATGGAACTGAGGCATTGATACTTGCTTCAGACAGGAACAGGAGGTCAGGTTGAGACTGAAGAAGATGGAGTTCCACTTCTGGAAAGCAGGTTTGATGTTGTTTAACTATGAGATCCTATGAGAACCAGTGTTTCAATGCGACATAGACGTAAACCTTAAGATATGCGAGTACAAAATATATAAAGTTAGGTATGAAAGAAACTTATTTTTTTCATTATTGCCATAACAATGGCTGATAATCTTACCTTTTCAATATCTACTGTATCTTCAGTGTTAATTAAAACAGCCATGATGAACTGAAAAAGAGAAAGAGATGAAAGACAGAGGTGCATGAAAACAAATTTAAAAAATTATATTAGGCATATACTAATATATAATAACTATTAAACTTGTGAGAAATTTTAAACTATGAAATTCATGCTTATATTTAATTACCAAAGATATATGAAGAGCTTACAAAATATTTTTAAAATATCTTCTGAATAAATTTCAGTAATGTTTGGTTCATTTAAAATTTTAATTATATTTTATATATATTTTTATTATATTATATTTAAAACAATTTTCATTGTGGTAATTAAGTAAATTAAACAATGTAAATGCGTATAAGAGGGTAGGCTGAAAAGTTCATAGGCTGAATATGAAGGAGTGATGTCAGAGCTGTGAAAACTTGCATGCATTAATTTCAACTCTTATTAATAACTGCATTGTTTATTTCCAGGCAAACTGACACCAGACTATCCATCCTGTTGGGGGGGGGAAGACATCAAAAGCAGTTATTATGTCATCATCACTGTGATAATGGTTCCCAGCCAAGTGTTTTTTTTTTTTCCTGTTGGAAAACAGAGGATAGCCAGATGGGGTCAAATCTGGAAAAAAAAGGAGGGTGATCAACTAGTTCAAAACCATAATCATGCACAGTGGCCATCAGTGTTTTCCTTTATGGTGGCAGTTGCAAGACATCCAAATCTTGGGTCACCTTCAAGACTCTCCTTTGTCCTAAATTCAGCTGCCCACTTTTGCACTATTGATAAAGCTGGAGTACCATCTCCTAATTTAGCAACCATGAATGTCCTTCGGGATAAACCCTTTTCTGTAGGTACTCAATAACATGACGATGCCAAATGTTGTCCATTTTCAAGAGGAGTTGCTACTAGTTATTTTTTAAGTCTTCTTAATAAAAGCAGTTGAAATTAAAGCATGCAAAATTTCAGCTCTATCATCACTCCTTCATAGTCAGCCTATAAACTTTTCAGCTCACCCTCATATGTTGAGATGTGTATAAAAATACAGATTTTAGTTTTAATTAAAAAAATAAAATAAAATAAAATAATAATAAAAATTAAAATGTAAGTGTACACAACATAAATACTGATATTTTTGAAAATAAGTCTAACCTTGTTTGACCTTTTCAAAGTTTGTTAGATGTTTCATTATTATTGATAAATAAACCAAACTCAGGATTTAATTTATACTAATGACAACCAATAATTAGTTAGACATGGCAATAACAATGATATCTGTGTGTCCTTAAATAAAAATAAAAAAAATTTTTCAACTACTCAAAATCATTTTTATAAACACATACCCATTCAGATCCTAATCAAGAACAAGGACCACTTCCCACTTAAGACATACAAGCAGTTGTCACATTGCAGCAAGCTACCTGACATAATGTCTCCTCAAAATTCACAAAGACAGTATTCCACTCAGGTCAACTGTTAGCTACCAAGACTGTATACCATCCTTGGAGTCACTTTCTTGTAGGTATAACTGACCCATTAATAGGAAAGTCACTATCAAATGTCCGAAACTCCACCCACTTTGTGGAAATAATCAAAGATGCTCCCATCATATCCAACCAGATTTTTGAACCTGGATGTGGTGAGTTTGTTCACCAAGGTACCCACAGAGGAGGCACTATCAATAGTCAAGACAGATTGGCCCCAGATTAATCCCTAGGAGAACATACCAGTATATCAAAAGATAACCTGATAGAGATGCTGATTTTGTGTACCCAAACAACACACTTCAGAATAGGTTCAGACATATATTGGCAGGATGAAGGCTTAATAATGAGCTTGCCATTATCACCAGCAATGGCTGATATATACAAGTACTTCAAAGAAATGGCATTAGAATCCACATCAATAAAGCCCATTCTATGGCTGAGACACTCAATAAGATCATCGATACAGTTCACAATGGAGAAAGAAAACAACAATAACAAATTAGCATTCCTAGATGTACTAATATGTTGAACAGAGCAGAGGTTGAAGACATTTGTATACCGCAAGCCAACATTCACCAGACAATACTTCAACTCCCACCAACCATACAGTGTAAAGAAAGAAATCAACTGCTGCTTACAACATTGAGCAAGTCATAAATAGTGACCCAGAGACATGAACAAGAAATGGTCAGTATAAGCAGTACTCTACAAACTATGAAAAACTACTCTGGGTACATGACAACAGCTCCAACAAACTGAGATAGAAGGGTGCAAGAGGATAACACTCCAAAAACAGCCTCAATCTGCCTACTATACGCGAAGGGATTATTGGAAAAGATACAAAAGATCTGTGGTCCGTATGACATCAGGACAATCTTCAAAAGTGGTTCAAGACTTCACAGACACCTCCTCAGAGTAAGACCTCCTATAGAGGAGAATATGACTAAGGACTGTGTGTACGCTATCACATGCAGATGTAGTAAGAAATACAAAGGAGAAACAGGCCGTCCCTTTAAGATAAGACTATAGGAAAACCGTAAAGCCATAACACAAGGGGAAAAAATCAGGCATATGTATGGAGGGAAAGGGGAGATCACTACCCTGTGTCATGGGGTTGAAATAATACACAAGAATATCACCGGAAAATAGAAAAACTTAATGAATCAGCAGATATGCTAGGCCACAAAAATCTCTTAAGCCGGCCAAACATAGAAATGAATACAATATAGGGTGCTAGAGAAAAACAATAACAAAACTGTGATGTGAGCTCTGGTAAAAAACATGATTACTGAGACATTAGGTTTTGTTTATAAGTCTCAAAAATTTATACTCTGATGTCTTCAAGGACACATGGCCCAGTGGATTAAAAAAGTCAAGCAGTGACATGACTCAAAGTGTTGTGAGTTCAATACCTCAGCTGTCAACAGAATTATGTTAAAGGGAGATAACTGATATCGAGACATCCGGAAGAGGTATGGCATGTAGAGCTAGAATAATCTACCTATGGTGGATGAAATAAGTGTTCAGTTCGAAATTCCAATCACCTGAAGAAGGCCAGAGCCTACAACGGCCAAAATGTCATGAATATGGCATCGAAGATGAGGACAACAGTCCGAACAATGTAAATTATTATTTTTTAAACTTACAGTGCATTTTCCTACATTTTTTGTCAGGATGACAACTTCACACTAACAAAAATACATATTCACAAATGTTTCTGTGTAATTTTCGATTGTCAATAATTAGACCTAATGTTACTATTTGTATTTTGCAAACCTTTTTTCCTGAAATGCATTGAAAAATTTATTTGAAGCAAAAACATAAAATTCAGTAAAAAAAATAAATAAAAACTGTCAAACGTTATTTTAAAATCAAAAAGCGCTATTTAAAAACAAAATCCTGACAAAGTGATTTTCAGGAGAATTAAGTAAAGAATTTCATGAAGCTACTACTCTACTTAAATGAAATATTTAAAAAATCTGAATAGTTTAGAGATTTTAGAACAAACAAAAACGAAAACGAAAAAAAAAAAAAATAATAATCTGGTCATATTCGTGATGATGGTAAAAAAAAAAAAAAAGAAGTTTAGTTTAACAACACTTTTTCTCTTGTTTAAAAAGCTGCTTGATAGAAAGCCGTTTTGAAAATTTATTTTTAAAGAAAGCCCTTTCAAGGTGTGTTATTGTCCTTTGAGGTGGACCTCTTCCCTAAATTACAGGTAGAAATAAAAATTAAACTTTGTCTTTCTTTTCAGACGAATGAACTCACACACACACAAAAAAAGGAATTCTGGAAAAAAAATATAGATGTGAATTTCTTTTATTATGATGTAAAAAAATGATTTATGACATATTTACTACTTCTTCGAGAAATTAATGGTAAAACAAAATTCGTTAATAAGCATTCTTACTTAATTCCTATATTTTTAAACATAAAATAAAATGTTTAAAGTTAAAACTAAAATTAAGTTTTTTTTTTTTTATGTAACTCTCAAGTGTTCTACAAAAAAAAATTGCCCTAAAAAAAACAAAACTGTTTTGAGTTGACATTTGATTTTTTCACTTGTATTCCAATGTTTCCCGAAATAATAAATAAACCTGATTTCAATTTATTCATTTTATTTTATTGCTTTTTTTTTTTTTTTTTAAATCTATATACCAGATGTGGTGGTTAGTTAGGATGAAAATTTCGTTACTGTTTTTATTTCATCTTTAAATAACCGAAGAGGGGTAGGCATCACAATTTTACTAAAAAATGAAAGATTTCCAAAGATACGAATGTTATCTTCATTCAAAACACGTAAAAAAAAAATTAAAAAATTATAGTCACTGCATAAATAGAAATTTAAAAAGGCTTCAGTTTATTTACATTCGAACATCCGAAAAGACACAAAGTAAAAGGTTCAGTTTTGCATTTCTGGAAATCGAAACTCCGCTCTAAAAGCTTGTTTTTTTTTTCTTCTCGTAAATGAAAAAAAGAAAAAAGAATCCTAACGAGATGAAGGTCATATTCATCAGGCAACAAAGCAGATAACATTTCACAGGAAAATACAAATTCCCCCCAAAAGTACACCAAGATTGCTAAGCCAAGTAGAAACACTCGAACCAGTGTCAGCTTTGGTATCTTTTATTTTGGCAATCATTCGAATTATGATATTTGCCAAATTCAGAATTTAGAAAATTGTCAAGTTACTGTTAAAATTTTAAAAAAAATTGATATTTGAGTAGAAAAGTAAAAAAGAAAAAGTAGAACTTTCTTGAAGGCGCAGAGAATCAAATGCTAAAAAAAAAAAAAAAAAAAAAAAAAAAATCATGTTATATATCTTCTTAATACTTAATGATCAATTTTGTTTCTTATCTCTCCAAGAGCATCAAAAAAAAAAAAACTTTCAGTTTACTTTCTTTCTCTAAATTTTTAGACCAAAAATAATGTCCATATTTTTGGAGCTCCGGGGTGGGGGGGCTTATACAGAAACATTAATTTTGTTAAAAAAAAAAAAAAATATATATCAAATTTCAACCAGATTAAATTAAATTAACTACAAACATTAAATGTTTTTCTGTAACAACGAAAAACATGATTTAAAACAAGATATTTTTACTTTATCGAAAAATTCTGCCGATTTTAGAAAAAAATAAGAGAAAAGAATAGTTTCAATAATTCGCCGATATTTTTTACTTTACATTTTAGAAATAACTAATCTCAGAACTGCTGCAATATTTTTTCTACAGAAAGCATAAAATTTGAAAGTCGCGGTAGTTTTTTTTATTTATTATTTACCTGGATTTATTTAGGTATTTTCTTTCTTAATGACATTTTTAATAATTGTGAAGTTAAGAATTTTTTTGCTGCCTATTTCAGTTGTAAAATACACGTAAACATCAGCATGAATGTAATATCAATTCGACAGTTTTATAGCGTTAAATATAATTTTTAAAAAAAAGTAAAAAGAGTAAATTTATATCTAAAACAAAAAGATATTTCTCACGATATGAACACTCACCATTAATTATAAATTATTTCCCAACAACACCATTTCGAGTGGTGTTCGCGGTACGCAGGCGCATTGGAAATTCTTAACTTGCTAGTTACCTCCCTTTGTTTTACTTCGAAAAGGCTCTTTATGCTTCGCACTTGAAAAACCCGCCCAAATTTGTTCCCCTACCCACAAACAGGAGGGCAGCTGTTGTGGATGTCCATGCTCATCTGGTAAAAATGATAGTTTAAGGCTTAGATACATCCAGTGAAACCAATGAACATGCATCTTAATATGACTGCAGTTTTAGGGGGTAACTAGATCAGTAGAAATTAAGTTTCGGCGGGAAATCGACACCAGGAAAAAATTGTATAAAAATTAAAATCTTATATTGTCAAATCATTTTCAAGAAAGTTTGGAGAAAATTCTGTTATTATTTTATTACTGTACTGTACTGTACTGTACTTATTGTAAACTTTAGAACTGGAGAAAAAATGAGTGTGTTAAAAAAAGAAAGTTGTTGTTACCTGTAAAACTAAGCAATAAACAAAATTTAATTACATTCCACTAGATTTTTTTAAAAAGAAATTTCAATTTCAAAATTCTGATAATTTTTTCACGTGTTCAGTTTACGCTACATTAAAAAAAAAAAAAAACAATTGTTTTTAATCCCTAAGAAAAATGAATTTGTTAAATTAATGCGGAATATACACAGAAAAATTACTTTTTTTAGTTTCTTCATTCTGGTGGTACAAAGTTTCTGTTTGATTTTTTTAAAAAGATTACCGCATTTAATTATTTAAAACAACTACAAAAACCTTTTTTTTTCGTTATTACTAACGAAAAAAAAGGTTTTTGTAGTTGAACCCCAATCAAAAACTAACATGCTTAATTTTAAACTAAAGAATCAGTAGAGAGAGAGAGACATATAATCACCTACGTTCTGACGGGACAAAAATCAAAATTAAGAAGAATAAATACTTTAATCTTTTTTTCAAAGCTTAACTAGCCGACACGAAAACCGTAGTTCACGGAGTGCAAACGAAACTTATTAATCCTGAAATGTTGATCGGAAATAAGGCTGAAATCTGATTTTTATATAAAAAAAAATCAAATTATTCAATTGTTAAAATTTGACTCTCTAAAACTAACAAACTAAGTTTTTAGTTCTTACTAAGAAAATATAATTTATTTTCGTTTTCTCGTTTTAGGCTTCTATACTTAAAAAAATTATTGTATGTTAACTTTTTGATGGAGAATTAAAAAAGCCATATTTCTAAGGGTTTTAAGTTCCTCTTTATAATTATAAATCAATGTAGCTTGATCTAAGCTTAATGGATAAAAACAACTGGAATCCAAGAATACTTTCCTAATGATTAAATTTCTGTTCATAAAGAGCATTTTGTTTCTGTTTTTGAATTTGAGTCAACTGGTTTGATGTCAATGTTTATTTATTTTTTAAGCTTATGGACATCAAAAGAGAATGGTATTTCTGGTAGAAATATTTGCATCAACAATAAATTAAGCACTAACACAAAATACTAATTGGTAAAATATATATATGTGTGTGTATGTATATATTTATTTTATATATATTTTATGTGTGGTATTTGATAATCACAAAAAAGCATGAAACCCAGTGTCACAAATTCATATCCATACAACTTTTATATATATATATATATATATATATATATATATATATCAATAAGTCCATAGCCAGAGATAGTTTTTGAGCTTACATGTATCTGTAGAAAATTCGGTCATCCTGTTTTTGTTTTTAACACACTGCATTATTTACTATTTTCCTTTCTACTGCATTGTTTTTCAAGACTGCTCTACTGCACTACTTAATTTCAGTCATGATCATTTTCTGTTGCCATAGCAGGATATGACAACACAATTGCAAAATTCAAACACACTATCATTCATTCATTTGAGTCACTTGCAGTGGCAGGATAAAATTTTGATTTGTAAACAAAATCCGAATGTCCAAATTCAAAACAATAATATAATAAAGAAAAATGTGTATGCCTGTTAAATCATTTGTTTTTACAAACATATGTACATGAATTCAAAAGAGTTAGAAAGCAGTAAAAATAGTTTTTAGTTGAGTTAAAGTATTTGAGTAGTTGTTAGACAGAAAAACTATACTTTACAAAAGATGTTTAAATAGTCCACATTAAAAAAGCAATGATTGAGAAAAAGACTTTGATCATCAGCAAAGATTCACTGACCACCCCTGCTGTTATTGTTGGAGATGATTCATTAGAAGTTGCCAGCACATTTCTTTCAGCATGTGTTGGTGGGGAGTGGCTATGTAACCAACTTCTCTTGTGTTGGAACAGGCTGGAGACAGTCACATCTTTGTACTCCTAAAAGTCGAAATCTGTTGTATTTTATAAGAAAGTGTTTTAGTTTTCTCTGATTGGTCAAATATTTCACACGGTGACGTTAATTTTTAACCAAGAGACACTTTGATTTAAATGGTATGTTTTGTATTGTGGAATTTTGGGGGCATGTCTTTAAATATTGTCTTATTTTGGTAGAAAATAAAGTTTGTGTGCGTTTTAATATGGTATGTATGTGTTGGAACTAGGGTCTATGTTGTGGTGTCCTCCCTCTAAAGCATCTATGTTGGACTCTTCTGCCTACTATAAGATTAGTAGGAGAGAAGGCCTTGGGGAACAGTTGAATAGATTGAACACTGGTCATCTGACACACACTCACTAGTCGTGTAATACTCTTTTGTTGTACTTACTGTTTAATATATGGTATATCCGCAACACTTGTTTTGTTATTTCTTTAACCATTTACTTGGTCACAACAGTCTATTTCTTATATATCTTTATAATAAATATGTTTGTTTTTGGATTCAAAGAAGACATTTTTTATGCAACTAGGTGTGAATACACAGATGGTTCCACAATGTGACTCAGGTAGCACAAAGTCTGGAATAGTGCAGTCATTGAAAGTTGGTTGTAATTGCTGTCTGTGTTGCTTTTGGTGTTGTTTTCCCACAGTAATGAGTCTTTGATGCTGAGCTTTCTCAAAATTTGTAGATGTTTGCTCACCAGTATGTGTGATTTTTGGTGTGCTCCTTCAACTTTGGTTTGATATTAAAGGTTGGTTTTAGTTAAATATTTGTAGCATTTTATTTATTTATTTTGTTAATTATTGTCTTTTTCTATATGAAAATTCTCCATACAACAGGCATCTTGTTATACAGTGCCCCTCCATGTAAATAGCTGATATGATGGAATGAGTGGCGGCACTATAGGTGGTAACCACCTATAAGTATCCGTGAGGACAGCAGACAGCAGAGTTGATCTGGGATCTGCAAGACTAGCGGCCTTCTGATAGCAGCACGCACACAACTGTACTGACTTGCAATGACCGTGCGCATAACTATTACTTCCTTGCTTGTTGTACTGGTTTCTACAAATAAACCTGTTATTATTTATCCACTGTGTTTGTCCATTTCATATTCCTATTAGCACGGAATATGGAGTTGGGCTTTGATAAGCACAGATACAATGCTTGTGGAGTCAGCATGATACAGAATTTCAAGGTTAGTGATCTGACCCTACCACTGATTTCCTAACATAGAATGAAGAGCCTGTAGATGGAAGTTTTCCAACTTCTTGATTATTATTCTCTCTGTTTCTTTTATACTCAGTAACCCCTTGTGTCTTAGTGGCTTTATTGCCTTGCTTTGGGTGAAATGATTAAAGATAATGTTTGTGCTATAGGGTTCACAATTTGTATCTATAAAGAAGTGAAAATAGTATCATTTACCATTTTGTTGACAGGCATATATATAAAATGTTTATTTTTTATTACTGTTAGTATTTGGTGAATATTGGAATTTAATTTGAGAACAATATTTTACAAGTTAACATTCTTGCCTATTTTTCTAATCCTCACTCCAACCTTTTTTCTTACTTTCAAAACCGGCTCCCAAGGCCTTGATTCTTATCAGAGATAAGAATATATTTTCTGACTAACGAGAGAGCTGGAAAATATAAAAAGGAATTCCACCACCATTATTCTTTCCATGGGGCCATAAAGTCTGGGGGAAACCTCACAGCTTGTTCATTCCAATCTTTTTCATTACTTTCAAAACCAGCTCCCAAAGCCCTGATTCTTATCAAAGATAAGAATGTGTTTTCTGACCAATGGAGGGGCAGGAAATTTGTATAACGATTTTGGAGGGAAAAGTCCCCCATCCTTCTGAGTCTCTCAAATCTCCATAAATTTGGAGAATCTTTGCCTATTTGGCAGTGAGAATTTGGTCCATCGTCTGTGAGGTCATCGATAGAGAGCACTAGTCAACTTCGGAACCACTTTCAACCAAAGAAGAGCTACCGTCAGACTGTCAGCCCACTAGACTTCTGTCATCGAGCTATAAACTCACTCAACTGCAAAATTCCTATATCTACCAACATTTTCCTACTCTGCAGGAACTTTGAGGAAAACTGTATTTCTAACCATTAACAACCTTCTACCTGCTTAAAGAAGTTTTTAGGTGCTCAGAGAAATATTTTGAGCAAGCCTTTTTTCTGTTATGAACATTTTCTCTTCCCTTAATTGTCTTTATCCCTTTACCCTTTTTTCTGTATATGTAAATAAACACTTTCTTCTTTTATTGTTACACATCGAGCAGGAGTTTTAAGTCTGTCTTTACTCATCTGCCTAAAAGAGCAGATGAGTAAAAAAAGACGTTTTTGTTGCAATTTTTTAACCTCAACCCTTTGATGTAGAAAAGCTGGGACAAATTTCCCAGCATGTAATAATAAATGTTTAATCATCTAGATTGTTTGTTTTTTGTATACAGTCTTTTGAGAGAAGTGTATTTTTATGACGGCCAGATGGTTTGTGGAAAAAATCTTTCATATGTATATCTTTTTAGGCTCAGTGGTTAAAAGCTGACTAAATTAAGAATGATCCATTTCAAATTTATGGAAAATATTTTTTCATATCTACTGTCCAAAGAGAGACATGGTCTCAAGCTCTAGTAAAAACCCGAACGAGGGTCTTCTGTGAGCCTATTTTTCCAAATAAATAGAACTCAGGTCAGTGGACAAAGGAGAAGACTTTTTGACAGCAAGGGGACAAGGCAAATTAACATCAAGGACAGATGAGAAGCAACAGTTATCAGCCAGCTGCAGAGAGCCTTGAAGTTCACAAGTGAAAATTTTCCTGTGGTTGGACAGCACAGAATGAAAACAAAAAGGATTCAAAGAAATTTTGCGAAGCATAAACAGTGTGAATATAAAAGAGACTTTTCTAAAATTACTATACAGGGTGTAACAGTAAAATTGTCCAAATCATTTTATAGCATAATTGTCCATCCCACAAAATTTTAATATCTAAAAAACACTAAACTAATTGAGTTTCTTTTTTCCAGGTTAAGACGTTTAACTGTCTTGACACCATTGGTCATAAGAGTCACTGAAAAACCCTTTGAGTTATTAAGCTAGAAAGAGAACAGATTAAAATCCTTTTGTTTCAGCCTCACTGTCTTCTCAACTGTGCAATGGTGAGAAGAAAAAAATCATTCAGGCCTTTAGTAATGGGATCAACATTCATACTCTTGCTTCCATCTTCAAAGTTCATTCAAGAGCCATGAAAAGAACGATGAATAAGTTTTAAAAAAAGGAACAGTAGGGAGGAAAACTGAATCAGGTAGTCACAACAGAAGATGGATCATTATTTCAACTTAGAGCTAAAGAGATCATTTAGAAAAGATCCAGATCAATCCATAAGACCTTTGGCATGTGGAAGGGGAATTTCAGCTATGATTGTCCAAAGAGCAGTGAAAAAAGATTTGAAAATGAAATCGTACATGAAAAGTGTGAAGCACCTTGTTACTCCAGGACAGAAAGTTAGAAGGTTAGAGAGGGCAAAGATGATCTTGAATAATATATATATATATATAATCTTGAATAATATATATATATTTGAACTTTATTTCAATCCTTCATGAGCTTCTAGCTATGATTAATTAATGATGAACATGTCATTTTCATTTATGATTGATTTCATCATGATTCTTTTCTTAAGCTTGGAGAGTAATTATACATTATTATAGCTCAAAGTAGAGTCCAATAGTGTTATAAAACCCTTGGAGAATTCCAGTAAGATATATTTAATCATTTCTAAGATACAATGGTTCAAAGCTTAATCTAGCAAATAGACAATTTTGTTTTTACACAATTTGGACAATTTTGCTGCTATACCCTGTATATTCCAATGATGCTCATGGGGCAAGTAAAAGTAGTTGTTTTAGTTTTTTCTGAAAGTTTAGTTTTTTCACACCTTTGTTGTCCTGCCTTCTTGAATTGTTTTCTCCTTTTGTCATTGAAGCCTTGTGTCTTTTCCTAAACTGTAACCCATTTTCTTCCATTTTTTGATAGTAATCATTTTCCAAAACATCAGAAATTTGTTATTCTGCTTTGATAGGTGTACAAATTTTGTATTTGCACCTTTTTTGTCTTTAATAAATGTTTTCCTTTAAAATTTTGCACAGTGGTTGATTCTTAGTTTGTTATTTGCACCTATTTTTACCTCAAGGAGAAGAAAAATGCCTGTTCTCTTTTCCTCTTCTATTCCTACTAACTAGGCTTTTGTGTTTGGAACAAGAATTTAGATTTGGTAGGGACTTAAATTTTTTATACATATTCTGGTGCTTAAACATTCTGTTACTGACTCTCTCCAGTGCCTGACTTGCTTTATTTTTTGAACATTATTTCCAGGTATTTGACATTTGCAAAATGAGTGATAGCTGGTATTAGGCAATAAATAAATAATATTATTAATAAAATATATTCTTGTTATTGCTGTTTTGTTACGTGATTTTTTAAATTTTTTTAGAATTAACTAGTTTATAAGCAACTTGGAGAGCCGAGTTCGAAAACCAGTCAAATCCATTACATTCACTTATGTGCTAATACCTTGGGAAAAGTATGAATCCTCTTCTCCTTCCCCCCAGCTATAATCTTTATATTTATGGGGTGGGTTTAGGCAGGTTAAATGCTAAAATGTTAAGTAACTTCACAAAAGAAAATGTGACATTAAACAAAAAAATTATTTTATCCTGTATTCAAGAATTCTACCAATTTTAGTTTAGTTACATTACTTTATTTTCTATTTATTAGAAACAAGCATAAAAACTTTAAGCAACTCAAGTATTAATTCTTGTACAAAAATTAAGTAACTTGAGTACTGATGTCAACGACACCTTATCATATCTTCACATCATGTTAATATGTACACACAAGGAGATTCTAAAAAAAGGTTTATTGAAAACCAAGAAATAATAATGCCATCATGTACTTTTAATCCTACCACAACAAAAAAACAAAATCCAAAGTTATTTCAGATCTCAAAGAATCTGTAACCTCCAATCCTTGCCTGAAGAAGAGGAGTATATCAAAAATATATTCAAACTTCTCCAATACCAAAATTATTTCCTGCACAACACTAAATGCAAAGACTACAAAATAAACAGGAGATAAATACAAAAAACACAAAACCCACATATAATAATAATCCCAACAATCATGTCAAAATCAACACATAATCCTACCTACCAACTCCATAAAAAAAAAATCACCATTGAAAACTACCTGTGCAACCTTGACATAAAATTCATCAACATTACTGTTAAAACAATATGATATATTTAATATCAAATGAGAGGGCAACAACAAGAGAACAGAGGCAGGGATATACAAAATAGACTGTACAAAATGCCCATTAATGTACATTGGCAAAACCTCCAGAAACCTCAAAAAAGATTATATGAACATCAGAGAGCTATTCTGCATACCAACAATCTAAACACACTGGAAGTTCACCATAGTACATTTGACCACAGTTTTGTTTAAAAAAAAAATACCCATCTGATCTGGAGAGGGGAAAATTCACTGAAAAGAAAATGCATTGAGAGTGCACTAACCTTGCAGTTCTCAACAGTGAATCTAAAACTGGGGACATACATGATTTCACAGATCATTGCAAAGACAATAATAGCAGATTATAAAGAACAAGTTGGTGCAGAAAAGGATAGAGACTTACTTAGAGATGGCTGATTTAAAATCTACAGGCCCCAATGTGTCTAATATTTATGTATATGTGTATATATGCATATGTGTATATATATTATAGGTGGGTATATATATATATATATATGTATCTATATATCCAAATAAAGAGAAAAAACAGACAAATTAAGATTCCACTGTTCTTAGCATTTACTTTTTTAAAAAATTGTTCGATACAACATAGAGCAAAATATTATATTTATGTATAAAGAATTTAACAATATATATATGTATATATACATTTTTAACGATATATATATATAAATATAAAGAATTCAGTTTTAGTAACAATATATATATATATATATATATATATATATATATATATAAAAAACTTAAACACTAATATTCCATGATCATAATTTATTCCATTGGAATCGTAAATACGATCCAATTCATCAGACCTACAAGTTCAAAAAGAAAACAGAAAAAAATCATAATTTATTCCATTGGAATCGTTTATACAAATATATATGTATGTGTATATTTACCACTAATATTATCTATATATGTATATATATTTGTATAAAATTTTAATATATATATATATATATATGAACAATTAATTTTTAACTGTGAAATATTATACAAATATATACATTATATATATATAATATATATATATATATAAACAATTAATTTGGGCACCTCAAGGTGGTGTAATGGTTAGCAAGCTTGTCTCGCTAGAACAATTACGACTGAGTAGTGAGTTCGATCCTCACTGGGTGTCCCATACTTTCGGCCTTGTGCCACATCAGAGCTACGCTTGGAAAATCACTATGAACAATTCATTTTTTAACTGTGAATATATCTATAAAAATTAATTATTAACAATTTTTATATATATATATATATATATATATATAGAGAGAGAGAGATAAAGAATTAATTTTTAATATATATATATATAAATATGTAAAAAATTCATTTTTACAATATAAAAATATGTGCATATAAAGAATTAATTTTTAGCAATATATATATATATATATACATACATATATATATATACAGTGAGAGAGAAATTCATTTTAACTATATATATATATATACATATATAAAGAATTCATTTTCAACTATATAAATGTATACATATATAAAATTTGTTTTTAACAATATTATATATATATATATATATATATATAAAAAGAATTAATTTTTAACAATATATATTTATTGATATAGAATTAATTTTTAACAATATACACACAAATAATCAAACACAAATAAGGAAAAATAGATCCACTTTTGAAAAAATAAACCAGTTTATCTGATGATTGCAAAAGCATGAAACCCGGGGTTACAAACTACTTCCATGAAACTGAATATATACATATATATAGTTGTAGAGTGGATAAATAAAACAGCCAAATGTAAGCAGGTGTGTATACATGTGATGGTGTGCATATGCAGGCAAGTAAATAAATAATTGTTAAATTAATGCATGAGGTGTAAATGGAATAATACTCAATGAGTTTATACAGAGCAAAGATATATATTAATTAGTACATATACATGTACATACGTTTTTGGCGTGTGACTATAGTTTTTGTTCCCAGGTCCTCAGGCACCTGATGAACTGGGTACACCACCCAGCGAAACTATAGTCACACACCAAAAATGTAGGTATACCTATATATACTAATTAATACATATATATATATATATATATATAAAGAATTAATTCTAAACTGTCTATATATCTCTAAAGAATTAATTTTTAACAATATTTATATATATATTCATTATCTAGATATAGAATTAATTAGGATGCAATTTGGCTTGTCATTGATACTTGTAAACCATTTGCTGACCTCTTTGATATTAATCCAGAGTGTTAAGCCTAGGCAATCCTTGATTTACTTGGTAATCCTTTCTAGAATTTTTTGCTTATTTTTCCGATTTTGGGTTGGGTTGGGTTTATTATTCTGTTAGTAGGGTTTTCCTTGAAATTAGACAACACCAAAGCTCCTTCAATAATATTAGAAACTGGAATCAGAAATCCCTATCTAAATATTTTTGGCATTTAAAAGAAACAAATAAAACACCAACAGTAAAAGGGAAAATAGTAAATAGAACAAAAACTTGTAGAACCTGGGATGACCCTTTCCCTTTATGCCTACATGAAGAACTACACATTATCAAGTTTCTAAAAAACAAAAATTCACTAAATCAAAGAAATGAAATAACAGTTTTTTGCAGACACCACCAAATATTTGCCTTAAAAAATTAGTATTTTATAAATGGATAAGAAAAAAATTCACAAGGGAAATTAAAATATATATATAAAAAAAATTCCACAATATCATATGTAAATAATTACATAATACTATATAAAATCTTTTAGCAAATTCAATTAAAACTATATGGTTAAAAAATATAACCCAACCCAATCATAATCTTAGCACTCCTTTCAGAGATCATCAACAAAAAAACAAATGAATAAACACCAAAAAGACTATAATTAGAACATCAATTAGTGTGAGTTTTAGCAGATAGTAATAAAAACAACAGAGCCTGATAGAAATAGCCATTGTAACCAGACAAAAATCCCCCAACCAAACCTTACATGACTCCAAAAACATGACATATAATAAATATCCTACTTTCATCAAAGTAGAGACCCCTTGATAATGAAAAACAAACCCCAGATTACACCTTCATTTGCAAACTATAAATGAGTAAAACATTTCTT
This sequence comes from Acanthosepion pharaonis, assembly GCA_903632075.3. Classification (NCBI taxonomy): domain Eukaryota; kingdom Metazoa; phylum Mollusca; class Cephalopoda; order Sepiida; family Sepiidae; genus Acanthosepion; species Acanthosepion pharaonis. The sequence continues at coordinate 2,698,133 of CAHIKZ030000857.1, read as the reverse complement.
CTGTTAGTTATTCCAGACATCACTTGAAAATGAAACAGTCATCTAAAGTTAAAGTTTAATATTGAAATTAAACTTTAACACTTGTGGACCAGTTTCAAAACAGTAATTTCTGTGTCGTGATAGAATCATATTTTTTAACAAATAATTATAATTTTAAGCTCTACTTCTGTATCGAGCACTGTTTTTAAAAATAAAAACAAAAATACTAAAGAACTTTGGATTATTAATCTAACTATTCTTTCCTATTACATCAACACACCCACACACACACATAAATAAATATAAATATAAAAGTGGACATTGAAGTCAACACTCAGAGACGACAGTCTGTTTCATGCTAGACGCAATTGTCAGGCTGTGAGTGTTGGATTTTTTCTCGACTATTTATATATATGGGTCAGTGGTGCATTGTGGGTAATTTTGGTGGGAGTGGCTTGTTTATTTATTTGTTTGGGTACTTGTTTTTTATTTTCATTTTTTATTTTATATATTTATTTATTCTTTTCAGTTTTCAATGTTTTATTAACATAGTAAAACATTTGGTGGGATTTGCTTAGGTAGCTTATATAATAGTTTGTTTTGGTCTGGGAGGATAATTAAAGCTATTTATTTGTCCAATTTTTAGATCGATTGCCATAGTCTATTCTGTTATTTTGGCAGGGGACAGTTTTTAATTTATTTATTTGGATTGATTATTTTTACTTGCTTTTGCTTATTTATATTTATTTTTATTAGTTCTAATTGTTTTTTTAGTGGGAGCAATTTGTTTATTTGTTCATTTATTTATTTATTTGGATTAATTTTTACTTGCTTTTTCTTATTTATTTACTTATTTTTTATTTTGTATATTTTTATTTACTCTATTCGGTTTTTGATTTTTGAGTAATGTAGTAATTTTTTTATCATTATATATCACTTATAGCTATTTTTACGTTCAATTTTTGGATTGATTGTTGTAGTCTATTCTAACGGTTATTTTGGTGGGATTGGTTTGTTAATTTGTTTATTATTATTTACTTTATTTATTTATTTGGATTATAAATAAATAAATAAAATAAAACAAGTAAAAATTAGCCCAAGCTTTGTGAGATTAAAAATATAAAATCTATTAATTCTTTAGAAATTGCTTTGGTTATATTTAGGATATGAAACTGTACAGATATGTGTGCTTTGAGAAATTTGAATAAGTCAGTATGCTTTAAAGGCAAAAATATAACTTTCTATTCATCACACTACCTGTGCATGAGAAATTGGAGAGCCAAGCTCAAAATTCCAGGTGAGTTTCTTACATTCACTTATGTGGAAATACCCTTGGGAAAAGTATGAATCCACCTCTTCCTCTCCTCCCTATTGGTTAAATAGTAGAGCATGCTTTGTTCTGTAGCCTTGGTTAGCAACTAGTCTAGGGGAAGGACAAGTTCAGCTTTTATGAATTGAATGTGAACATATAATAAGTATTTCTCTCAGTTAAGCTTACTTTAATATCTAACCACTAAAAATATCTTTCTTCCTGATTTTCAATGTACGACATACACATTGATTACTGAAACTGCTGAAATAAATTTCAGCTGTTAATTTGCAAAGTTCATTGTTTAATCATCAAAATTCTTTCCCTTATTGCCAGCAATATTTATTTTTTAATTTAAAGTCAATATTTATTTTGTTAGTAGAAAAATGACTAAAAATGGCAAAGAATGTGGGTTGAGATAAGAAGTGCTCAAAACTTAACAACACAAATTTGGTTCAAATGCACTTAATGTTAAATCTAACTGGGATTAATGTTTGATTTTTTTTCTTATTTGTGTCGTAACATCTGTAAGCAATAGAGTAAATATAAGTTTTGATTTATTTGGTTGATAAATCCTATCTGATGATTTGCAATACATTTTTCCCTATGCTTTTAGCATATGTCACTATCTTTCTTTCTCTCTCTTTATATATATATATAGGGCGAGAGATAGAGACACATTAAATGCTAAAAAGCATAGATAAAAATGTATTATAAATTATCAGATCAGATTTATTTAAATGAATAAATCAAAGCTGGCATTCACTTATATATATTATATATATATATATATATATATATATCTTTCTTTATTTAAATATATCTTTTTAGTTGTATGAAATATCCATCCTATTTTATTTGTGTGTGTGTGTGTATATATATATATATATATATATATATATATTCTCAGATAATAACATATAGCACATACATTGAACACACAACCACAACTCTCTCATGTCATCTTATATACCATCTTAATGACACCAGCACCATAAAAAAAACACCTTAAATCACTGTACCAATAATAACAGGTTGAAATCTTCCAAAATAAGAAAAATCCTAATCAACAATACCAATTTTCTACAAAAACAATTGCAAAAAACACTCACAAATTCTTGAAGCTATCACAATTAAAACAAAAACCCAACTTAAATAAAATAGGATTTAATACTGGCAGAAACATCTTAAACATATTTAATAACTAATCCTCCAAATAATAAATACCAACCCCCGTCAAATTGCTAATGAACTAATCCAACAACACTGTCTGAATACCCCTAAAAATTATCGATAAAAAATAAAAATAAAAAGCAATCCACTTTAAACCAAAACATACAGCCATGACAATAGTTGATGACAACCAAAAGCACTCAGAAAAATCCAAGAACTGGGGTCTTTTTTTTCAACAACTTAGACCCAAATATAAAGAAACTTGTGATAAAGAAAGAAAAAACTGAAAGAAAAAGAAGAAAACTGAAAAAAAGTTTATTAAATGGAAAAGTTCCATAATCTTTAATAACACATACCTCAATAATGACATGCTGCCAAAATATACATATATAATAACCTTAAGGTATTGGAGGCCATTTATATTAAAACAGAGCAACCCACACTCAACAAAAATACATTTAAACCAGTCACAACATATTACAATGCATTTAAACACATGGTTCTGTTGATAACATTTCTTTCCCATGTGGTAATATATGACGTCATAGAACCACATTACGAATTTATGACCTGTGTCTGCTATTCTGTGACCACTATCGTCACATAGCAAACTTCTATGTAAACATAACAGGATGTCATCTTTGATGTTGAATATCTGTTGTAATGTGCATATAACCACTCTAAGGATAGCTCATGTGAGCTGGATGCTTAGATTGAGGAACAGAATAATAAAAAATATCCAAATGTTGGACAGTTTTGTTTATTTTCTCCTGAAACTAAAGCCACTATACAAAGCTTAGAATGGTTCATGATCAAACTTAATAGATATTCATTGTCTGTTATATCTAACAATATATGTTTGAATATATATTTTTAATCAATTCACCCCCAGCAACATGACAATGCCACTAATACACAAGGGGCTACAGAGAGTGAAACTGAATGAAAAGACTTTATAAATTACTGGAAATCCAATGCTAAACAGGAAACACGTGATAAACCTTGACTCCTGTTCAAAAGATTGGACAGGAGTGTGAACAGGATGATAGGCAAACCTATCTACTCCTATTATATATACAGGGTGCGATGGGTATATTGTCACCATTTTATATTTTTAATTTCGTTTTTTTTTTTTTTTCGACTGCACAGTATAGTAGGGTCAATTGGGCACAATCTGTGAGAAAAAGAGCACTATGACACAATTCACTTTGTCAGAAATTTGGAAGCAGCTTGCTGTACTGCTTGGCATTTGTGCCAGAAGCTCCAATACAAACATTTCAGAGTGTCTGGGTGTCAATCTGAGGGCAGTGCAGAGGATTCATAAAGATTTAGATGATATATCCAGTCAACATCATGATGTTTGAAGTGATCACTAGTGATGGCGATGTTATGCATCCATCCATCATCCCACAAAGCCTGAGACTCAACATGAAGACCTTGAGGAGATAGTGCTGACCTGGGTCAAGAGGGTGGCTGCTAGAAGACCCTATGTCTGACAACAGGACTCTGCACTATGTCACACAAGCAGGGAAACCCAGTTATAGATGTTAGACAATTTCTGCGACCACATCACCCTCTTATATCTGACCACCGAACTCCTCAGACTGCAAGTTCCTTGATTATTATGTGTAGGGTGCAGTTGAGCAAGATGTCTACAAAACTTCTTTTAACACCAAAGATAAAATGAAGGCAAGGATTATGGCAGCATAAAATCCCTGGGCTTTGTAACACAGATTCAAACTACAGCAAGCAATAACTCAGTAGATACGCCTAGACATAAATAGCAGAATGAGAACACTGAGAAATAAAGAGATCAGATTGAAATTCCCAGGTTACCTGGATTGACAGATACACGGATACCTGAACAAAGCCAGATGGCATAGTAATCAATGTTATGATAGTAACAACAAAAGTAAGACTATTGCCAAATGGTATATATATATATATATATATATATATATATATATATATATATATATATATATATCTTCCAATCCAGATAACTTAAATCTAATTTCAAAGTGCTTTAGGTCATTGTCTTGTTGAAAGATTTACTTTCAACCTAATTTTCAATGTTTTGCTGAAGACCTCATGTTTTCCCTATGGATTTTCTTCTATTTTTCATTATTTCTTCAACTTGGGAAAGAGAATAACACTAACAGCAAAAAACACCATCATGACATTATGCTGCCATCAATATCCTTTCTATTTGAAATTGGTATTCTCTGATTAAAGATTCCCTAGGCTTTCAGAAGACATAATTCTGGTCATTGTACCCAAGCATGTCAAATTGATTTTCATCCAAGCATAGCACACTTTCCCAAATGCTTTGGTCTTTGTTGAAGTTATCATATGCAAATCTTATGCCAACATTGACATGCTTAACTTGCAGTTGTAACTTTTCCTCTAGTTTTTTCTTCATGACCAAGTACAGAACCAGTAGACTTTAATATGCAATGCTCAAATGGTCTGGAATATTGCAGCTGTTTAGAATTAGTTCTTAATAGCAATAGTATTATGGCGTAAAAGTCCTTAAAAGTTCAAACTTTTTGAACATTGATTGAACCAGTCCTACTGTATGCATCAGAAATTTGGACATTATCTGTTTGTATTGAAAGACAACTGGATGAAACATATACAAATCTAGTTAGAAAAATCCAGAACATCAGGTGGAGATCCCATGCAATGCTTAACACAGTTTACAGAAAACTGTGATCAATCTCTCTTAAGCTCAAACACAAGCAACATCATGATGTTGACTGGATATAACATCTAAATCTTTACGAATCCTCTGCACTCTCTTAAGCTCAGTGACACAAGGGTTCCTATATGATCTCCAAAGTTAAGCAACATTGAGCTTGGTCAGTACTTAGATGGGTAACTGCTTGGGAATACAAGCTGCTGTAAGCTTGAAAGTCTGGATGATGTAATGTATAATGGCTTGGAATTGTTAATCAGAGAGCTGAGTTCCAGTTCCAAGTTGGGTTTGTGATAATCATTTACAAGCAAATACTCTTGGGAAAGTTATGAATCCACCTCTTACCCCCTAGCTATGGGTTAATTAGTAGGACTAGTATTACTAAAACCATTATTATCTCCCCAAAAATAACATTGCATACAAAATATTTAAATTACAGCATTAAATAACCCATAGAGGTTGATATGCTGCTAACCAAAAACAACCAACTAAAAATAACTAAACTTATTGTTTTAATGACACTTTTTTTTCAAGAAAAGATAATCAAAGATAGCTTTCGAATTTTTCCTATTTTTACTGATTGTTATTGTGTAACTCTCATTACAAAAAAATACATTTTGGAAAATAAAAATTTGTGGTATTATATCAATAAATACCTCACATTCAAATTTCACACCAGGCCATCAAATGGAGTCAGGTGTAACAAAGAGTTGATCTTGGGTTACTCCCAGCCACTGAATGCAGAAGTATATGACCTCACATCTGTATCAATCATGGCAAGTGTAGGAATGAAAATGTTGGACAGTTGGATATATAAACAACAGCCACAGGCAGTCTCTCACATGCAGCAGGTGGAGAATGTAGTCTATGTGTCAAACTGGTGAGGGTAATGATGGAGGCTAAATAACACAGACTGGCCAAGAGTAACTGACAGAATATTGGCATGAATAAAATGTTAAGTAATAAAGATTTAAGTTTTGTGTTATCATTTAAATGGCATTTCAATTCATTGCAAAGTTTTTCTGTAAAAATAGTAAAATATTAAGTGATTTTAGGTTAGAGAATTCAGCTGGATTGAGAAGAGAGAAATTCATGCCTTTCCCAAGGGTATTAGTTCAAAGTGAATACAATCAATCTCAGCTGCTATTTGAACTTGGCATGCCAATTCCATTTTCCATGTTGTTAGCCATTAGGCTGCCTGCATCTTCTTTTAATCAAATGCTGAAATCAGAAAAAAATAAATAATAATCAATTGGGATTAAATTTCAAAAACTGGAAAATGTTTGGAGAATTTTTTTTACTTAATTACATATTTAAAAGAAATGATAAATATTTATAATTTTTTTTTATTATACAATAGCAAACATAATTTCTAGTGCCAGATAAAGTTCAAAAGTTACCATGTTAACTACATTGTATATAAAAAAAGAATTCTCTTTCAAGAGAATATAGACTCCCACCTAAAATATGTGTGAATGTTATTAAACAATCAAATAAAATGCTAAAGTAAAGATTATAACTCTTGCTTAGATTAAAGCTATGTAAAAGGCAAGCTGTTGTCTTTCATTGAGCTTCAAACAATTCAATAGTTTCTTTGAACTTAAAATCAAATGCATTAAAAAACATAAATTGAAACTGAAGTATTTTTTTTTTTTAAACTTGACTCATCACTATCATCCCATTCCCTCTCTGCAACATTTTTAACATTTCTGTTTTTAATTTCTGTCTACTTTCACTTGATAATGGAGACAACAAATACATGGTTAAATATTAAAAAAAAAAAACGTTTATCATTACAATCATTCAATGAATTTTCCTTTATTATTGTTTTCATCAGTTCAAATATTATGATGGACATAACAAAGGAATGTGACTGTTCGTCTGAGTAATTGATTGATTGGTAAGCTCTTAATTAAAGGTTTCTGAAAGAAACTCAAACTGTTGAATAGTTCTTGTAAAAAAAATTGATCTCTGGAAATTACAAAGAAATGCTGAAATAAGAAACATGCAATGATCTTCAAATATCATGAAAGAAAATTTTTTAAAGAATGGATTCAAAAGGTTAAAAATATTCAACTTGAAAATATAATAGAATTTCATTTTTTAGTTTTTAGATAGAATGCTTAATTATTTCATAGGATGGATTTGAATAGTTAAAAATTCAATATGGAAATGTGATAGTCTCCAAAATAAAACATTTCATTTGTGGATGTTAACAAGCTTGTAGGTGTTGTCTATATTTTTTAAGTGAAGGTTTGTGTACAATATATAAACAAAGAAGATAGGAGAAGCATTGAGTTTCTACTATGGATCTTTATATTATGTTGACTGTATTGAAAAAAAATTAAATGTCTCTTGACTATGTCTGTTTTCCTTTTTGGTTCAGAAATTATTTATGGGAAGTAGGGATAAGAATGGGTAAAGATGGTCCAGCTCAAGTCACCCTTGTGCTGAGTTGGGATGGCTAAATCTCTACTTCATGAGTAGGGCGCTGAAAACATGTCCAAACGATCTCATTGGAAAGAGAAAGATTCTGTCCTTTCTGGAAGTGGGGTCATGTGACCAGAAATTCCATTCTGGTTTCTTTATAAATGCCATTATGGAAAAATGAATTTATTTTTTTTATTCTTTATTATTATCTTTTATTAGTTTTATTTCATTTTTACACACATTTAACCATTTTACTATTTGAGAATGGAAGACTGGCAAAGTAGAGGAATCACACGTAAGTTCAAGAATATATGGATGTAGTATTTTGGAGGGTAATTCTTTTGTTGGAACTTTGGGAATAAAAACAAACTGACTCAAGAGTATAAGGTATAATCAAGTATTTTTATTTTAGAGTGAGTCCTTTGATATTCAGTATAGAAAAATGTTTGTTAATAAGGTGGGTATTGGTAGCAGTCTGGAGAAATGTCTGTTTTGGCTCGTATTCGACAGTTTGGAAAGTCACCACTTGGTAACAGTTGTAGTCATCTTAGAAACAGATCAGCATCAGTCTGCTGTATTTTTCTCAGTCCTAAGCAGAGCAGAAATATCATTAACAGATGACCTCTTAATTACCTTTACATGCGTTATGAATGGCTGGTTTCTCCACAATAGTATTGTTTTGTCATTACTCTTGTTCTCCCTCTTACTTCTACCTCAGAGGTGTCAGCTTATATCCTTTTGACTGGGCTCCATGACTTTGGTGTGAACATTGGTTTCAGTTAATATCAAAATTCTCTTTGTGCCAATTTTTTTGATTGGCTCAAATTATTTTATTTACTGGCATTTTTTTGTTTTTATTTTTTTTTATAACAGAAGTTATGCAACAAGCCTCCATGATTTCTCTTAGTTTTCAGTTATAATTTAATTGGTTCCCTTCCTGAAAACTTCTGGTGTTTTTTGGCTGGGTTTAGGCTTTTCTTCTTCCTTTTTTTATTTGAGGTTGCCTTCTTGTTAGTTTAGAGAGAAGTATATAGAGAGAAGGAAAGAATTAAAAAAATTTTTTTTAAATAACAATAACATAAGCCATAAAAAAGAAATCAACATTTTTTTCAGTCAGTATCCAGCAGGCAAGGTAGTAATGCCACTAAAACACAAGGGATTACAGGGTGTGGAAGAATTAGGTACAGAAACAATAATGATGAGCAGAAAGAGAATAATCAGGAGGACAGTAAATAGCTATTGACATTGTATTTAGATTTTTGGAGATTAAAGTTGGCTGGAAAGCATGGGGCCAGAAAGGAGTTCCACAAGTGAGAAGTGTGAGAAAAGAAACTGTTGCATAGAATTTATGGCTACATCTAGCCAGCTTAACTGTAAATTGATGAGATCTCAGTACCAGTCTAGTGCTGCACTTAAATTCAAAAAGACTAGATACCATAGCGAAGGGCTCATCTGAACAATTACCATGATAGTATTTGTAGAAAAGACATAGAGAATCAACTTTATAGTGGTGAGAAAGTGATTGAAGCTGAGCTGCCAGATCAGGTCCAATAATATTGCTGATTCTTCTTTCAATCTTATCAAGAAGCTCAAGGTAAATATCAGGGGTACAACTAAAATCAATCAAATACTATGCAATTATCAATGTTGTAAGCATAGTTTCAAACTTGATATTTGTAAATTAAAGCAACATACAAATTTACTCTTTGAGAAATTCACCCCCTATTTCTAAAATAACAAAAAAATCAGTATTTAAATTCTGAAGAATGTCATGGATAGCGGAAGACCTAATGAATATTACAGTACTATGAATACTAATATCTACAAGAATTATTCCCTTAAAAATTTTCCTTATTTTTTACAATCAGATCAGTCAATTTAAGTAGTACCAGAAAAAGAATTTAATGTTTCACTTTTGTCTAGGGATAAATAACAAGAAAGACTTGGATTTATATCCTTGGTTGGCAACCAGTGTAAGAGAAGGTATACTCTGAATTCAAACCAGCTTGGAGAGCCATCTTACTTAAGCTACACCACTGCTTCTACAGCTGCAGTTCATTTGGTACCCCTAAGAATGGGTTATGGAACTTGTGATCATTATCAAACCAATGCTTTATGCATGCTTAAGTTTACACAATTGACAATGATAAGTTATGAATTTTATTATTTTGAGCATTTTTAGATCTTTTGTATTTCTTGTTTTGACAAGTTTCAATGACTTATCATAATGTTATCAGTTTGCATTGCTAATAATAATCTCCTTTTAGTGATAAAGATTTTATTTCTCTAGTTTTACTTAATCTTTTTATATTATTTTAGAGTGAGCATTGTACTTATGAAAATAAATGACAGGCTTATTCACCTACAAATTGGTCTTTATTTACAATATTTAAACTCGGACTATTGTCCTCATTTTGTCCCTTTGACCATTGTCCTCTGACTTTCTTCTGAGCAGTACTAAATAACAAAAGTACATAGTATTTTTTTAAGTGAATTTCAATGACAGTATTTAGATACATGTACATAGATTTATTCAATTACTGTCATATCATGATGAAGCACTGGTTCCTGTCTGATCAAGAAGTTGGGTATGGTCAGTACCTAGATTTAGTTATATATTCAGTTAAAAGTAAAATAAACTCATCCTTGATAATGGCTAAAGGTATATCAGAAAACACTTGCAAAACATTCAAACAATTTTTATATAGTTTGTGCCCTGAAAAGAGGAAAATAGTATGAACACATGAGAAATTATATAAAAAAAACTCAAGCACAGCACCTTGTCAGTCATCTTCAACGAAACTTGCATATATATATATATATATATATATATATATATATATATATATATATATATATATATACACACACATAGATAGATAGATAGATAAAACAAACAATAGTGCATTACAATAAACATTCCCATCCACAAAGATATTTAAGTATTAACAATATTGTTTAATGTATATTTGTATAACTCATTTAAAATGCATCTGTAAGATTAAATAATAGATTTTTTATGACAAAATCCGTGATGTGGGAAATGCATTAATCATTTCGTGAATATTAAATAAGCCTTTATTATTTTATTTTTAATTACTATTCCTTTCATCTGACACAATTCACTTCTCTCTTTTTCATCCTTCTCTCTATTAGTTTTGGTACATGTGTAATGGTTAGTAACTTGGAATGAGGAATTAGTGAGCTGAATTTGAATTTCTGGTTGAGATTACTACATTCACTTTCTATGGGCTTTTTAACTGTGGTTGGCAATATGTCTAGAAGAAGGACAACTCTGAATTCAAAATTCAGACATCTGAAGCTGTATAAAGACGTTTAGACATAAGAGTGCAAATATCAAGTCTGTAAAACAAAAACAGAATAGATTTCAACAACTATGGATGATTGCACTGGAGAGAGATTATCTAGAATGTTGTTGACACTAACTAATATTGTGACAAGAAATGCATCAGTCTCATATCAGTGTGGGAAGTAATATTGCATTTGTGGAGAGGGAAGCTTAACTTCTTCAATCATAGCAAAATTAATTGGTTCAGAACATAATCTCTATAATTAGCAACTGAGTATTGGTGAATATTAAATAAGCCTTTATTAGTAATTCTATTCCTTATGAAAAAAATCATAATAATGCTGACTTGATCTCTCCTATGCTTTTAGATTTTAGATTTTTTCCTAATTAAGAAAGTATATTAATGGTCTGAATAAATGAAAAATTGATGTTGCCTAATCAAGTGAAAAGAAATGCTGAAATACATCCTCCCAAGCTAACAAATTGATCTCCTGAGTTAATTTTAATGAGTATAGGTTTGTGCTGTCATTCTGAATACTGCTAAATCTTATGCCATAAAAGCATTGAACCCATGAGAGCCATCTTGTGCCTCCAGCTCTCATTGTCGTGGCAGAGCATTGGAACTTCCTCCAGTGCCAGATTAATTTGCTGGAGGTCCTGGCAGATGATGTCCTTCCAGTGGCTGTCTGGTCTACTGTGAGGTCAACTGGTAGATGACTCTGGTAGGGTGGTCATCAGATTTTTACAGGACATGACTGAGTTAGCGAACATTTTGTTTAGAGATGGTGTGGTGGATACTCAGCTGGACCTTTTCATTGGACACAAGATTGGACCAGTGCATCACCCTCAATGGTCCTGAGAGCATTGAACTCAAAGCACTGGATGTAGGAAATGAAGGTCTTTCTGAGAAGCTACATCTCAGTACCATATATTAGATAACATATATATAATATAGTAGATAACAGCAATAAGAATATGAAACGAAATTTTGCATATGTAAAAAAATTCTTTATTCACTTCTGGAGTCTGTCAAATTAATGTTGGCTGAATCAAAGGTATATTTCTTTGAATGTTCGATGTTCTTTTTGCAAGTGTATGAGGAATTTTGTTTCACTCCTTGTAGATCAGGCATTTATATCATTTCTTGTTATCTGATTGTCTTGTGTTCCTTCCTTATTTATGTTGGTGCATTCACTGACATTCTTTGAGGCCCTATTCTGCACTTGATAGCTTTAAAGTTACCATCTAAATGAATCCTGGAAGTACTTTGGGCTTTTACTGTTCTGAGGTGACATCAAATATAAAACTTATTTTGGTATCTTTTATGGTGAACCCAGTATATATTGAGGTTACCACAGATCAAAAATGAGTCGATTGTAGTTGGGATCTTTGAGCCAATGTGAACAATGCTTTCCTTAGCTGCATAGTATGTACTTTGCCAGGGCTACATCAGTCAGTTATGTGCCATGCATGATACATGCTTAGGTGAACATAATCTTTCAATACATGACTGACAAGGCAGATTTTTTTCCCACAGTAGGTTGCCATTTCTTTCTGCAGTAGACAAGTTGCCATCGAAGGTTACAGAACCAAGTCTGTCTTGCTATTTACCCATAGCTAGGGGGAGAAGAAGGGGATTCATAACTTTCCCAAGGGTATTAGCGTGTAAGTAAATGTAATGGATTCGACTGGAATTCGAACTCAGCTCTTTGATTCCTCAATCCAAGCCACTATCCATTATTCCACCATGCCTCCCTACAGGACTACATACAGATTTAAATTCAGAGTTTTTGTCATTAATTATTTTGGTTTCATATTCCTACATAATCTAGTACTAAGGGTTAGAGATTATTTAGTGATTTATTTGTTGCTATCACTACACATTTCTTGGGGACAACATCCAACTAAATCAGAGCTCTATGGACTCATCCCTGATATTTCTACAATCTTATATGAAGATAGTATTCACTTTGCAGGACACTGCTGGTAAGCAAAAAAAAGAACTTGTGAGTGATCTATTGCTCTGGGCACCTAGCCACGGCACAAGATGGGCTGGTCACTGAACAACCACCTATGTTAAGCAACTATATTATGACACAGAATGTCATCCTAATGACCTTCCGACCTTGGATGCAGGACAGAGATGGTTGGTTTTATGATGTCAATGAACACTCATTGTCACTTCTGTAATGATCATTGTAGTAAAGATTTTGTAATCACAGATAAAACTATAGTACACCGTTGAACGATACTGGTGCCAGACACCTTCGAATAACACTTACACTAATAGTATGTGCTTGATAATACTCGCTCGAATAGTAATCTGTATAGTAATAGAAGATAGACTAGAAATGGAGATCCTTTAGATATCACGCTCCCTCCTACTTATGTGTTTCCTCTAGGGTCATGTGATCTACTTAATTCAATAATGGGATCACTTGTGTTTGCTCACTGATGATCTATGTTCAAACTCAAGTGTCAGCAGCAACACTTTATTCCTATACAACAGTTGGTGTGATAGACTCAAGAATGTCCGAGCTAGCTTGACTGAATAAGAAATAAATGAACATTAGATTCAATTCAGAAATTTGGTATTTCTTGGCATAAATCACATATTACAATCCATTATAAAACTTATTTTATTCCTTATTGAAGAATCTGGAATTCTGGATGAAAATTATCCTCGATAATGTTTAATTTGTCTTTCTCCTATTTTTAAAGTTTTTTTTCCATTATAAAGCATACTCACAGTTTGAATAGATTAAAATATTGATGTTGCTTGATCTAATGAAGTGAATTGCAACCTAGTAAACTGACCTCCTAAGTTTATTTTAGTGTGTATAGGTTTGCAATGTCATTCAGAATATTGACACATTTTCTGTTTAATATATTAAGTCATTAAATCTCTTTACTCAGAGCTTTTAACAGCAAACCTATAAGAGTTCACCAAGTGTTCATCAAAATCTGTCAAGGATAGAAATATGATTTAGAGACTGACATAAACTTTCCATTCTTTATATAAGATTATTTCAACAAGGATTATTTTTTGGAAAACATGGATCTTTATGTTCGTAATGACAGAGAGTCAAAAGTACAGTTTTTAACTACCTTCACTCTTCAGTAGTGATGATTAGAATTGTAAACCTAAACATGATGAAAGTGAATTTATACATTTTTTTGTTCTTGACAATTTACAATAAAAATATTAGACACTATTTATTCTCATAATGCAGACATGAAGGTCCAGGTATGCTATGTTTTCTGTCTTTATTTAATCATTTTGCCCCCAAGCAAGACAACAAAGCTACTAAGATGCAAAGAGTTTATAGTTGACTTTCTTCACAAATTTAACTTGTAAAAAATTTCACTCTGCTTGTTGTGCAGATATGTGTTATATTTTCTCTGTGTGGGTCATGTGTAATTATATCAGATGCTGCTGCTGTTGCTACTGCTGTGGTTTCAATAACAATCATACCACTGAATATATTGCAACAAAAGTGTTGCCTGTTATATGACAATGTTTTACTGTTGGAAATATACTTTTGCCAATGTAAATAATATTAAATTTTGTCAATTTTGGTCATTCATGCTTGTAAATTGAAGCAGGCTTTCATTACATATTAATAAGAATACATGGCAAAGTAATGGTTAGTGGCTTGGATTAAGGAATTGGAGAGCTAAGTTCAAATTCCAGTTGAGTTCATTACATTCACTTCCATGCTAATGAAAGGTATGAATTTTACCCCTAGCTATGGGTAAAATAGCAGGACAGACTGAGTTCTATAGCCTTGTGTGGCACCCAGTCTAGGAGAATGAAACTCTGAGTTCAAACCACCTGCTGCCTTGTAGATCTTGCCGCTTAAGGCAAAGGCTAAAAGAAGGTAGCTTCAAAGATAAATCCACCACTGAGAGGGAGGACTGGGTAACCTCAACATCCTTGGTGCAAAAGGAACCAGCAAGCCATTGCACTCTTCTGCCTTGAATATCACCATGAAACACACTTGTGAGATGGAGGGGAGTGGTCACTACAGTGGCGCAAAAATGCGCTTACTGATTAAAATGAATGAATATTAAGGAAAGCTGATTCCATACCCTGACCACTACAGTCTTAATATCTTCAAGTCAAAGTTCACTTCTTATTTATCCTCCTTATCCTCATAATTTTTGCTTCCTGCCACATTCTTTTTCACTTGTATCATACTTCATTCATCATAACCATTTTATCAATTACACTCTATCTTGGGTGGCACTTGACATTGTATTGGGGGGAAATTTAGTATTAAAAATACTCAACTGACCATTGAACTGCATTCAAAGGTAACAGACATCTGCTATGAACATCTATTTTTTCACTATATTTTAAGTAAAGAGTAACATATTTTTTTTTCAAAATCCATTTAAGTACTCATGAAATTAAATATTTTTTTAATTTTTTATAAAGGCCACTTTATTTTTATAAAGGCCATTTTATTTTATTGCTGTTGCCCACATTTTCAGTCCATGGAATTCTTGGCATCCTTCTGTATAAGCACATTTCTGTTGCCTCATGTCTCTTCTTCATCTTTGAAGAGATTGTCCATTAACTGCCATATAGGAAGACATATATCAAGTAACAGTTCAGTACGCTTTTCTTTGTTTCTAACAAAGTTTTTCTCTCTCTTAATACTCTGCTTAGCTTTTGGAATGCATCTTTGTCTATTCCAATGTGCCTTTAAATTCCAGTGTCCCACTTTCTTCATCTTTGAGGAGATTGTCTATTGTAGTGATATGTAATTGAGGTTCTGTATAAAAGGCAGTATTGTTATACCTATGAGGGTCTTATCTTCTCTTGATGAGATGACATCTATCAGAGAGAATACCTATCATAACAATATGGCATCACCGATTGGTTATGGATTTGTTTTTGGCCTCAGCAGGGTGTGAGGCCATAAAAAATATCCATCATGGTCTATCCCAAAATGTTGGAAGATTTAGCATATAAAGAAATTGCTGCCATCATAAAAACAAATATACGGCCCAAAAAAGATTGATCATAGCAGAAAGAACTAAATTTATTGAAAGTACGAAACTATTATGTAATATGTACAACAATTGAAAGAAATGTTGAGATATTGTGAGTTTGAAAGAATGAGTTCAAAATAAATGTCTATTGAAGATGAGCTAATTTTGCTAAGATTGATTGAAGGAATATTTGATATCTTGTACAAGTATAAAATTCTAGAGTGACACCAAGCTTATAATATGAATCTGGAAGTATGTGTCAAGTTCTTATTGGAATTGATTAAAAAAATTAACACCTCCAAAGGCAACATGGAGACTTATAGTGCTACTAAAAGCTTACTTGTATGCAGATATTGCAATAAGGAACATGAAAAAGTCAACTTTAGCAAAGTATTTCATATCAGCAAACTCATGGCACATTGTTTCAATGTTTGGCAACAGGAATGTAGGAACATGAAAATAGCAAAAATAAGTGTCCTGCCTTTGGAAAATGGTGTTTTAAGTGTAAAAACTGGAATCATTCCAAGAAGGTATGCACATATGAAAAGCAAGTGGAAAATATAGATCCTCTGGTTAAAAGTACAGAAGTATTTGAGATAAAAGCACAGGATAAAAGTAGGGAAATGGTGAAGTTGAACGGAATGTCATTACTCATGCAGGTGGATATTGGAAGCAATGTTGTGTTGATACCAAGGAATTTTGAGGAAAGAAAGGGTAGACCAAAGTTAAAGAAAATTAATCATCAAAATTTTAGGATGCTTTGAAAGCAAGTTTGAGAGAAAAAATAGATTTGAGATAATACCCATCATAGTGATGGAAAACATCAAAAGTCACGGTCTTTTCGGAATTGTTAAGAGTGGATACATCAAAGCTGATAAATTCCATGAAGTCTGTAGAGCATGATGTTGGATTATAAAGAGGATCTGAGGTGAGTA
This sequence comes from Acanthosepion pharaonis, assembly GCA_903632075.3. NCBI lineage: Eukaryota > Metazoa > Mollusca > Cephalopoda > Sepiida > Sepiidae > Acanthosepion > Acanthosepion pharaonis. The sequence goes on along the minus strand of CAHIKZ030000857.1, from coordinate 2,681,298 downwards.
TTTCGCTTAAAAAAAAGCAGTCATATTTTCAAGCCTGAAAAGTTTCTGTTCACATGCTACTCTTGGTGGTTGCTAAGATGGATGAAATGGTGGAACAAGGAATATTGGAAAAACTCAGTCAGGGTGGTAGCAATTGGGCATCACCCATTGTGGTGCTACACAAGCCCAATGGAGAATTAATGATTCATGGCAATTATAAGGTGGGCAGTAATTACTAGATATATTTGGATTCATTCCTGTTGCCAAACATTGAAACAACATGCTATGAGTTTGCTGGTATGAAATACTTTGCTAAAGTTGACCCTAAGTCAGCATATAATCAGATAAAAATTGATAGCAAATTCCAAGAAGTCACCACAAGGAACATCACAATTGGATTAATAAGATGGACTTGTCTGCTGCTTGGGGTAAAAACATTGTCACATTTTCCTAGAAGTCATCCAAAAAGTTTTAGAGAGGATTAAAAATATAATTGTATATCAGGATGATATTGGCATTGGTGCATGTAGCAAAGAAGAGCTCAAAATTAAAATGGAGCAAATTTTGATAAAATTAAATAGCGTAGGTATGACAATTGCGATAAATGTTAGTTTAATTGTGAAAACATTTTGTACCTAGGATATCAAATATCCAAAGATGGTATCTTGACAGATGATAAATTCATTATAAGATATCAGAGATAGCTGCATCTAGAAATAAAAAGAGAATTTCTTTGAGGATTAACCAATTTCTATAACAGATATCTGCCACAATATAGTGACATTGTGGAACCATTTAATGAAATAAAGAAGAAGAATACTGAGTTTCAATGGACAAAAAGACAGGAGGTTGCTTTCGAGAAATTAAAAAAAGGCACTCATAAACAAACCAGTTCCTAAAATCTTTGACCCAGTGAAGGAATATATGTTATCTACTGATGCTAGTAAATGTGCTATAGCCACAATATTGTTACAGGAGGATCACCTTGTAATGTACTTCTCTTGAAAACTAACAGTAGTGGAGGTGAATTATTTGAATATTGAGAAGGAGACATTGGCAATTGCATGGAGCATGGAAGGAGTTAGAATTTTTTTGCTGGGAATGAAATTTCTATTAAAATCTTATCATAAGATTTTGGAAATTATATTTAACTCCAGAAGCGAGTTGTCAAAGGTCACATCTGCCAGGATATTAAGATGGGCAATTAAGCTTATGGCATTCGACTATTACATCATATATATTAAGGATGGCTGTTTTATCCTATATTTGGAACTCATCAGTAGTGCACATCCACTGAAACCCAGACCATTACAATATGATGAAAATGTCATACCAACTGTACCAATGGGCCTCGGTGATGAAGAGGTAAGAAATTAGACTTGATATAGGAAAAGGTGGAAAGTGCTGGAATGCTGAAATTTAAAATTTATTTGCTTTTAGACATGCCAGGGCATGTAATCTAGCCAATTTCATTCTGTTTAAGTATCTATCAAAAATCAACTAATAAAAATGACCTCATAAATTTCTATTCTCACCATAATAACAAAATAAAACCTGGAATAATTATGGGATTATATGGGAGCACTCAGCATTCCAGCAAATCCAACGAATTAAGATACATTGCTCTACTCTCCAACTCTATCCCAACTACAACTGAAAAGAATTTATCTAAACTTAACATAAAATTTGTTACATCTACTTCTAAAACAATAAGAGACTTAATGCAAAAGAAAATAATAATCTAAAATTCCAAGGAGGAATTTACACTATTGCCTGTAATGATTGCTACAGGGAATACATAGGAGAAATCTCTAGAAATTTAAGTAAGAGATTATATGAACACAAAAGAAATCATTTATAAAACATTCAATTCATTAATTGCTCCCTGTAATAAGTCTGATCACCCACCCAACGAAAAAAATTACTTTAATTAAAAGAGAAACAATTTATTAAGGTGAAAGTTTATAGAAAGTGCTTTAAGCACTAGGCCATCAACAGCAAATTCATGTGCCTCTCTTACAACATTTCACCTTTTTTGGTAGATCTATTATCACAATGTAGGATATTTAATAATAAAAGCAGTAAAAACAAAAACAAAAGCATAAGGAAACAGAATAAAAGTGGCTAGAGTATATGCTCAGACATATCTAAAAAAAAAAAAAAAAAAATTCAGCATTCCAACATTTTCAGCATTTCCTCTAAGTGCATCATTATAATTGCTGATTGTGTTTTTATATCTCCTCTACCCCTTCCTACACATATATAATTCCATCAATAAATTTTACTTTAGTCTGTTACATAGAATTTTTTGCACTCTGTCATTCATTTGCTTAACATAATGCTGATATATAAAAATTTATATATCATATTCTCCTAATAAAAAATATAAATTAATAACAATGAGTGTAAATTGTTCTAATTTGCTAGTGTTATCATATGATTATTGTTATCAAAAAGACCCTGTACCAAATTGAACATAATAAATGTCTCCTATATGAGGGCTTTTCTTAGAAGTATAAGAAATGATAATCATTATCATAGTCCAAAGAGATTAAGATAAAGATATGCATAAATATTGGAATTTATGTTGACCATTCATCCATAAAAACTGCTAAGAATTCATATTATTTCATCCCCAGTATTTAAAAATTTTTTTGTTTTGATCTTGAGCTGTTCTAAACACCATATATTTGATTTAATTTTCGGAGAAAATAAAGACAAAAACAAGGCAACCCACACTCAACAAAATTACATTTCAAATTAGACACAACACATTACATTGCATCTAGATGTATGATTCTGTTGTTAATATTTCATTCTCTTGCATGGTATCACGTCATAGAATTGCATCATGAATTTACAACCTGTGTCTGCTATTCTGCGACCATTATCATGGCATAGCAATCTTCTATGTCAGCATAACAGAATATCATCTTTGATGGTGAATATCTTTGTTTAAGTGTCCATATAAACACTCTGAAGATTACTCATGTAAGTCAAAAGCTTAGATCAAGGAACAGTGTAATAAAAAGAATATCAAAATATTAGGCAGTTATTGTCTTTATATTCTCCCAAAATTAAAGCAAATATATGGCGTTTAGAATGGCTCATGATCAAACATAACAGACATTCATTGTCTGTTATATTTAACAATATATGTTTGAACATATATATATATATATATATATATATATATATTGTAATTTTTAAATGTAATTTTTTAATCTGACTTTATTTCTTATTACTATAAATGTTATTTTTAGTTGGTACATGTGTTTGAGTTGCTATCCCTATTTTTTATTTTATTAAAAGAGTGAAATTAATAAAAACTGTCTAAGATTGAGAAGTCCTACTGAAGGAAAATTGTGTCTTCTGAGAGGAATTGAACCTGTATTTCTTTTTCCATCTGCATGTTTTGGCTACAGGAGTGGATCCCCTGAAAGCCACCAGATTAAAAGAAAAAAAAAAAACAAAAATAAGAACCACAAAAGCATCTACCTGAAAATATACAAAGTGCTCAGTAATTTGGAGTAGAAATTTCAATATAGAAAAATGACTTAGGCTAGAGCTGGAATCCAGTCCAAAGATGTCAGAACTTTATGATGGCTACAATGACTTCAAGTTTCATTTGAAGTGATCCACAGATATTTCTGATGATTTTTTTCTCAAAGGAAATATATCTTGTGTGTGTGCCACTTTTTCCTAGAACATACAGATACTACACCCTGATCCTAAGTAGAGATGCCTAACAGTGACAACACTTTGATCCTATGCAGAATATTCAGATACACAAATCCAAGGCAGAGGTATCAATACATGCATGAATAATACAATCATTTTTTATAGCTATGTTGCTGCTAGTAGTAACAACATCAACAATATCAACAATAATAATAATAATAATAATAAATACTCTGATACTGTACTAGGTATGGCTCTCATGGCTTCTGATTTTGATTGGAGGTCTTACATGTACACGTTTTGTCTTGGTGAATTAAGATGGGTTACAGTAAATATCCCATTCCGTACCTAAGATTTATTTGGCCTCAAGCAGTTGGGTATATTCTCTTGGGCTGATGTCTCGGTTCATTTGTGGGGGTAATGGGACAGCCAAGGCGACTTGGGAATTAAATCTAGATACTTGAGAAGATTCTCAATGGGAGTTCATCTGAGCAAACTGTGTCACTGTGTTCGTCTAGTCTGGTTTGATTTGGTTTGGTTTTCTGTATATTGACAGTACTCCTCGCGATTAAGAAAAAGCTGGTGTTATATAGCTCTCAGACCCATGCTGACTATTTTCTAATACCTCCCCAGTATCGTTCATATTCAAATTTTATCAGCACCACATACTGTAAGTAGAATGTCCTCTCTTAACAGCCAATTGTGGAAGAGGATGTAAATCCTGGTGCTTACTGCACCACATGCAGCTGACTTTGGGTCTTTTGTCAAGTTAACCCAATTCTCAGTTATTTTTAGCCAACCTAAAACTGAGCCTCACATACAAAGTTATTCTCTACTTTTATCAAAATCTATCATCATATCATGCACATTTGTATGTGCTGCATGTACCTGGTATACCCTTATCAGACTGGGTGTCATGATGGTGTTGCTTCATCTCGACCAAAGGGAGATAATTGCTTTCTGTATCCCTACAAAGGTATGTGAGATTGTGGAATTTGAAAGAAAATGTCAAGCTGTAAAAAATATCAGAACCTTGTCAGAGAACTGAAACAGTTGTGGAACTAAAGATGACAGTTGTGCCCATCATTAGTGGCATGCTTGGAATAATCCCAAAGATCCTTGCAAGATGATTGGCAGAATTTGAAAGCATTATGGCTAAAGAAAGTGCTAGAGAACTGAGAAGACTTGCTGTCCCTTGATCTCCAATGAAAGTCACTTATCTTCTTTCTTTTCTTTCTTTCTGCAGCCAACTAGCATCTCTGATATGTCTTTTATCTTTCCACACAAGCATACTGGTCATGCACACTCAATCCTCACTGGGTGCACCATACTTCTGGCCTTGTGCCACATCTAAGCTATGCTTAGTAAATCATTTTAGACACTTTGACGTTGTGTAATGGTTAGCAAGCTTGTCTTGCTAGATCAATTATGACTGAATAGTGAGTTTGATCCTCACTGGGTGCCTCATATTTCTGGTTTTGTTCCACACCTAAGCTACTGCATTTCAAGAGTGTAATGATTAGCAAACTTGTCTCTCTAGATCAATTGAGTTCAATTCTCACTGGGTGCTCTATACTTTTAGCCTTGTGCCATATCTAAGCTAGCCTTAGAAAATCACCATAATGTTCATGCTAATTAAGGGAAGGATGAGCAGGATTATAAGATAACAATAATAGCAATGATAATCCATCCTTATGATGAATACAGCAGAAAGTCAAATAGTTTTCATACCATTAGCGTAATAAATACAAATGTAGAAGAGGTGTGACTAAAGTGGATATTAGTAATTTTAAATTTAGGCAGTTTTTTTCCAAAATCTAATGAGCATAGTGGGGGGGATCTGAGGAGGGTATAATTAGTCTAGAATTTATTTTTTTTAAAGAAAGAATGGCATGTAATCATACAGTAAATTATTTAATGAGTGTTAAAACAATTTTCTCCCATGTCTAAATATCTTTTATCTGAATTTCTAGGATGATGAGTTATCATTATTGACACTAGTTACATTCAGACTATTGTCCTCATCTTTGTTGTTGTGATATAGGATCCACTAATAGAGAAAAAAAGACAAATGACAGCAAGTCTCCAGCAGCAGATGTGCCAAAAGAGAAAAAGATTCAGTGAGTGCAGTCAAACATGACAGTCAACAGGCAGGAAGGTTAGGTTTAATGCTCCAAGTTCTCCACAGAGAATTATCCAACACAGGTACAATTGTCTAATGGATTAAAGTGTTGATCCATGAATTTGTGATGTTATTGAGGCCAGAGTGTCCTTGACTCTAGGAATAATGGCATTTTCCTTTCTCCAGTACAGTATATGAAACATTTCTCTCTCGGAACAGACAGTTGCTTTCTTGGGTAGTAATATGCTGGTTTAACCTTATATGCCATTGTGAATGATTTTAATTTTCACAGCATATATCATACACAATTTAAAAGAGAGACTTTGAAGTCTTTAGTGACTGATTTTAGAGCACTTAAAGATTAATATTATTATCATCATATTTGTAAAATAAAAGTAATAATTCAAGCACTTGAAAATTGCTTCGGCATGAAACTTGGAGTTGTGCAATTAATGTGCAATTAATGTAAGATATTATGTATATTTCTTAATATATATATTAAATAGCTCTGTTATTTTACATTGAGCACTGTTTTTCTTTACACTGTAGACTATTTAATCACTGGCTTGTATGCCTACCCATTTTTACCCATTCAGTTATACATATATATATATTATATACATTTTTATTTTAGGATATTACATCAAAAACATGTCAAAAAATGCTACACAATTGCAGTCATGTTTTGATGTGGATCAATGCATTTCATTAGATGTTACTAAATAACTGGTGAGTAGACAATTTATTGAGATTTAAAAGCAAGATACATGCTCTTTTCACAAAAAAAGGAAGAAAAAAATTGAATGTTACAAACATTGAATTTGTACTCTATTTGTTCTCATTTTACACCCACACCCACACACACACACACACACATATCTAGTACAGTATATCGTAGTTACCCACCAAAGAAATATAGCCTGATTTAGGTCTTAAGAGCATGGGCTAATAAAATTTTGGGGCCCCCTTCATTACATATAAAAAAACAAGATATATTTCTAGATGATACATTTTTAGTGTAAAACATGAAACACTTCAACTAAAACCTACATCAAAAATCTAGATGTCTAGAAAAAATATGCATCAAAATGCAAATGGTGTCCCTTCAAGGGACTCCACTGAATTTAAAAGACCCACTTCAACTAGAAGGGCCCAACTACTCAAAATTGTTTCAAATTCAAAGGAGCCTCATTAAATCTAAAAATAAACTTATCTCCTTCATTCTTTTTTTTTAGTTTTATCTTATATCTTTATTTTTTTAGCTCATTATCTGAAGCCCATACTAGCCCATATGTAAATCCAGCACTATATATACTGTATATATATAATATATATATATATATATATATATATATATATATATATATATGATTTAATCGAAATGTATAACTTAAATATGTTATAAAATCACTACAAAAATAATCAACTGTTGTGTTTTGTTATATTTTAATCTTGTATGGACTCTGAATACTTTATAGTCATTTGGATAATATTGTTAGTATATATATATATATATATATATATATATATATATATATATATATATATATATGTGTGTGTGTGTGTGTGTGTGTGACACCCACTGGTGGTCGCAGCGCCAATATGTGACGTCCTCTGGTCATGACGCTAATATGTGACACTGTGCTGTCGGCCTGTGGTCAACTCCCAGTTGCAGCGCGAAGCTGCAAGGGCTCCTCCACCAGCGTTTTGGGGTTGACTCTCTGTCGCTGCCACCAGCCTGTGTCCCGGTCGATCTGGTCGTTCAATACCAGCTTTGTCGTTCCCAGCTCACTTCCAACGTTTGGTTACCAAAGTAACTGCTTTGATCTCAAGTCTAACCTACCCACATTGTGACTTTGATCTTAGGTAGACAAAATCAATCAGGCATCGGGCCGTAGTGCAAGCTGAATCCAGGGTAAAGGTGATATCGCACAAGCGTAAGTAAAAGAAGCAATAAAACAAACACAAGAGGTTCAAATATGTTGAGAAATGACAAATTATCTTTATCTGTCTGTTATATACAGGAGTGTGTTTCTCTCCCAGCCCGTTTCTATGGATTTGTGACACTTTTGAGTTTCTTAAGTGAGTTTTGGTATCTTAAGTTGTTCGTCAATATAACTTGCTTTTGGTAGGAAGTCAAAGTCGAAAAGGATGTGGAAATCTCTTGTTCAGCTTCTGCGAGGCAACGGATTAACTGCAACTGTGAATCAACTGCTGGAACTCCGAAACTACCTGGAGACGTTTGTTTATATGGGCACCGACCAAAACCCGGTGTGGGGACTGATGTGGCTTGAGTTCCCAATAATTCTCGATTCCCAGCAAGAATTATCTTTGTTCTTAGGCCAGAAAAATTAATTACTTCCCATTTTTGGAAGATTAATCACTTTCCATTTTGGGGGTTTCTCCCTCGTCCGTGAGGGAAGGTCGGAGGGGAGTTATCCTCCTAGACTCTTCCTCTCTCATATTGGTATCTCATACCAATCCCCTCAGTGGGTGTTAACAACTTCTCCATCTTTCTCGTACATTCACCTCCGCCTATCACCCATGTTACCACTTGACCACAATGATCTCTCGGCAGTGTGGGTGTGGATAGACAGGCCCTCTTAAAATTATTATCCAGAATTTTTTTTTTTTTGTAGGGTTGTGGACATTTATTTCCTGTTTGTTTGTGTTTATATATCTAAATATGTCTATGTGTTTGTGTATTATAATCTGATTGTATATGTATTGTCTTTTGCAATATTTCACCCTCCCTTACCCATATCACCACTTCAAATGTATCTATCAATTATATACTTTGCTATATATATATATATATATATATATATATATATATATATATATATATATACATACACACACATATATATATATACACACATATATATATACACACACACATATACATTCACACATACACATATATATATACATACACACATACATATAACACACACACATATATATACACACACACACACACATATATATATATACATACACACACACACACACACACACACATATATATATATATATATATATATATATATATATATATATATATATATATATATATAATATGGTATGGTGGTTTATATATACATTATAAATTTACTAATTTAAAAATATGGCTCCATCGCATTTCCAAAATTTATGCTCTGTAGATTTGCATTGAGCACCGTTTTGTAAAATTAAAAATAATTAAGAACACCGGATTTTATCTTACTGTTCTTTCTCTTTATTTAGTGGTATGGTGATTTTAAGTTTGAGGTTTTACAAGTGGGTAGGCACAAAGCCTTATATCAATATTTTTGCATTTTTCTGCTTACCCACTATGAAATTTGAATTTCTGTCCTGTTGTACCTGAAAAGTACTTCAGATATCATCACTGTTTTAATTTTTCAGATAATGTGTGAAAGTTGAACTATGAATGTGTATGGAATATTCTTCTCACTCCTATTGAAAGGGGAAGTGTACATTTTTTTGACATCTTTTTTTAATGTAAAAATAAATTACATAAAAAAAAAAACATCCCGATAAACAAAGTGGAATTACATATCGATATCTCATAATCACGTGAATTAAGTAGAGAATTGTTGGCCATCACGAGGACTCGTAATGACTAAGTAAAAAAATAAATAAAAATAAAGCACATGTTCACAAAGTTTAAAAAAAAAAAAAGTAGTAAAACCTTATTAGGACAAAGGTTAAAGATAGGGAAGCAGTGCGTGCGTATGTGTTACTGTTAGATCACATGCTGCTGTATGTAGAACACGCGATTATTATATAAAAAGGAATCAACCACATTGAATCTCTAGTTTATATTTTTACGTCTTGGTGGTTTAGGCATACACAGTTTTGTTTAGTGTTTCAACGATTAATGTAAGTGACTCTTTGTATTTTTACTCATTTCCACCGAGTAAAAAGTGATTTTCTTTCTTTACCTTGTTAATTATTGTGATCAAAAACTGAATTAGTGGAGCTTAAAACCAGTTGTTGAACAACTGTAAGTAAAATGGAAAGCTAATGTTTTTCTATTGTTTTGTTTTTGTGATCAATCAGTTTTTATTGTTTAAAAAAAAAAAGATTATTTTTGTGAGTAATACTCGTTGAAATTTCATTTGCGTTATATTGTTTTTTTTTTTATTTAAAAAAAAAAAAGCAGTTGTCTTTTGTTTTGATTGACGTGTTCATTTAATAATGATCATTTCATACAATTATGAGACTGTATATTTTATTTGAAATTCTTTTTTTTTTTCTCTAGTCATGCAGTCTTTCAAAATTCGTTCTACTGGTTCTGAAATAATACAAAAGGCCGTGTTTAAGAAGTAGAAGTGTTTTCCTACTTACAACATCACCATGAATAAAAAAATAAATTCAAAATCATTTTTACTACAGTACATTGTAAAATGTAAATCTAACAACTTATTTTTTCAGTCGAGTTATGAAACGATCTTCTTTTTTGTGTTTAACAATTACAAAAGTGAACTAAAATTACTATTTTTTTTAATTTTAACAATCGAAAATGTATGATCGATGCATTTTTTTATTAAGTGTCACTTCCACTTTTTTTTTTTTTTAAACTAATTGTCGCATCATTTTTTTTTTTAAAGATACCGTTTTTAGTGTAAAGAAACTAACAAAAAAATTTTAATTGAATCATAAGTTATTTATTTATTTATTTTTTTTTAAAGTAAAATTAAAAATTAAAACTTCACTTAGACATTAAAAAAAAGCTTGATCACTTTATTTTTAAAGAAGTTTATTGCCTAAGTAACAAAAAAATAAAAAGTTACAACGAAACAAAAAAAAAAAAAGCCTTTGAAGATCAAAATCTGATCGTTTTGTTTTTTATTTACGATAAATAAAAATTGATTTTCATCAAGGTTTGTAAATTCTCTATCATTTTTTTGTTGTCTTGACACATGCATGCTACAAAAATTACTTCGTTTATTTATTTTTAAAACTAAGTGATGTTGCTTTTCTTTTTTTTGCCCATGAGTAAATTAAATTTCCAGTGTTGGACCATCGTAGTTACCTACCGAAAACAAATCCAGCAGTAACACTTTTTTTTCTCTTTAATACACTAGTACTTAAATTTTTTTCGACTGTCTCTGTATTTAAATTACAATCAGGTGTGTGATAGGCAACAACAATGGTTGTTTCTATGTCTAAATCCCACGACACTAGTATTGTTTTAGTTTTTAATTTTAGTATCCTTCTTCTATAAATTTAATTATTTTTAATTTTATAAAATTAAACAATAAAAAAAAAATATTCATTTTAATTTTCAGTTTTCACCTATATAAACCAATAAAAGACAATACAATAAAAGACAAACAAACTCACTTAAAAAAAAAATTTTTTTTTCCCCTCTGTCTCGATAGGATATGTGAACCGTATCATAAATGGATTAACTTTTTAGTACTTAAACACTACTAACTATGGTGTTGCTCACTGTTAGTGTTACTGTTAGTGTTATCTAAAAGCTTTTTCTTATTTTTCTGTCAAATCACAGACGCAGTAGTATTTGAAAATCTTTCACTATCCCACCCGCGGTGATGACAAAAACATTTTCTGACACGTGACACTTAGTTCAATTCAATGTTTTTTTTTTTTTTTTTTTTTTTTCTTCAGGGTGCACTTGTAATGTAAAAAAAAAATTCTGGGTAGCACTTTAAATTTTAATATGTAAAAATTAGGCATGAAATTTGAAAATATAAAAATAAAATATTGGTTTAGCATTCTCAAAGATTAGTAGCGGTACAGTTTTCAAACTAAGGGAATTTAGGAAAAATCTGCTATTTTCTTTACACTGCAGAGAACCCGTTAATGACTGGTTTAAATTCCTTGTGGAAGGAAAAAAAATACACTCAGAGAATTTAGCATCCTGTTTAAAATATGACAAAGACTCGATGGAAGTCATGTGCTTGATGTCTAGCTTTTTTACAAATAATTTTTATTTTATTTTTTAAATATCAAAAATCAAAATATTCTGGTAGCTTTGGGTGCACTTGTAAACTTTAAACGGATTTTATGAAATGGTTAGTCAACAAGTTGTATTACTTTTCGTTTTAACTTTTAGTTTTACTTTGAAGTACTTATTAAAAAAATATACTGTTTTTATTGACTTTATATAGAGCAGTGAAAATGCTTATTCATTCCAAGTGTAACAGCTGCAAATGTTCTGTTTAAATAAGTTATGTAGACCTGGAACTTTAAGCTGGAGTTTAGGCAGAGCTGACGCCTACCACCCATAAACCTACAGAACCTGATTGGGGGCCCCAGGCAGTGCTATGTGACCCTCACTACGCCATCACCATTTGCGGGTTTTTTTTTGAGCTTTTTTTCTACCTACATTTTTATATACGATACAAATTTAAGCACAACGAAAACTTTCGCAGATTTTGATGTCAGAGGGTTTTTTTTTCTTTCGTCCAGATCCGTGAATTTTTTTTTTTGGTTTGCACTTTTTACAAAAAAAAAAAGTTGCTATTGAAATTGAAAACGGACAAAAGTCCACCACAAGCAAAAAAGTTAAGACAGAAAAGCTTTTTAATTTCTTCTAAAAGCAATTCAATCAAATGACCACTAGTGTCTTAAGATTTTTCGATGAATAATGAATTTTTACAAGAAATTTCCCTTTGGTGTTCTTACTTATTTAACTAAAACCTCATATTAGCCCTCCTTTGAGTTTGAAAAACTTATGCATCTGAATTTACAAAAAAAATATTTATATTATTAAATTATACTTTTTTAGAACTGTTAACATTTTGGTTAAAAATTGTTTTTCTTGTGTCAGCATCTACTGCAGAAAAATGAAAGAAAAAAAAATAACACTGATCTTTGAAAGAAAGACCAATGCCCTTGTCGGAGTTACCTCCTCCTTCTGTCCTTGAACCAGCAGAGGAACAGGTCTTTTCGACCTTGACCTCTCATTCATACTCCTTACACACTGTTAACACGTCAGAGGGACTAGCAAATCCCCTTTTTAGTTAGGCTATATTACAAACCTAGTTGTAATATACTTCTAGTCATTTTTAGACATTAGTTATCTTTGGCTAACCTTGTAGTATTTTACTATAGAGACTTTTCGGTTAGGTTAGCTTAGCCAATTTCCCTTGCTGGTCCCCCGCGTCACAAGACAGTGATTTCTCCCTAGATTCGTGGAGGCTGTCGGCGGCCGCAACGGTCGTCTACACAGGCCCCTTGGCCTTCATTGGCCAAGGACGCCGATCAACGGGCTGTGTATTAAGTTACGCTCCCATTTCTTTTTGTCTGCCAACTTGACGATAGTTGGGAAATTTCTTTCTCTCTCTCTCTTCCTTCCCAACACGTCAAGTTGGCATCCCGGCAATGACAAACAACGTTGGCAACACGAACTGCTGCAACAAGTTGGCATCCCGGCAATGACAAACAACGAGTTGGCAACACGAACTACAGAAACAAGTTGGCACCCCGGCAACGACTCAGCTTCAACAACCAACAAAGATCATCCTGGCATCACTCAACATCAACAACCACCAAGCGATCATCCTGGCAACAACTCACATCAGCGTCAACCCCCCAACAACGATGATCCTAGCAACTGCCAACCTCGACCATCAATGCCTGCACTAAAACTTCTGCAGTATCCAGCACTCCTGCAGCATCCGGCTCACTCCTGCAGTATCCAGCACTCCTGCAGCATCCGGCTCACTCCTGCAGCTTCCAGCACCTCCACCGTTTCTGACCATCTTCATTTCCTTTTAGAATAAACCTCTATATATCATATATATCCTCGTTCTGTCGTCCATATTGTTTCACGGTCAGATTTAACGTCTTCAAAAATGTTAGCGGGCCTCTTGTGACCTCGTTCACCCCTTTCCGTGATACGGGGCCACTGGACCGCCCGCTACACCCTCAAGAATTTAAATGTCTGCTTTCTTTAATGAAAGTCTGTGAATTTCAAATTTTTTTTCATTTGTACCGTCTTACATTAAATAACCTGCATTCATACTTTCATTTGTTATTTGAATATTATGTTAAAGTTAAGCGCAAATATTTATGCAATAGGGGAATTTAACTCGCAAGGAGCTTCTTCAATTATTAAATTCAAACAGGAAAATCATGAAACTTCTATGGACACTTTGGTTTGATGACAGGGATGAAAAGACAAATAGTAATCAGTCTGTTCAGAACCTTGTAACCCTCTCACTTTGTTCATTGTTCAGAATTTTCAAGTTGTTTCAGAGATAAGAATGATAAGAGAAAACGCCCACAATTGTCTATGCTTTGTTGGTTGGTTGATACAACACTGCTTTGTCCTAGATTAATGTTTCTACAAGGAAGTTAAATGATGACAACTAGATCACCTACCATTCAAATAAAGTCAGTAAAAAGTAATCTAAAAAGAATTGGTTGTTGGTGCATCATTGTGGTCCTTACTTATATGTAATACAGAAATAATTACAACTGGAATATTAATTAAATAATTAGCAAAATTACCTGAGAGCATTAGCTGGGCTTTTTCTTTCTCTTTTATTATTACTAAAATAAACTATAAAAAGTGTTAATTTTTCTACAGGCTATGACAGAAATACTTTGCACATAATGGTAAGACATTAGTGGCAATGGTGTCTTCATCTAGCTAATGCCTTACCATTATGTGGGAGGTATTTCTACCACACTTTGTATAATTAATATCTGTATTTTTGTCTTCCACCCAAACCTTAAGTGCATTATTTGGAGTGTTTCTTTTCTTTGATCTGAGAGTTGAATAGCAAAATTGACCACCATTGCCAATACACATCATGACTTTTATTTTATAAACTAGTATCAATCCTATCTGGCAGTGAATGCTGGACAGTTTCCTTACAGATGGACTTCAATGTGATTCCACAGGAGAATACTGAGAATACCATGGGCAATGAGGAACTTTTAAGGAAAATGGGAAACAGAAAGGATGCCTGTAATTAAAATCAGTTAAATTTCTGGGTCACATAATACGGAAAGTGGGCTTGAGAAATTTGACACTCATAGGTAACATTGAAAGCAGAGGGGAAACCGTCAAATGAGTTTGTATAGATGGAAAACAGGGACTGGGAGGAAATAAGGCAGCAAACATTACTTAGGGCTGTAGAGGATAAATTGTGGAGAGTCTTGATCATCCACATCCTGTAAGGACATGGCACATAAAAGAATAGTATCCATTACAAATGATATTTATGTATTTATTCACATTTAGAGAGGATTGTTTTCTGAAAACTGGCAGAAAATCGGAATGGCTTACTTAAAACAGAAATCGTGATTTTGAAATGGAAACTTTTTTCTAACAACCAGATTTGTCAACTGCCATTTTAAATTTTTTACTATGTCTGCCTTTCCTAACTCACTTCTCTGACTGACATCAAAAGATAAAGTCTGTAATGTTTTAATACATCCCCTTTACCTAATTCCTTCCTACAGTTTACAGTACTATTTAGGACACAAGTTTTACGAAGTTGGCTTGATTTAATGGAATCCCCCCCCAAAAAAAAAACCCACAAAAGGTTGTGTATGTGTGTGGGGGATTGGAAACAAAAATATAATCTTTATTTTTTTTTTTTTTTTTTTTTTTCCCCTATCAGACTGGAAGTGTGAGGCAGCTTGTCATTTCAGAAAACCAAATTTTACGATTTAGACATTTTTTTTCAAAAATTTTATCTAATAATTTCAATAATGTAACAAAATGATAATGTAGCTTTGTCTCTAGATGACTTTGTGGTGCTACTTTTCTGTAGGTTTTGCCACTTTCACTTAATTCTTATTTAGGATTGTAGCATTCTTTGAAAGTGTTGTCTCAGAAACTCCAAGTTAGATTAAGGGCAAATGTATAAGGTATGAAACCCTATGAAGCTGGAGCAACTTATCCAATGGGTGGATATTCCAGTTAGTAAAATTTTTAATTTTCCTTTTATCTTGTTTCAATAACATTTATATATGGTTACGCTAAGTATTATAATAGTAAAATCAAATCTATACTGAAAACGAGGGATTGTGGAGACTGGATTTTATACTGAAAGAATAAAAAAACGGGATTCCTTAAAAAATGAAACAGAATTAGGGAAAATTTGAAATGGAAAATCTGTCCCTCTACACATTTCTACAAAGAAAACACTGGAAAATGTTCCATGCTAGGAGAGGGGGGCAATCAATGTGGAATAGACTAATAGGTTTTTTTTTTTTTTCCAATTTTTGCATGATTTTTTTTTTATTTACATTATATTGGAATCCTATCATTGACTAGAGTAATGAGTCACATGATTGAGTTGTAGCTTTATTCTATTGCATATTTAGATGTTATTTTTCCTGAAACAGAATTGACTGGCTTTATGAATGAAACAACTTTATTTTCACAGGTCCATCATGGGGGCTACTTTGATTTCGCTAGTTGTAGCCACCCTGTTTGTATCTCTGACTTTGTCTGCCTCGGTTGTCCAGATGAATATGGAGACCCCCATGGCATCAATGGTTAGACGAATTAACAGCTTAA
>CAHIKZ030000857.1:2585000-2662500 GCA_903632075.3 Acanthosepion pharaonis | reverse complement strand
TCATTTATCAGTTATATGCCATGCATGATACACGCGTAGGCGATCATTCATCTTTCAATACATGACTGATGAGGCAGATTTTTTGGCCGCAGTAGGTTGTCATTTCTTTCTGCGGTAGACCAGTTGCCATCCAAGGCTATAGAACCTAGCTTATCCTGCTATTTGCCCATAGCTGGTGGGAGAAGAAAAGGATTCTTCCTTTCTCAAGGGTATTAGCACATAAGTGAATGTAATGGATTTTGGAATTCGAACTCTGCTCTCCAATTCCTCAATCTGTGCCGCTATCCATTACTCCACCATGCAAAGCATTGAAGCAAGTGGCTTGCAGTTTGAGCAGTATCGGTAATTAATTTGCTATTGTTTACCATAGGATTTTATTAACCAGAACCATTTTAATAATAAATTTCTGGACTGTTGATTAATTGCTTTGTCTTTGTTATTGTAAGTAACTGTCTAGTGACTTTATTGCCAACCTGTATGTATACTAGTAAAAATTCATATCTACTAAATTATAAGTGAATGTCCACTCAGATATAAAATAGTTGTTATAATAAAAAAAAAACAAAAACAAAAAAAAACGATTTATCGTGCTAAAATGATTTCCTCACATGCACTATATTCTCAGGCCGATTTGTCATTTTTCAAAATTTAGTGTAATTTGTGCACATATAAATGAATATATGACAAATAAGTAAAATAATATTAAAATTTAGACACATTTTATCATATAACAACAGTTTTACCGTGATTTTTTTTCCAAAGTGTAGTTTAGCACAAGGCTGAAAGTATGGAGCACCCAGTGAGGATCACTCACTACTCAGTCATAATTGTTCTAGTGAGACAAGCTTGCTAACCATTACACCACTTACACCAAGATTTTCTATATTTTACAGTGCAAAGAAAGCCTCCAAATTCTGGAGGCTGTTGTAATAAGAGAAGCAATCAAAATTTAAAAAAATTGTCTTTCTTTATAGGCAACTGTATATTGAAAAAAACAAAAATATACATGCACAAATTTTAGTTTAATTGTTTATATGATGTCACCTTGACTGACTTCAAATTGGCTCCATTAAATGTGAGAAGACCGGAATTAAAATGTTACATAAATATATTTCATATACAGAACAGTCTTTGAAAACGAATGTAGGAATATTTGAAAATACTCTGGTGAGGGAACAATATAAAATTTGGCAAATTTACCAATAAAGTTGACATGACTTATCCATATTTTATATAATATATAATGCGTGTGTATGTATATTTATTAATGTTTCTTAGCTCTGTCTAACCACATTGAGCACCGTTATGGTTACACCTTAAAGTAAATATTTACCTGCTTACCTGTGTATGCACACTAACACATATATATGGTTTCTGATATCTAGTTATTTGATTTATGCACATATATATTATGAAATGGACAAAGTCTGACAATTATTTTAAGACATTTTTTATGTTTATATGTTTTTTATAGATACAGAAATTTTCATAGAAAATATGCGGCTCAGAGGAGTGTTTCGGTTCGCAAGGTTGATTTTTACATGAATTGTTGTTTTAAAAACAGTAAAATCAACCTTGCTAACTGAAACACTACTCTGTGGCTCAATCGGTAAAAGCATGTCAGGTTATATGACGGTTCCATATAGGATACAGGTTCGGTTCCTGTTGGAGGATGCATATTTTCTATGAAAATTTCTCGGACATTCAGGCTGGTAAATCTCGTTAATACTGTTTATTATAAATAGAGCATTTACTTAGATATTTGTATCTATAAAAAGAATGTATAAACATAAAATGTCTTATATATACACACACAGGGCAATGTAGATTGAAAGAATTTTCATTTCAAATAAAGAAAATAACTGTATATTTGTGTAATTTACTTATTTACTTTATTTAACTTACAAATGTGGATCACTCGGTGAGGATCAAACAAACCATGCTAGTAAGGTTTCAGTATAACAGAACAGACCCTAAATTTTATCCCCTCTCAATGTGACTCATTGACTTAAGCTCACTCCAGATGACAAGTGGAACTTATGAACTAAAGATGCTGGAAAAATGGTTATTTCCTTGTATGGCTCAAGAAAATACCTGACTTTTGCTATTTATTTCTTTATCAGATTAGACCAAAAAAAAAAAAATTGAGTATTGTTGCTATATCAGCCTAATTGTCACTATCCAACCTTGACAGTTGAAAAGTTTACATGTTCTTGTGGGTAATGAATTATTTTCCACCTTACAATCCTTTTCCCACCAAAAAAACATTATTAGCCTCTTGCTACTTTTATCACTATTTTCATGGCAAATGTTCACACAAACCTACCACATACACAGGGTTGACTCCTCCCTCATTCCCTTTGTATTCCATTGGTAGGGAGGAAGTTCCTCTCAGTTTCTTCCTCAGAAGTGTTACTTTGTAGACCATCCATGAGAGTACATTTCCTCAATCACTATATTAGTTTTCAAGTTTAGTTTCAACTCATATTTATCTTACATTTTGCCATAATATGTCTTTCGTATTTCCTTTTAAATTCTTACATCATTCAGTAACTCTGTCAGAATGGCTCTTGGGCCTTGAGTGGACATTAGTATATTATATGTGATTATTTGCATTTATGATGATTGAGAGCATAGATATTTAATAGATTTATTTAAAAAATAAATTTTATTTTTTTAACTACGACCCATGGTAAGAACTACATTTTGCATTGTGATCCATTGTACCTATAAATCAGACACACACTACACACTAGATTCATTTATTTATCAGCAATTTCTGTGTATATTTCTTATGATCAGCACATAGTGGAATTCCATCTATTTGTGTTTTCTATTTTTATGAAAATATAAAATTACTACTTTTAGAAAAACAAATTTAAAGGAAATTCTGACACAAGGGTAAAGTACATAATATTTAAAAAAAAAAAATCACTTAATGAGATGGATGTTTTGTTTGTTCATAAGCAGTTGATTCCAATTAGGAACACAGGAAGACAATAACTACACATATCAGGAAAAGTATTGAACTTGTTTCTGTCCTTCATCTTAAATTGAGTTAATGCAGAAAATCCCTATTCGTACAAGAGAACAGAACGGACTATATATATATATATATATATATATATATATATATATATACACACACAACCGTACCGCTGAAAAACAAGTTGTTTATATTCTGCAGTGTTCTCACTTTCGTATTATTTTCTTTCTCTAGAAAGACATTGTATTAAAAAAAACGAAACAAAAATTCATACTGAGTTGTCTCCCTTGATTTAAACATTTTTTACTTTTATGCATTATTTTGTTTTCTATGAAGTATATAAAATCATTAATATTAGCAATTCTTGCCCCAAGATAAAGAACTGATATTCTATTCAGAAAAATTCTTTTTTTTTTTTTTTTTTTTTTTTTTTTTTAAATAAGAGCATAAGAGCAACATACAGCAGCCTATAAAAGTTTACTTGGAATAATGTAAATGAAACAATGTTTGTGTATTATCTGAAGACTAGGTTTGATCTTTTAAGGTTTTTATATCTTGTATCATCCTTTCTGGCTATTTCATTTAAACATTCTCTTTTTTTACCTTTGTGTTGTTTTTGTTTGATAACTACAACTGATTTGTTGAATAATTGTTTTGAAAAATTTTAATCCTTATGTCTGTTTCTGTCTATAAAATCTGGCTTAACTAATTTTTCTGTTTTGCTTACCAGGCTAAAGATAACTTTGGTTGGACTGAAATGAAAGTGATCCGTCGTCTGCTTGGGGTCAAGCTAGACCGTCCAAAAATCCACTTACCTCTGAGACCCCCAGTTCTTAATCTTGATACAAAAATTCCTGACCATTTTGATTCTCGGGAGGAATGGCCAATGTGTAACACTCTCAAAGAAATTAGAGACCAGGGTAACTGTGGATCTTGCTGGGTAAATATTTTTTATTTTTTTTTCTTCTTCTTCTTCCTGGTTTTAGTTTCTCATAAGGTGTCAGTTTTAGAATTTTATGACTGATCTAATTTAGCAATATCAGTGTCGGTCAATATCTTAAATGGAAACATCTGAGCTGTCACAAATTGCTTCAGCCATTTATTTGTCCTGATGATTATCAGCTAAGTGCAGTGGCCCTCACAAG
The DNA here is from genome assembly GCA_903632075.3 of Acanthosepion pharaonis. Taxonomy (NCBI): domain Eukaryota; kingdom Metazoa; phylum Mollusca; class Cephalopoda; order Sepiida; family Sepiidae; genus Acanthosepion; species Acanthosepion pharaonis. The sequence goes on along the minus strand of CAHIKZ030000857.1, from coordinate 2,658,369 downwards.
AACCATGGCAAATGATTCTGACAAAGGTCACTAAATGAAGCCACATTTTGATAAATTACTTTTTTTTTTTTTTTTTTTTAGACAAAGAATGTTTTCTATAAGATAGTGGTCACTACCAGAGAAACAGAAACTCGGACAAAGGCATAGTAATGAGACTTACAGGAATGGGAAGACACGCCTGTTAGACTGTTGACCTTCCTTGATCATCTACAGCAGTAGGTTACACCCAGAATAAAATTTGCTTACTGCTACAAAAGCCATGGTTTTATTTCATGGGTGAAGATCTAGCCAAAGAGTTATTTTTAAACCACAAGCATTTGACTGGAAGAAACTGCAACTTTAGATTGAACCTGGTATCTGCTCTGAGCTGCAATGCTACTTATTTTTAGTTGGATTACAAGATCCTGTTTTTGATGTTTGTGTGAAAGTGTAGTCTAGAAATGGTTTTTCACAAAAATATATAATCTCAGTGAAATGGTATTTCTGGAAGATTTTTTTTAAAGCAAGCATTTTTTTGTAATTAAAGTGCTTGATATCAAAAGATAAAGCATTAATAGTAAGAAATAAAATTTTTACTTGTGTTCCTATTCAGTTTAGTATAGATTACATCCACTTGTCAGTGGTTTGACTCTACTGGAGATACATGATTTAAATAAAGTCTCATCAATATCTAACTTTATTTTTTCTCTAAAACTTTTATTAAAATAGCTTTAAGCTGATCAATTATCTTGAAATATATTCCATTTATTGATGTACTAAATTATAATGTAATATTTACTATTTACTATGTTATGAAGAAATAACTATGAAAAACAATTTTTTTTATACATAAATTTCTAAAAATGTTTGAACTATAGAAGAAAATTTAAATAAACACAAAGTAGCTGTAAGTCTAAACTTTGAAAAATGTATCTTTTTGACATTTTTCATTTGCTCTCACCATGAATTCACAAAAATAGGTGTTGTGTTATATAGGAATAAAGTGTCACTGCCAACACTTGAGTTTGAACATAGATCACTAGTGATCAAACACAGGCAATCCATCATTGATTTAAGTGGATCATGTGACCATAGAGGAAACGCATATATAAGAAGTCGCGTGATAGACTAGAATGGCGATCAATCTAGATATCTTCTATTACTATTTGGCGCATCATTTCTAGTCTCTTCTATTAATGTATGGACCACTATTCTCTACTCTATTTACTATACTATTTCTCTATTCAGATCACTATATGGGTTATTTGTCGAGCAAGTATTATTGAGCAAGTACTATTAGTGTGAAATTATTCCAAGGTGTCTGACACCAGCATCGTTTACCGGCATACCATATTTTGTATCTGCAATTACAAAGTCTCATGAAAGTATTATGAAAGTGAAAACGAGTGTTCATTGGCATCACAAAAATAGCTTAAGATCATCTGGAATTATTCATGCATTTTTTTTTTTTTTTTTTTTTCAAAATTTATAGCCACAATTACTTGTGTTTCTGAAATCCAAAGCATAGAGAAAGCAACAGGTAACCACTTATCTTTCTCAAGGATGCAAGTGGCAATTCACAGATAAGAGGAATCTATGGAGAGCCATGTTCATCCATGTCTTGAAGAGACATGGTATTCTAGTTTCTAATTTAAAAACTATTATAAAACTATTGTGGCAAAATTTATTCTGTGAAATTGCCTTTTGCAAAGCACTTGTACATAATGCTTTGCAAAAAAAAAAAATTTCAGAATAATTTTTCATCTCTTAGACTGGTTGCTATCCAAGACTAGATAGGTATGAATGTGAACTATGGTACAATAAAATTTAAACATAAGTTGTGGCTATAAATTTTGAGTGGACATTAATAATAAAAGTGAAATCTGATTTAATATACTGGGTTAGACTAATTTTTTGTATGAAAAAGATTTGTTTCTTGAAAAAGATGTCTTAGTCTTATTTTTACCAGAAAGAACAATGTTTGTTTTTTTTTTTTGTTTTTTTTTTTTTTTTTTGAACAATAAAAGCTTTCCTCGTGTCTAATAAGTATGCATATCAAATTTGAGTGCTGTACATGACTAATCATATATAGCAAAGAAATATCACTTACCAATTATATAGCCATGTGGCTTCTGCATTTAATGTTCATGTTTAATTGTATGCCTGATTGTACAAGTATAGTACATGTAATGTTTGTTCATCTTCTTCAATACAGACTTAACTATGCACATTATTTTATTGCTCATATATTTTTAATGGTTATTATGACATCTAAATTCATTGACTATTGCCACCCAAGGCTAGGTAGTTCAGTCTACCCTATGATTTTTTTAATGACATATATACCTAAACTGCCTTCTACTATACACAACGGTTTTCTCAGATCAGTGATTAAAATGGCTTCAAGTGAATGAATCTTTTAGGTCTTAAAGAAGACAATCTGTCATTAAACTCTAAAAACTTGTGCTATACAATCCCAAAGAAAGGTCTATAGAAAATAATAAAAAACCATATCACTTGAAGGCTTTTAACAGTTATAACAAAAATAGGTAGGACATGTAACTAGAAGGGAAAAATAACGATATAATTAAGATGTTGACTTTCCACCCTACTTTAAACAAAAGGTTAGGACATAAACTCCTGTCAATACTAGAAACAACAGTAAGTTAGTGGGCTTAAAGCCTATATACATGAAAAAATGTTTTCAAGGAAAGATTCTCAGTAATAGTAATATTTGCTCATTGACTGCCTAACGTTTCCTGTACAGATTTTGACATCTTCCATTATTTCACCATTAATAAGTATATTCAGTAATAGTAAAATTTTCATCAATTTAAATGAGTTTTTATAAATTTGTTTATTACTAAAGAAGGGTATTTCTTTCCAGGCCACAGCTGCTGTTGAAGCAATGTCTGATCGTATTTGTATTGCGAGTAAAGGTACAAAAAATGCCCACTTGTCCATTGAAGATTTGTTGACTTGCTGCAATGAATGTGGTGAAGGGTAAGATTTTTTTTTTTTTTTTTTTTTTTTTTTTTTAACTTTGGTAATCTTGTAACATTGCTAATTTTACCAGCATCTGGTTGGGATTTAGATGACGCTACTTGGATGATCATTATGGCCTGATGGAAAAGTGACTCTGTTGTTGAAAAACAGTTGAAGGAATGATCCTAATTTAATCATTAGTGTGGAACAGTTGCTACTATTTGAGAAATGGGGTGGGGAAATGAATTGGAGGCACAGAGATTGAGGAATCGGAGCCTAGTATGAATTCTAGTAAAGTTCATTACATTCATTTACATGTACATATTGGGAATGGTATGAATCTCTTCTCTTCCTAGTTATGGGTAAATAGGAGGACAGGGTGGCAACAAGTCTTGGAGAATGACAATTCTGTATTTAAAAACTCCAACTATGGATTATTTAATAGCCTCACCAACCTTCAATTGGTCAAGTGTGGTGAGTACTGCCATGACCCAGAAGACATGGCCAATCAGGAAGGGGTTCCTCCAACAGGAGTGAGAGGGCCTTGGATTTGGATCACAGATTATCCTTAACGTTTGAATCCCCCCCCCAAAAAAAAAACAATGGAAGGGCACCAAATATGGCTCCTCTTTGTAGTATTTGCTGTAGTGGACTGGCTAGGAGAAATTGATTAGAAAAAAAAAAAAAAAATCATAAACATGCTCCCAGATCAAAATATTATGGTTGAGACTGGTGACAGACAAGAATGTTGCACAAATGCTTTGAGCTGTCATGCCCAAATGACAGATCATTCTTCCAATCTTATCTCATTTAAGGAGCATCATTGTATATCACTACAATATGATTTAATTTATGCGAGCTATCTGCAAACTGCTCTAAAACCATAGCCTGAAAACTCGAATTCTGTTCTTAAATAGCCTCTCAAATTGAGACTTTCATATGGATATCATGCATGGTGCCAAACCTATTTAGAGATATCTATCTTGTTGGCTATATAACAATTAATTATCTATCTTTGTTGGCTATATACAACAATTATATCTTGTTGGCTATATACAATTATCTATCTTGTTGGCTATATACAACAATTATCTATCTTGTTGGCTATATACAACAATTATCTATCTTGTTGGCTATATACAACAATTATCTATCTTGTTGGCTATATACAACAATTATCTATCTTGTTGGCTATATACAACAATTATCTATCTTGTTGGCTATATACAACAATTATCTATCTTGTTGGCTATATACAACAATTATCTAAGATTAATGGTTAAAAATGGCTTTGAGTGAGTGAAGCTTGTGGGTCTTGAAGACCTTCCTTCTTTGAACATTGTGGTGTGGTGCTACAGAATCATAAAGAACTTTATCAAATAACAGAAAAAACGTCACTTGAGGTCTATCAACGGCAACAATAACTAAAATGGATAGCATGTATAACTATAAGAGAAAATGACGTACTTTTTAATGTATATGTATATATCTGCTAGACCATCATGTCTAATTTTGATCATTTTATTTCTTCATAAATTTAATTTTTGCAGTTGTAATGGAGGATATCCTGAATATGCTTGGTATTATTTTAAAGAACGGGGCATTGTTACTGGTGGACCCTACCATAGCCACAAGGTGAGTGGCATTTATTTCAAATAATTCGTACATTAAGTTAATTCCTTGTATCCTTTACTAAATAATACTGTATTCATTGTCATTAATTTTATCTTGAAGACAAACCACTGAATAGGTTATGTAAACACTATGTAACTCAGCTTCAAAAAAACTAGTATTCCAGCTTATTTTCCATTGAAGAAAAAAAAATCGAGTTGCTACAATTTTTATATAACTGCTCATTTTTGCCTTCTAAATATTTGTGACTGGAGCTATATTGTTTTATCGACAGTAAGTTAGAAGTTATCTCCCCCTTATAATTTAACGGTTTCGATTTTCATTACGTGTAAACTTGTTATAGCTTAGCGGTCTCCCAACTTTCTATAAAAGAGCTACAATACATATATTTTAAACTTTTCATGGGTAAATTTGCTTTTTAATCCCTGCACTAAATATCTATTAAAAATTTCCGAAATCTTCATATTTCCGTGTAAATATACATGCTGAACTCTAAATAACAATTAAATTATAAAACCTACTGTTTTGGAGTTATGTTATCGACAAGAAAAATTTGGACTCACTCGTGGTCATTCATCCGCCATTACCGGCTTTGTATAATTAGATTCACTGCCGATCACTTCCATCGTGCAATCATAACTTTTTGGCCTATTTACTGCTCTTACTCGCCGAAATTACTCTGCACTATTGTAAAGCAATGACAAAGGTTAGGTTTTTTTTTGTTCTTTATATATATATATATATATATATATATATATATATATATATATATATATATATATAAATGAATTAAGTACCCATTTTATTTTATTTTTTTTTTTTTTTTATTTGGCTTTTTCTTATCTCTGGTGCCTAGAACGGAATCGGTAAACCAAAATCTAGTTGGGATAGTTTACTTTCATAACCAATGCCGTTGGAAAAGACTGTAATCCTATTCTCCTCTCGGCTACAAATAAAGGGCATTTGGAAATTTTTTGTCCTGTAAGACAATCTCTTAGTTGTCGGGCTTACAGTACACCATCACCATTTAAACAATAACTTACGAAACCACAGTAATCTCCCTTAGTATGATTATGGCTGTCCTTATTGAATAATCAATAAACAACTACATATGATGTAATTCAAACATTACTCAGTGTTATGCTATAAAAGGTGTAAAAGCATTTTTTTTTTTTTTTTTTTTTCTGAGAAAACAAAAGAAATTTGAAAGACTGAATGCTACATATGCCTTTTTAGCTTTTTTTTTTTTTTTTTTTTTCTAAATTGGAGACTTTACAAAAAGTCTGTATCAAAATATGTCCGTGATTCTTATAGATCAGTATTTTTTTTCCATTTAAAAAATGATAAGAACCTGCATAAATAGGTGTTTGTCAACATACTCCCTTTTAGAATCACACTGACAATTGCAGAAACAATGGGGAAACTATATAAAATAGCAAAAATATCTAACATTTAAGATTCTGTGACAAATCAGCTGTGTTGTGTTAGACAATTTTTCTTGCCAGAATTGTCTACATTTATAAGTCTACCATTCATCTACGCATTAAATATTGCTGTCATATTTGATCTGCCATGTATCTAGAGATTCTTGATAAAAATTTAATGTTGTTATTGGACCTAATATGACATCTCGGCTTCAGTCACTTTCCCACCACTGTAATGTAGCTTCCCTGTTCCTTTTTTATAAATATTTTCATGGCAATTGTTCTGACGAACTTTCCTCTTTAGTACCTAGACTTTAAATTTAAGTGCAGTGCTAGATTGGTGACTCGATGTAACTGTATGCTAATAGTTTCTTCTCTTTCACTTCTCACTTGTAGAACTCTCTTCCAGCTTCTTGCTTTCCTGTCAAATTTCATTTTCAGAAATTAAAGTGCAATATCAGTTTCTGTTGTAATTCCTGTTCTTTTATTGTTCATTCTTTTAATGCTTTACTTTTTCTCATATTCTTTTTCACTCAGTAATCCCTTGTGTTTTAGTGGCATTATTGCCTTTGCTTGGGTGAAATGATTGAAAAGAAAAATAATTTAAGCAGATGAGAAAAAAATGAAAAGATTGGCCATTGATTTTAATATTTGAATTTATTGCAGCTTCAATTAAATCTTGTGCTAGTTGTAGTTTGGAGCCATCCTGATTTAGACAATTATTACTGACAGTTTTAACTCCTTTTTAGCTGTGCTCTCTTTTATGTGCTGTTTCTCATCAGGACATAGATGATCATGATGTATAACTCTGAGTAAATAACATTTTTATATATATATATATATATATATATATCAAATATGAATCAGAATCCAACAATAAGATAAAGATTAAGCAAAATGTATACACTCTTTTGTGTATTTTTATTTATTTATAGATGTGTTTAATGTGTGTCCAGATAATTGAGTTGGAAAAATAAACGTGTCTGGGGTTCTCTTACATTGAATTTTTATTTGTGCTAAAAGATAAATATTATTTTTATGGCCTGAAAAGGGGATAACATTTTCATTGACATGTGTGTTAATGACCTGTCCATGTGAACTGCTTGTCCAATAGCGTGTTTGCGTGTGGAGAAAAGTGGAAGCAATTCCCATTTGTTTAGAATGAGTGAATTAACGATAATTAGAATTGTTCTAATTATTTTTGACACTATATAATTTTTTTATGGACATATCAGTGACAGCATAATTGTTTATTTATGTATTTCTTTATGGATATGACAATGGCTCTTTGCAATTTCCTATTCTTTGTAGCTCTAAGCAGTGTTTGTTCCTTACAATCCTTTAGTCTCTGTTTTGTTTTCCACTTAAACAAGCTCATTATGTAGGTTACATCACGGTTTCCTTTTCACCCTTAGTATATTCTTTGAGTGCCAGATTCTCCAGGAACTCTTCCTCATTATGTGTCCTAAAAATGTCAACTGTCTCTTTCTGATTTTAAGTATGTTTTTATTTTATTATCTTTTTTTTATTTCCAACTTTCTTAAAATGTCTTTGTGGCTTATATGTTCTATTCATAGTATTCTCGGTATCCTCCTACAGAACCACATTTTTCTTGCCTCTAGTTACCTCTTCATCTATGAAGTTGTCCAGCATTCACTGCCATATAGAAAAATTAAATAGCAGTTCAGCAATCTTGTCTTTCTAACACAATTATTTTCTTGTTTCTTCATACTTTTAGCTTTTGGAAGGCATATTTTGCTTTTTTTATGCACCATTGGATTTCAGCCACATTTTTTGTCATCTGTTAAAGCACTTTCTTGATAGTTAATTTTTTAAAATTTTTTTAATTTTAAAAAAATTTTTTTTTTTTAATTTTTAAAAAAATTTTATTTAGTCTCAAATCATAGCTTGACTCTTGGGTTGTTTTTCTTACAAACAATTCTGTCTTTTTACAATTGATGGTTAGTCCTTTCTTCCTGATTACCTTTATCTTCCCTTGGAGTGGCTGCAGATTTTTCTTTTTCCTTCATCACATTTTTTTCAAATCTGTTGAGAACCAAAGAATTAACTGTTACAAGTTTAATCACTTTAGTTTTTTCTTTATAGGGTTGTCAGCCTTATAAAATCCCAGCTTGTGACCATCATGTAGTTGGACCTCTAGCACCCTGCAAAGGGGACCTTCCCACACCTAGATGCAGTTCAAGATGTGAATATGGATATAATAACACTTATCATGATGATAAGCACTTCGGTGAGTTTACTTTACATCTGTGATAATGATACGGCTATTTATTAGTCCTTTTCTAAAAGGAAATTAAACTGAAACCACACATTATCATTTACTATATTAAATACATGATACCCAAACATCTTTAACTCTCCATTAGTACTGTGAAGTATTTGAAACCCCTACAAAATATTTTCTTTTTTTAATAATTTTCTGAATGCTCCTGTTGAGTAACTACAAGGAGTTTCTGGTTTTAGCCATAATATTTGTATTTGTGTGAATTACAAGCAATTTTATTTGATTACTGAAAAATAAACAAAACCTATTTTTGCATAATTTAACTTTTGAAACTTGCAATTTATTTTTTAATATTGGTTGTAGAAAGAAATGCAAACTGATTATTAAATTGTTAAAGCAACTTGAGTATTAACTTAATTCAAATAGGATTTTTCTTACTATTATTAGTTTTTGGTAAAGCTAACAAGCATATCACCAAGTTCATTTTCATTATAGTTTGAATTGTTCAGTCATCAGAATGTAGTCGTACAGTTGGTAATTGTATATTTAACATCAAGTAATTTCAATTATATGAAAACTTACTTATATCAATGACCTATTCTTAATTGATGACGCTGATTTAAGAGGGAACTATATCTTAAAGATATGTATTTAAAAATATTGTTACTTGTGTATCTTTGTTCTATCAGTTTTTATGTATCTCTTTTTCTACAGGAAAATCAGCGTATAAAATTGATGGTAATGAAGCAGATATGCGTCAGGAAATAATGACTAATGGTCCAATTGAAGCAGCTTTTATGGTCTATGAAGATTTTCTTACTTACAAATCAGGTGAGAGATAAAGAGACAGTGAGTTAAAGAGAGAACTGTTATATATATATATAAGATCTCAGATTATTGTAATAAAACAGTTACTATTAATAAAATACTGATAGGGGTTATTTTAACATTACAGTGATAGACTAGTATAAGGTTTTAAAGTTCGAATTGTTCTGTAAGAAAAAAATCAGTGCTGAACAAACTTATGTTTAAAAACCAAGGCACAAGTAAACATTAAAAAAAAAAAAATGGGAAGTCTTCAGATAATGCTCAATAATTGTTGTTAATAATAATAATATATTAAAAGCCAAGCTTTATTCTGATATCAAAATCTATTATGTAATATAACCCAGGATTTGTTCTTATATTAAAAACTGAGCTTTTTATATATACAGTGGGGGAAACAAATATTTGTACATATGCAAAAAAAAAAAAAAAAATAGGATAAAAATAACTACTGATAACATTATTGGAACATTCTAGAATATTCCACTTGAATAATCTAGAATATTAAATCAATTTAAAAGTTTTAAAAGCTGAAAATTGGATTGTACAAATACTTTTCACCCATTAAAATGGATAAATTTGATTTATTTATATGAAATCAAAATTGTTTGTTTTCTATGCATATTAATTATTAGGTATTTGTGTACAGTTAATTATATGAAAAGTATGTTTATTCATTAGTTGGAAATACAATGAATTAAAGATTTGTATGTGTATGAATATTAGTTTTCCCTGTGTGTGTGTGTGTATATAATATATATATATATATATATATATATATATATAATATATAGATTTTAGTGTAATGATGAGATCGGATCCATTTTTTTTTTTTTTAAATTTTTTTAAATACCATGTTAGTGTGTAAGATGTTCTATATTAAAATTTGATGTCAAAATCTGCTTGTGTTCAATATGCTGAAGTTATGAATAATGATATACAAAAGCCATGTGTAAATATATTTAAAAATAAGTGATATATATCAATGCTAGAAGTGGTATGCAACACTCTCCTTGCATCATATCAATGTCGTGATTAAGTTTTTAAAGAAATGGATGAGACTGGGGATAGTATTCACTTTAATTATGATATTGGATCCAATAATGAAATGTCTGATTCCTTTATAAGTGAAAGCAAACCAGGATTTTGCAGGTTTTGAAGCAAACTAAATAATAGTAATCCCATCTTCCTTTTATTTCTTTTTTTTATTTTTTGTTTTAATTTCATAATGTAAACTCTTTTTTAAATTTTTTTTTTCTTTACATTTAATCTGTTAGCTATTATGCCATTATTATGCTATTATGTTTTTGAAGTTGAATTTAAATTTGTAATTAAAAATTTTCCACAAGCTATTTGAATGAAAAGTGGTTAATATTTGAAAAGTGGTTAATTTGTTGAATACTAATTTTTTTTTTTTTTTCTTAAAAAAAAATTTTTCCTGTTACCTTTTATCTGGAAAAAAAAGCTCCAACATTTCAAAATTATTTTATGCATATGACTTATTATACTTCTAGTTTTCTTTACATCTTCTAGTCTATTGGTCATCAGTGATTTCTTACAGTCAGCTGCAAAATTCTCCACCAAAAATTCCTATTATTGATGGCAAACTTGTGAATAATCAAATCTGTAAACATCTTAAAGAGCCTTTTTTTTTTTTTTTTTTTTTTTTTTTTGCATGGCTGATGCTGATATTCAGGAGAGTAACTCATTGTCCCTTTTTGGCTTTGTGTTTTCCACTAACATTAAGTGGAATGATTATATTGAATCAATTGTGAAGTCTGTTGCTAAGAAAGTTGTTAACTGTGTTGTGCGAGACAATTTTTCCCTACAGAATCTATCATACATATCTATAAGTCTACCATTCGTCCATGCATAGAATATTGCTACTACACATGATTCAGTGCCTCTGTTATTTACCTTGAACTTCTTGATAAAATCCAAAGAATCAGCAATAAATATCCTGACATAATAGCTATCAATACAAATGAATGGCACATGACGCTAAAGTTGGTCTCTCACCAAAGGCAAACCAGAACTCTCTCTCCAATTACAAGCATGACTTTTAATACAGACCAGCACCCAGATATACCCTATTTATGGTTTTGTTGCTACTTGATCTCCAAAAAACACTCATCCATTACTTTACTTTCCTGTTCCTCTTTGGTCAAAGTGGATTCTGCCTAAAGACTGAACTTCAAAAGGAACCATTTGTTGGTCCATCAAACAGAAATATGCAAGAAAGAGATAAAACCATTTCTTTCCTTTTTACTTGTAATTCATACTATTACACTCCTTATGTATATAGAAAGTTCCACTAGACAGTTTTTTTCCATCCCCCCAAGAACTGCAACTTTGTGGAACAGACATGACCATGAATGCTTTCCTGAACACTATACTTAACCTCTTTAATTCAAAGTTCAATTGTTATTTTTCCTCAGTTTTAACTTCCTACCACCTCTTCTTTTGTTAACATTATTCCTCTACCTTGCAAGGGATGAATTTAGTATTAAGAAAAATACTTTAGGGAAGCATATTACTGAGAAAATAACTCTGATAAACCTGCAGTTCTGAAAATTTCTGGTTATGATTAAAGTTTCCTTTTTAATTTATTTTTAAACCTTTTTAATTTCTGTATTTTCAGGTGTCTACCAGCACAAAGAAGGAAGTTTCTTGGGTGGTCATGCTATCAAAATCTTAGGTTGGGGTGTTGAAAATGGAATCCCTTACTGGCTTGTGGCTAATTCCTGGAATCCTGATTGGGGAGATAAAGGTAAGTAAATATTTGTTGATTTATTAATTACTTTTAATGGGTAAATTTTTTTTATTTATTTTTTTTTAATTTTTTTTTATTTATTTATTTTTTAAATTTTTATTTACATACACTTGGACTATTGTTCTCATCTTTGTCTTTAGCACATTTTGGCTGTTGTGCCCTCTAGTCTTCATCATGTGCATATTGATCCAGCTAACCTTCAGGGAATTTTTAAATTAGCCCTTTGTTTAATCTATTGGCTTAGATTGTTCTTGTTCCACTGACCATGTCTATGGATATCTTATCTAGTTCTTATTTAGTATTATTCAACTTTTTGTCATTTGAAAAATCTGACATTAAACGAGCAGTAGATTTCATATCATTCTAGTTGGGAAATGCTAGATTTTAAAAGTTTACAAATGCACTTTCATTTTATCTAATAGGAGGATAATGACATTTATGACTCTCATGAAAGCCTCAATGTTTGTAAACATAAAAAGGAGTCAATCGTAGTTGGGATTGAGTCAATGTGAACGATCTTTTCCTTAGCTGCATAGTATGTGCTTCACCAGGGTTACATGCAGTTTGGGAATTCATTTTTTCTGCTCCTAGACTGGTTGCCACTCATTCTGTCCTGCTATTTACCCATAGCTGGGGGAGAACAGTTGGATTCTTTACCTTTCCAAAGGGTATTAGCCTGTAAGTGAATGTAATGAAATCGACTGGAATTCACTCAGCTCTCTGATTCTGAGCTGCAATCTATTACTCTACATTGCCTTCCATAAACATAAACTATAATTTAAATTTTTAAGGATTTTTTTTTTTTTTTTTTTTTTTTTTTTTTAAATTCATATTTTTACAGACTTAAAATGTGGAAACAAATTATAAAGAAAAAAAATTGTAGATTTAATGAACAAGCATAAATATAACTGTTAACACAAATAAGTTTTTGCTATGTCAGTTTGGGAAAGGCTTCTCTTTTCATTAGTATCTATGGATAAAATAGCAGGGCAAACTGTGCTCATCAATTTTTATTGGCTACCAATCGAAGAATTATTTTGTATTTAGAAACCAGGAATGAAAAGCCATCGAAATGGCTAAAATATGAAGTAACATTTCCATTCTGTAAAAAAAAAAAAAAAAAAAAAAAAAAATTAATATATGATTAATTAATATTTTAACTTAATATTTTTTAATGTAGTAATTAGTTAAAATTTTAAGTTTAACCATTTAAGTTAAAATATAATTAGCTTAAAAGCAGAAGGACAGATTGAATGCAAAGAAATATCTTAGGCTATTGTTTTCAGATAATTAAGTCCCAGCAATAAAAATTGTCAATATTAGATCTTTTTATTTTAATTTTTTTTTTTTTTTATATTTTTTTTTTTTTTTTTATTTATTTATTTTTTTTTGTTGTTTTGAAATTGTTTACACTAGTTACAAAACTTAATCTACTCACCATCAAAAAAAATTTTTGATCAGGTAAAAGAAATAACACAGTTGTTCCGCCACATTATCCTCAGTTTAAACACCCCTGTCTCTCTGGCTGTTGCATTCTCCCCTGTCTCTCTGGATAATGATCCCAATACTGAAGAATATTGATGCTGGTAGTATGCCATATAGAAACCGTAAAATTACAAAGATTTAAGTTCTTCACTTAATAAGAAAAGAAACTAAATTGTATGCTGAGTTTGTGAAGATCTACAACATTGTTTCTCAATTTGGTGTACTAAAATTCATTCCTTTATCATCAAAGGGCTGCTGGACTTAGGAAAGGTTGAGGAAATAATTTGTAATAAGAGCATCTTTTATTTGTCACAGCTTTTATCATATTGTTATAGTTTTTCTAGTTCATTATTCTTGTTAATCTCATATGATTACTATTTAAATTAAAATTTTTCATATGCATAAGATGGTAGAGGATAGCAAAAGAAATTGTTTATAGTTACTTTGTTCAAACTTTTTTTTTTTTTTTTTCAATAAATTTAATTCTTTGAAAAAAAAAAAAATTATATTTAGTTTTTGCTTTTAGCTGTAGATGAATGTTTTGGAATATATGCTACAGAAGTAATGTGAAATGATTGGAAAATATATTTGAAAGAAATAAATTGTTTAAAGTCTTATTTTCATTTTATTTTGGCTCTTTCAGGTTTCTTTAAGATCAAACGTGGATCCAATGAATGTGGCATTGAAGACAGTCCTGTAGCCGGTATTCCGAGTGTGTAAGACATCCTGTCACAGATACATTCCTGTCTTTGCAACTTGCTTCTAAAATTCTTGGAAGTTTCAACTTTATTATTATTATTATTATTATTGAGAAAAAAGTAGCCAACACCATATTTGGATTGGGAGCAGTGACCAGACAATTAACAGAACTTCATCCATTTTTTTTTTTTTTTTTTATCAATCATTACTCTGTCAATGACATCAGCTTCCATTTTTGATAACTTTTCTCTTTAAAATTTAAAAAAAAAAAATCTTGATCTTTCAAATGGGGAAATAATTTATATTTTTTATATGTATTTCTATGAATATGTATACACACACACATACACACATATGTTCATTCTGATTGAATAAATTTTTTTATTTGTATTCTTTGTTCATTTGTGCTCAATAACTCTGATTACAAAGCCGATTCCTGGCTCATCATTAACATTTACTTTGCTCCAATGCTCTTTCTTTTCATTATCTTTTTTTCACTGAAAACAGACAGCATCTCTATATGTCTGTCTTCTGGCAATCAAAATTAGGCACACAGAATAATATTTCAATTAGCTGCTATCTAACGTAATGTATAAGTTAAGTTCCTCTCTCGGATCAGTATTAGTACAAACATTTTGAGAAGTGGGCTGCATTGACAGATCACAGACCGACACACACACACACACACACAGATACAGGCACACAGACACACACACACACACACACACACACACACACACACACACCTCTTCAATTCCTCAATCCACTACTCCACCATGCCTCCATTAGATTCACTTACATGCCAATAAGGTATTAATCCTATTCTTCTCCATCCAGCTACAGGTAAATAGGACAGACTGGTTTCTATAGCCTTGGATGGCATCTAGTCTAGGAGAAGGACAACTCTGAATTCAAAACCTGTGTAGGGTTTTGGGGACCTAGTGGCACATAGTGCACCAGGGCTTTGTATTTGGCTCTTCAAAAAATGTGGTTCTGCACAGACACTTTCTGTGACCACATCAATCCTTACATCTGGTCATCTAATTCATCAGGCTGCACCCCCCGCCCTTGATTATTATGTGTAGGGTGCAGTTAAGCAAAAAATCAATGAAAGTCCTTGTAACACCAAAGATGGCAAGGATTATGGAAGCATTAAGGAGACTGTCCAGAAGAGATGCAGATGATTCTGAAGTTGTCTGGAGGTCAAAATTGAAACCAATGGCGCTTTTATTGAATCTTTAGTATTTCAAAATGTTTTTGTGTAATTTTGGTAAATATATCTGTTAAAATGAGACGTCAGTGTCATTTTCAATATTGCATAATTTATACGACAATTTATCCATCGCACCCAGTATAATAAATGTTTTCCATGTAAAACAGCCACTCAGTTTGAACCAACAGAAATAAAATCATAATTACTAAACTATTTTATCTGTAACTTAAAAAAAAAAGTAATGGTTGTATTTAAATACTTTTGCAATTGCACCTATTTTTTTTTTTTTTTTTTTTTTTTACACGAAAAATCTTGCACTTTTTATATCTACTGTCATATGTAAGAAAGTATTAAAAATTTGTTCTCACAACCTACCTAAACAATAAGATATCATTAGTAACACAAGTCATTTTCACTTATTGATAATGAATGACATCTATTACCGTATTAACGGAATATGTCATTAATAACATCAAACTATGTGGCCAATAAATAAATTGTTTTATAGAATAAATTGAGACATTTTTTACCTGTAGAACTACTTTTAATGGTAATAATGAGGATTAAGATCTTTTAAGATTAACACCTTAAATGTAATACTTTAGTTGAGGACAGGCTTGTTGTTCCGGTCACGAAATGTAACACTACACAGTGTGCCTTTCCATGGTAACTTTAGGGTCCAGAAACTCAGTGCATATGCTACAAAATCTCTTAAGTTGGCCTAGCACAGAAATGAATACAATATGGGAACCAGTAATGCAGAGTGCGAGAGAAAAACAACAATAATAAAAAAAAATCATATGATCTCCCTTAAAGAAACGAAAATTGAGACATTAGGTTTATAATTTCCAAAGTCTTATACACTCACATGGCCCAGTGAATAAAAGTGTTGGTTGAATCCAGTGATTTGACTCGGTTGTGAGTACTGCAGAGGTGAGCAAAAAACTGGGAGAGGGTTGTGAGTACTGCAGAGGTGAGCAAAAAACTGGGAGAGTTGAATTAAAGGGAGATAACTGATACTGAAACATCATGGCATGGCGAACTAGAACGAAATCGGGTTCAGTTCGAAATTCCAATCACCTGAAGTGGCAATGCAGATAAGGATAACAGTCTGAACAATGTGAATAATTACAATATCTTATCTCAGAAATCTAGACAACGCGTAGTTTATCTTGGCTGTTTTTTTTTTTTTTTTTTTTTTTTTTTTTAAATCGTTCTAACTAGCGACTTTCTTTTCCTAGTTCTAATGTTTGAGAACAGCACACCGTAATCTGAATTTTGACGTGCTTGTTTAAAATTAGAATCATAGGCACATATGAGAAATAAATATTATATAATTATCTGCCCTTGGCAGTTTAAGGTTAGCTAATTAGCTCACAGCTGCTGATTGGTGCACTTTTCTACCTTTTTTTTTTTTTTTTTTTTTTTTTGGTAACCTTCGGAATGACCACATGCTGAACGGGTCATCTCTACACCCGTAGATGGCGAGATAATCAATTTACTCTCAGCAGATAAGTTTGGTCGCAGACACCATTAAATTTGCAAAGACCAAGTTGTAATGCTGACTAATATAATTATGTACAAATCATAAGTCAGTTGCGTTCTACTCTTTATTTATTACTACGTCTGCATCCATCACGTGGGGATTTTATATGGGGCCCATAGATGTTTGCATATAGATGTTTATTCGTCTTCCCTATTTTCAAAGTAGTTATCTGGTAATATGTTCATTCATAGCTGCTATTGCGATCTACTTTTTTTATGTTTCTATATCGCCCTCAACCCACACTTCTTTACTATCGTTTGTGGATCTCCCTACAATATCTTCTTTTTTTTTTTTTTACAGTGAGGTTTAACCTGTACACAGAGTCCACTCGAGGTAGAAAATTACAGAGTAAGAGGCACAGTTTATGCAGATATGAGGGGAAGATAACAATTAACCTTAGACTTGAACAGGCTAAGACTGTAGTGAGCGAGAAAACATTCTCTTGGGAGTCGGTTCCACAGTGCAGCGGTTCGCGGGAAGAAGCTGCTCGAGTGGAACTTACTTCTTACTAATGGAATACGGGGACAATGAGGGTGGTTCGCTACAATGTGGGTGGCATGGCGAATCCTAGGAGTGAAAGTTAGAATTGTTAGAACAAAGGAAAAAAGTTCGTCTGAGCACTTTCCATGGAAGTTAGCGATAGAACAGTGAGAGATTTATCACATCCCGTCTGTGAGAGAAGGTCGACGGGGTGGAAAATAATTTGTCACCAGCAAGGACGCGGAGACTCTCTTAGACTCTATTGAAACTAGAAAGTAAGGACTGGTCAGTTCCTGTCCAAATATGACAGCAGTACTCTATTTTAGGCCTGATCTGGCTCTTGTAAAAGTAGAGGATAGCACCAGGAGTTAAGTACTTACTAGAGCAGTACAGAGAACCAACCATTTTTTCTGCATCTTTAGATGAATCGTATGTACGAGTTCCGCTTGAGATCTGGGTTGATTTTGAGGCCCATCGAGGTCTCGATGAATGGAGGTTCCCTCAGGGAACATCCATTCATCGAGACTGGCGGGAGTTCGGCAATGATGGAATGTAACTAGTTTGGTTTTCGTGGCATTGAAGGTAACCAGCCAGTCCCCCCCCCTACTGCCATGTTAAACCTAGGTTGGAGGTTCATCCATATAGCGTTGTATCGTCAGCATAGATATAATCAGAGTATACTCTTAAGCATATCATTTACGAGTACCACTTGAAGTCTGGGGTGAGTTTAAGCCCAAATAGTCGCTCAAGGCATGTAAACTCCCCGAGGGGACATCCATTCATCGTGACTGGTGGTAGTTTGGGGCCCGATCGGCGATCATGGAATGTAAAAAGTTTGTACCTATATTGATTTTCTAAGGCCGAACGTATGGGGTACCCAGTGAGGATCGCACTCACTATTCAGTTGTAACTGTTTTAGCAAGACTAGCTTGCTAACCATTACACCATGCCGTGGTGCCCAACTAGTTTGTACTTATATATGGATTTCAGTTTGCCAGTTTGTTATCAATGATGCATTGTTAAGACTTTATCATTAATTTACTTTTTTTAAGGGTGTCATTTATTCTTAAAAGTTCGTCATTTGACCGATTTCTGATAATCTAATGCCTGAAGACTGCTTCCTTCGAAACCACTGGCGAATATGTCTTTATATGAACAAATCTCATAGCTCATTGCTTGGCTTTGCCAAGTTTTCCGGAAGCCATTTCTCTGAAATGTTTCTGCTTAAGAAACAAGTCGCTATGACTTTTTAAAAAATAATTTCACCCTAAGCAAGTTAATAAAGGCACTAGGACGCAAGAGGTTACTGAATGTTAGAGAATATGAAAAAAAAATATTAAGGAGAGAGGACAATAAAATAATAATAAGACAGAAGATAACGATTGACATTACTTTTAAATGTTTGAAGATCAAAGTTGACTGGGAAGCAAGAAACTGGAAGAGAGAACCATTTTAAATTTAAATTGATGAGACCTTGCCACCAATCGAGTACTGCGCTTAAATTCATAAAGCCTAGGTACCAAAGAGGAAAGTAATATTTATTTTGAAAAATACAAAAATGTTGCACAAGGCCAAAAGTGGGGATAGGGGAAGGCTGATCTCCAATCTTAAATTTTGCTAGCCACGATTACATACCACAAAGAAAAAAGTTCATCAGAATAATTACTATGAAATTATTTATCGAAAAGACACACGGAAGCTACGTTACAGCGGTGGGAAAGGGACTGAAGTCGTGATGCCAGGTCAGAACTTATATACTTTGCAGATTATTCTTTGGATTTTATCAAGAATCTCTAAATATATAGCAGGAACACCAGACCAGATGAGGTAGCAATATTCGAAGCAGAGACGAATAGTAGACTTGAACTTCTACATTTAATTTGAATAATCGAAGTTCGCAGATGCCTGACAGAGTGAAAGCTATCAAGAATGCTAAAAGAGCATCAAGTAAGTATTAATGGGGGCAAACAATGTTCCCTATGTTGTGTCGTAAATAGGAAAGGTTAACATACATATAGAAAAATAAGAAGTAGTTTATTTCGGAGTATAATATGGTACGCGGTTGAGAACACAGACGAATGTAATAAACAGTTAATCGTTAACTCCTCTCGCTTAGTAAGATAGAGTGCTGTTTGAATAGTCTTAGACCGGTCCGTCTTGTGAGGGGGTGTTTAGCTACTCCACAACATCCTAAAATCTATTTTTCTGCTTATCCTTACTTTCTAAATTTAGGTAGTTGTCTGTTTTCTTTTGACATAATTCTCATTTTCACCATACTTACGAATGTAATAGGTGGGAACATGATGATACTTAGTGATACTATGTAACTAAATTATCTCCAAAGTTAATAGTAGGGTACTCATCTACGAAGGATTCGCTAAACGAACAAATAATGGAAGTTCTAACTAGCTGAAATTCGAAGAACAAACAGCAACTAACCCCCAACGCCGACTTCCTTACCTTATTGTAGTCATTTCATTGTTTATATTAGGACAATTGTCCTTGTTTTGCTCCTGTTATTACAAGGTTTCGGCTGTTGTGTCTCCCATACCTCTTCAGATGCTTGTCGATCCGAGTAACCTTCAAGGAATTTCGAACTGAACCCTTCATTTAATCTACCGATGTAGATTGTTCTCGTTCGGTTGTCAGTGTCTTGGTGTATCTCATCTTGTTCTTATTTAGTGCTGCTCAGTTATTACTCGCCCTGTTTCCACTGAGTCGAAGTGACTTTAATCTACATTAAGGCTGCTCAGAATCGAACTGATTTCCTCACTTCTCTCCAGTTGCCTGATGTTCATCCTCATAGGTTTCAACTAAAAGTTGGGACACCTATCATGTTCCTCTGAAATCTCGATCCCCCATAGCTGTACAAAGGAACTCCTCAAGCTGCCCAGCAGCCCCTCTCATACATCACCTAGACAACTATCCTAGAAGAAAAAGGATGTGTTCATTTCCATGATCACCATAATTTAACAGACTCACTCTACTGGAACACATATAAACAATCACGTGGGACAATTCCGAGTTTAGAACTTGGAACCTTAAACCTAATCTGACTGTTGCTGACATCGCTGCTGCTGCTACTGTTCCACTTGAATGCATTCATAATGGCTTATCTTTCTGTTTGCTGCTGCTGCTGTCGAAAACCTTACTGTTATTTGACTTTATTCATTAGTGGATCCCATATTGCATTTATTTATTTGCTAGGCCGTTAATAAATAAAGAGAATTAAAAGTAAGGCTTCAGAAGCAGCAAAAGGAAAGAGAAAGCCACAGTGAAAGCCGCCAGACGTGACAGTAGCAGCAGGCAAATGTGTTTAAGGCTCTAAATTCTAAATTCAGGGTTGTTCTACGGTACAATAACTTAGTGGATTAAAGCACTGATTCGTGAATTGTGAGTTCAATCCATAGAGCGAGTAGTGCAGAATGGAAACGGGGAGCAATAACTGACCAGTACTAAATAAGAACAAGATGAGGCCTGGACAGCGGAACGAGAACAATGTACCCTCCGTAAATGAAGAGTTCAGTTCGAAATTCTCTGAAGGTTACTCGGATGTGTAAATTGGTGGGTACAATCGACAAACCGTGAAAACAACAACAAAGATGAGGCCACTAATCCATATGTAAATAGTGTAAATTATAACTTCTCGGTCCCAAAAGTATTCGTTTCGTGATGTAAGCTGTCAAATCAGATTGTAAATTTCCATGTTTTATACTAAAAATAATATTTTTCTTTACATTTTTTCCCAGAACATAATCATAGATCGACAGAAACGAATGAGAAAACAATTCTTAAGCCGGAAAGTAGAACAAGTGGAATATCTGACTACATCCGGCAACAAGGCCTCTGATTGGAAGATTTTGAGGAGCGTGGAACCACCTATTAATTGCTGTTGTTCTGACCCGGGGAGGTAGCACCTGTTAGGGCCCCAGCTAGGGACAAATAGTGAACCCCCAGACTGAGGTCTAAACACTAAACGTATAAAATACATTTTTATAGTAAATAAATTCCAGCAATATATTTTAATAGTAAAAATAAATAAATAAATAAAATACCAAAGCACACAAAAAAATTAAATTTTGGCATTAAATAACCCATAAGGAGTTGATATGTCGTTAAACAAAACATACCAAACCAATATAAAATATCTAAATCAACACTCTGCTCCCATACTCAAAAATAAGGAAGAATTAAAAGTGTTCAAATGACGTGGGGAATAACCAAACTTAGTAAAGTGTGTATTTTATTGACGATATGGAAAGTTTACAAAATACAAAATCATGTTAAAGATTTAAAAACGGACATTTTCAAAGTATATATGAATATATACAAAACATATCAAACAAAAGGGTGAAAGTGCAAGGATAAGAAAGAAAAGATTACTTACCGTAAAGTTCGAAAAATATAACAACAAAAAAGAAATAACAAAAAAGAGTTAACAGGTTATCGTTCCTCGCTTTTCAGAGCCAATCGAGGACAAAAAATGAAAAGATGAAAATTATTAAACAGTATAAATCACAGCCAGATTTCATTTAAACCTAACAGACAATTCTTGTTTGTAGAGAGAAGGTGACTTAGACTGGTTGCTATATTTTTCTACGATGAGCAATTTTATTTCTTATTCTTGCTCATCCTTCCCTTACTTCTATACTTCTGTATATATCTATATACACTTTTAAAACATCCGTTTTTAAAGGTTTAATATCATTCAGCTAGTTAAGTTCCATACGTAATACACGCTTGGGAGATCATGTCTCTTGATTCATGACTGAGGACGCAGGAGATTTTCTGCAGTAGGGTTCTGGAGCAGACTGGTTGCCAATCAAGGCTATAGGACACAGTTTGTCCTGCTATTCAATTTATAGCTGGAGGTTGGGAAAAAAATTATGCGCAAGTGAATGTAACGGACACGACTAAAACTCGAACTTGGCTCTACCGATTTCTAATTCTGAGCAATTGTCCATTAGACCACAACGACGTTCTGCGTAAGCATACATAAGATTTTAGCATTAAAACATGTGTTCTGGCGATCTTTATCAATCTTAGTACAGAACATAGACTAATATAAGTAGAAATATTGAGTTGAAGTACGTTGAAAACCAGCATTCGCAATCACTCTTTTCCTGGATTTGAAACCTGGCCTTAATACCCGTAGGAAATAAGTAACTATCTACCTCACAAAATGTTAATGATCATTTTATTAAAATGTTGAGTTTTGTTTGGCACGAAGTTACGAGTACGTGGTTAGCGACCGAGATTAAAACTCACAACAGTCGTCATCGTCTAAGAGGCGAAGTCGTTGGCGACTACACTAAGGCGTGGCTGTCTGTATCGCTCGCTCGCTATCTATCTATGTATGTATGTAACGGGAATGTCATTATTTTTGACGACGTTTTATTGATTACAATGGCAATGTACACATAACGAAGCCCTACTCACCATATGCATGACATTTAGTTTTCTACTGGGCATGCGTCACAGATGAGCATTTTGATTGGCCTCGTCCAAGTCGATGACGTCACACGTGACCTTTTATGCCATGTGCATTTATCGCTCTGCTGAACGGAAACACACAACATCGTCCACTTAGTCTATTAAACTTCTTGTTATATGCGTGCGAATATATATATATATATATATATATATATATATATATATATATATATATATATACGTATTTATAGTTCTATATATGAGAGTAAAGGATGAAAAGGGTAATTTATGCTCAAGTTTTCAAACTTTTCCTTTAATATGAAGAAAACAACGACGCGTCAGGTTTGACTTTCATGCATACACGTGTACAATTTTGAGCTTTACCATGAAACTGTCATTGCAATCATGTGCGCTTTTGTCACATCCCAACATATATATTGCGGGCGTATGAATCATCATTGAAAATCTCTTGAGGTATGGAACTGGCAGTAACCATGCAGTGTTGATTCCCATGCCAACACTGTACCTACAAACGCTCTTTCACCAATATCGAACATTCCTCCCTCTAAATATTCCAAACTTTAAACAATATATATATATATATATATATATATATATATATATATATATATATATGTGTGTGTGTGTGTGCGTGTGTTCGCGTGTGTGCGCGCGCGCGCTTTTGGCTTGTTTTTGTTTTGTGTGATGTCAACCCCAATAGATTATTTAATTCCGACAAGATTTTTATCGCTGGTAATAATTTTTTTCTTCAAAAATATTTCTGATAATTTTTTCCTTCAAAAATTAATCGCTGGTAATAATTTTTTTTACAAAAATCTACTGCTGGTATTAAAACCTATTTTACACTTTAATAGTATTTTGACTCCAGTTTTCAGGTTAAATATTTGCCCATAGCTGGGACCCTAAGAAGTGATACCACCCCGGGAACACCAGTCTAACAGAACGTCTGCCCCAAAAGCGGTCAATAGGTAGCTAGAGCTATAATATTCAATACATTAAGAAAAGTTCAAGTGACTTATATGCTTAGATGACTTAAGAGTTACGCATCGAAATGCTCATCAGGACCAAATGTATGATAAATTAATTTAAGTCACTTGAAATTTCCTTAATTAACTGAATATGTCAACACTGTCTGTATCTAGAAATGCTCTCTCTTTCTCACTCTGTCCTATATTCCTCCTTCTAAATATACCCGATTTCAAGAACTACGTGCGTGTAGTTTCAGATGGCAACGCATCTGTAAGGAAGTATTATATGTAAGCTTTAAATTCAGTGTATGTTATTTCGCCGAAGTGTAAATAATTTTGTTTTTCATAACTTTAAACATGTCGGATTTCGTGCCGAAGAAAGTGTATTTGCGGGTAATTTTACTGCACTACTTTATTCAAAAGAAATCTGTAGCTGAATCGCACAGAATTCTTGTTGAGACTTACGTTGACCATGCTCTGTCGGAAACAAAATGCAGAGATTGGTTTAGATACTTTAAAGATGACACCATTTTCTACATTTAATGCTTCTGATATGACATCACAAACATTAACAGACGCCACCATGTCGTCATGTAAAGACTTGACCAATTTCATGAAATGCTGGGATCAGGCATATTTTCAGAGAGATTTCCTATTGACTGTATCAAAGACCTTTCTGAGATCAAATCGACAAAAACCTAGCACAAACTCTGACGATATTGAATGTACTTCTCTGGAATCTTGAATATATATATATATATATTTCCAGTCCAAAACAAGAAGCGTTTTCACACACACACACACACACACACACACACACACACACACACACACACACACACATATATATATATATATATATATATTAGGGCCTTGAATAAGTTCTTGCTGTTTTCCAACAGATTGCATTTCCAGAACTGCGTGCGTTATAGTTTCAGATGGCAACGCACCTATGAGAATGTACTATAAGCCATTTCGCAGAAGTGTAAACAACTTTGTTTTTCAAAGCGTTAAACTACTTGTGAAAAATCAGTGAGAACTTATTCAAGGTCCATATATATATATATATATATATATATATATATATATATATATATATATATATACACCTACCTGTCGGATTAATAAATAAAGATCATCACTTCTTTAGAAATTGCCTTGTTTACGTTCGGATGCGAAACTTAGCAGATATATATGATAGGCTAAGGATCTTATAGGAAACCTTTATAAATCTAATATCTTCGCCTTTATTAAAGGTTCATCAGAGAATGAGATATGAAGATAGAATTAATTTTTATATTGTTTGGTTTTCATTAGTTAATCAATTAAGTGTACGTGAAGCCTGCTTAACCAATGAAAAACAAACGATACAAAAGATTAAAACTACCCAATTTTTTTCTCTTACTTTTCTTACAGGGTGCGATGGGTAAATTGTTGCCATTTTATTTTTTTAATTTCGCGCATGCGCATTGTTTATTTTTGATTTTGTCGATTGCACAGTTTAGTAGGGTAACTTGGGCACCAACTGTGAGAAATTAACTCCGACAGAAATTTGGAAACGACATGCTGTACTGCTTGGTATTCGCGCTGGAAGCTCCAATACGAACGTTTGAGAGTGGGTGTCAATCTGAGGACAGTGCAAAGGATTCGGAAAGAGTTGGATGAGTCTAATGGTGATTACAAAGGTGTTTGGAGTGATCACTAGTGATGGTGACGTTATGCCTCCATTCATCTTCCCGCATCTTCCTACAGGGCCTCAGACTCAACACGGAGGCTTAAATCTTGGGTCAAGAGGTTTGCTGCTGGAAGACGCTATTACAGGACTTTGCACCATATGACACAAGCAGAAGAACCCAGTTATATATATATATATATATATATATATATATATATATATATATATATATATATATATGGGACTCATCAGCATCAGTGTTTTTTCAATTTTGCTTAATTTAGTCGACAATTTATCCATCGCAACATATATATATATATATATATATATATATATATATATATATCAAATCGGTTTCGATCTCAACTTGAAGCAATCGGATGTCTAGCCATACTGATGAGCTGTGATACAGCGAAACAAGCTTGTATATATATATATATATATATATATATATATATATATATATATATATATATATATATATGTATGTAAAAAATAAATCCTACCCTGTACATTGCTTTGATAAAAGTCCTTCAGAGGATGAAGTGCTTCGACTAAGTATAATTTTTCCCTCTTCTCTCTTTTTTTATTCATTTTGTCTTTTCTACAGATACACTCAATCTGAGAATATATATATATATATATATATATATATATATATATATATATATATATATATATATATATATATATATATAAGGCCTCCTGTTCTATAAAGGATCTGATGACCAAGAGTTTTAAAAAATCCCTTCTCGGTCAGGCTGACAAATATTTACCATATTTGCCTGTGGTATTATCTTTCATATAAATAAATGCGAATGTCAGTGAGTCACACTTTTTTTAATTTTACTTCTAAAGGCCGTAGCCCAACATATAATACCATTTTGGAATCAGGCTGACTCCGTGAGCAAATTCATAACATTCCGGTTCGGATCCGGTCCCACAATCCTGACATTTTGGATTCCCAAGTTTTCCTTACTTCAGTTGTTTTCGGCGAATTTTTTTTGTATGATAACAATTTTTAATTGCGAAATCCAGCGAAAGTTACACATGAAATAAAAATAATTGTTTGTACGACATATGTGCATCAAATTTTCTTTAAATTAAGTGGTGGAAGAATAATTATCGTTGAACTTTTAAATATAAACTTAAATATTAAAGCAATACTTAAATGCAGCGATCAATTTTGAGTTCTTCTGTAGTTTTTTGTTGCTTATCGCATAAGACAACAGTATCCCTCGCAAAAAGAAATCTTCGCCAACAGATGACCAGATTGCAATCAAAATAGCCAAAGCTGAAGCGAAGAAAAGAAAGTCCTGTGCAAATGAAAACCCAGATCAAGTGGCAGCCAGGAGAGCTTCAAATACTGAGAATATGCAAAAATTTAGGAACTCTCAAACTCCTGAACAAGTCAAAGGCCCAATCAAAAGCCCTCCGCAGGAGATAGCGTATATGCCGTCCGATAGGGCGCATTTTAAGCTAGCAACTTTATATATTTTTATGCTTTTGCTCGCTAAATACAAAGCTCAAGAACCACTCAAGGTATAGGGTTACTGAATAAGTTGTTTTAGAGAAGGATTTCAGATTATGAGGATAATTAGGATAGATAACAGTTGACCTTAGACTTAAAGAGCTTTCGATCGTAATGATTGAAGAAGCATCATGTAAGGAGTATGTGCGTGTGTGTCTTTTATATAATACCGAATTTTCATAGTTTTAACCTGAGTTCCTCTCCGCCCGCAAGTTAAAAAAATCACCAATCTGCGCCACACCCAAAAATGCTTACCGACACCTGGTTTAAATAAGCAAAATAAAAAAAAAACAACAAAAAAAAAAAAACGAAATTTAACAGATTCATCTGTATTTGCTCGTAAATGCAGTAGACTCTGGTTATTGTATCTACAATGAAAATAAATCAATTCATGGTAATTAGACGGTTGCCTCGATATTATGAATTAAGATGAAAGCAATTTACATGCGCATAATCTCTGCTTCAGTATAAATTTTATACTTGGATATATAAGGGTTAGCGTCTCGGAATGAGAAATGGGAGAGTCGAGTTCGAATTCCAGTCGAATTCGTTACATCCACTTACGCGCAAATACACTTGGTAAAGTTACGTATCCATACTCTTCTGCCCAGAGCTGTGGGTAAATAGAAGGACAGACAGGGCCCTATATCCTTGGTTGGCAGCCAGTCTAGAAGGAAAACTCTGAATTCAAAACATTCTGGAGAGGCTATCTTGCACAAGACAAACCACTACAGCGATGACTGCACTGCGTGGTAAATTTCAGGGGACATAGACGATTTTCTCGATTACTCAGACAAACTTTTTATCATTAAGCACAGCGAAAACAAATTCAATGAAATTTCGAGGAAAAAAATCCCGTATCATAATTTAACAACATCCCTAATGTTTCATAGACATTTTAAAATGGATCTGCAGGAATTACTTACAAGTCAATGCTAGAATCTGGTGATGATAACAGACTATCTTCATTAGATTCACGCATAGAACATGTTGGCGATTATGGTTTTCAATAACTTTCTATCCTTTATTTACACCATTTACTTTCGGGCTACTGTGATGAAAAGTTCATAGGCTGATTATGAAAACGCGTGAAAAAATGGATCCAATGTTGCATGGCCGCCAATGTCCAAATGATAACCAACACATGGTTCCAAGAACATCCGAGACGATTATGGACATGGAGGAGCTTAGGAAGAGAAACTAAAAACCAAATGGATTACATAACTATCAACAAAATATTCTGGAATGCAATGGTTCACTGCAAAAACCTACCTAATGTGGGCAACTGAATTTAGGAGAAGAAGAAGAGAGAGTCTTGAAGCTGATCCAAGCTGGAAGGTGATGGATGACAGGTGATAGCCTATAAATAGCCAATACAATTAGCATAACCCGTAAGAGAATGGAGAATATTCTGCAAAATGAAGGTTTCTGCTCGCTTGGTGCCACTTCTTTTGACATCTGATTAAAAGCGCACAGGAAAATGTGACATCACAGGAAAATGTGACGTCACGGGAAAATGTGACATTGAGGCTGATCTATATGGTTTCCGTTCATAAACCAAGATGAGTCTTTGGTTCATCATTTTGAGTCAGAGAGTAACAATCCATGCACTGGAAACACCCCTCCGCACCTCTTCGAATGAAGGCCAAGTTTGTTTCATCTGCAGGGAAAGTGACGGCTTCTGTTTTTTAGGATGCAAAGGGCATTGTGTTCATCGACTATCTTCAAAAGGGCCACACCATCACTGGAGAGTTATATGCCAACTAATGCAGTTATAAAAGGCTATCTAGACCAAACGTCCAAGAAAACTGACGATGTTTTATAAAGACGATGTTCCAGCACACAAATCTTTGGTTTCAATGTCTTCTGTGTACAATTGTGACTTTGGACTGGCTGATAACTCCCTCTATTCTCCTGATTTGACTATCATCTGTTCCCCAACATGAAAAACACTTGGCTAGGAACCAGTATTGCAGTGATGATGACGTCATATCTGCTGTGGACTTTTCTGACCAACATGATGAAAGTTTCTTCACCAATGCAACACCGATGGAAAAACTGTGTGAATTGCTAGTGGGGCTTCGTAGAAAAAAAGAAAACAAACCCTCATTTAGTCATATTCCATGAGAGTATATTGTTCAACATATGAACTTTTCATCCGACGCATTTTCCACCTTCTGCTAAAACACTTCCCAGATATTTAAACTTCTGTACTTTTATGATTATGACATCTTCAAATCGTAGTTTGTATCTTGCTTTTTTTTTCTCTTGCTGATAACCTTATATTCCGTCTTCTTACAATTGATGGTTCGTCTTTTCTTCTCTTTATTACCTCTATGTCGACTCCGTGTCGCATTTCTTTTTATTTACCCATTAACAGTAAAGTTGAAAATTTCTAAGCATGAAAAATAAATAGCAATATTAATTTTAGATACACACACACGCGGACGCGCGCACACACGCACATTGTTATTAATGAAACAATCACATCACATTATTTGAAACTTACTAAAAGACAAGTTATGAAAAATCTTAAATTAATTCGAATTTTGGAAAAAAAATCATAGATGCGCCATAAAGTTTCAAGATTAAAAAAAATATGTTGAAGTTTATTTGATTTCATAAATTTATTTATTTTTTGACTAATATCGGGAAAGATAACAGAAGTTTATGAAATATGCCTAAAAATATTGGTATCATTTAAATACAGAAGCTTTTATTTATTAAGCTTAGCATAAAACTAATACAAAGACACAAATATGGGAAATCTCGTGAGAATTACCCATGATCAAATGGACAATGTGGCTAAACATTACTCCATGAGGAGGCGTCCTATGAAAGTTGAAAGTTCATATATCGCCATCTTTTTTTCTTTTTTTTTCATTTTTTTAAATGTTCAGTTTTATCCCTGAGGGCCAATTAAATGTCATTTTTGCCCTGGAAGTATACTTGCAAAAAACTTTTGTATGTTATCTGATTATTGTTGGAGTCCATGGTGGAAACAACTTCTGCCGCGTTCTTGACATTCATTTTTTCCAAGCCTTTCAGAACATCAGTCTTATCAGCGCTCAACATGTCTTCTTTGGTAAAAAGCGCGAATATCTGGCGAAGGTTTCTGGTACTGGAACAACAACAACAAGAATAATCGTTTTATTTATAATGCAAAAAATAAATAAAAAACAAACATAAAAACAATATCTACAATCAGTTTATAATTATAATGTTCGAAATAAAACAAGAAGCGTCCATGTGGAATAGATAGACAAATTGATTGATTCGTCTTCTACGGTCTATCAACCATTTCGTTTGAAATAGGGTCAGAAACTGGATATCAAGAAAGGTTTTATGAAATGGCAAGACAAAAAAAAAAAAAAAGAAATAATTATTGTATTTAATGGTTATCATGTTTTTAAACATCCACACAAAATCTCAAAAGTCGCCCACTTTAGGAAGTTGAAATATCTGGCACATTAATGTTTACATAACACAATAGATTAGTTGATTTGTTTTGTCACGGGTTATCAACCCTTTGAAGGTTATTTAAAGCCGAAGCATATTTTGGTTGATTAAAATAATTTTGCGAGTAAATATTGCGTTAACAATCTGTTGAGAATTACAAATCTGCCAGTTACAAGCCCTACTATTTAACCCATAGTAGGGGGAGATGGATTCATACCTTTTTCAATGGTATTTGCGCATAAGTGACCGCAACGAACCTGACTGCAAATCGAACTCGGCTCTCCGATTTCTCATTCTAAGCCGCTAACCATTACACCAACCACGCATCCAAATGATACCATAGACTACCAATACCTGTACCTAGGGTAACTCCCTAATGATATATGGCAAGCTAGTCTGGATCGATTTAACTCTCTCTCTCTCTCTTTCTCTCTCTTTCTGACTGGTTCTTCGTGGCACATAAGGCCTATACAGAACGTCGCTCTGTCCGTAGTTGCCGCTCGCGCCTAACCTCAGGATCGCCAGCCTATTGCTTCCGTCTTCTCGATAGCCCTTCGCCGTCGTTCTTAGTCCCCTTTTCCCTTCGGGAGATCAGGTCAGTGCCACGTTGCACTCGTAGTTTGGGTCTTGCCTTAAAAAGTATGTCCGATGACCTCCACCTTCTCCCCCAACCTCGTACCTCGACACAAAAGTGTTCTGCCGAGGCAGAATGAAGCAGTTCCGCCGTTTTCCCATGGTCTCATATAACCTAATCTTGAGGATCTTTCCTAAGTTGTCATGAAATAAGTCAATACAGCTCTCGAATTCCTTTTCCAGGTCTTGCAACCATATCAAAGGACATGGGCGACCAAGGATCTTGGTGCTCGTGTCTGTCTTGGTCGCATTCTATACCTGCTTCAACCCACGAAAAGCCACCCTAACCTTTGACACATTAACCTTAATATCTTTTATGCCAACCTCTTGTTTTGAAACTTTCGCACCAAGATAGACAAAACTATCGATCTTACCAATCGGTAGTAATTGATCTGCAAGTGAAACTTGTTGACCATTACACAACGGGGAGACATAAAATGTAACAGGCTTTCAATTAGGAATTTAAAAATCACAATAGAAAAATGTTTATTTAGAACACTTAAACTCAGAATCAGAAAGAGAGCTGAAATTTCTTGGAAACACCGAGGAAGGAAGGTTTGGCTAACTTAAGCCTCACAGGGCATATCAAGAGCAAGAGAAAGAATGTAAGGCAGCGGGCCACTTAGCTGATGACCTTGTGTGATGAATAGTGGAATGGTGGGCGGGAGGCTTGGCAAAGGGAAAAAACTCTACGCTGTTAAATATTTTTTTTATAAGATTACAGAAGAGGCATAGTTTATGCGGATATTTGGGGAAGATAACGGTTAGCTCTTGACTTGACCAGGTTAAGATTGTAGTTACAGGGTAAGCATCCTCTTGGTAGTCGGTTCCACAGAAAAGTGGTTCGTGGGAAGAAGCTGTTCGACTAGAAATTGGTTCTTATCAAAGGAATACGGAGGAAATTAAGGTGGTCCGCTACAATGTGCTTAGTGTGGCGTTTCAGTGTCGCGAAGGTTAGAACTAATGAAACTAAAGAATGTAGTTTATCAGAGCAATTTCCATGGAAGTAGCAATAGAGCAATAAGAAACTTGCGTGAGAAAAAGGTTGTAGGGTGGAAAATAATTTGTCACCCACCAGAACGCAGAAACGCTTTTGGAATCTATTGAGGTTGAAAAGTAGGGAATAGGTAGCTCTTGTCCAAATATGACAGCAGTACTCTATTTTCAGTCTGATCTGGCTTTTGCAAAGTCAGAGGAGTCAGTTACTCAAGGAGTCAGTTACTTTCTGGAGTGTTAAAGGCAACCAACATTTTTTTTCTGCATCTTTAGCGATGGTTCGTATGTACGAGTTCCACTTGAAGTATAAGTTGATATTGAGGCCCAATAGTTGCTCAAGGCATGAAGACATACATTCATCGTGATTAGTGGTAGTTCAGGGTCCGATCGGCGATGATAGAATATAACTATTTTGGTTTTCGAGTCATTGAATGTCACCAGCCAATTTTTTTTCCGCTGAGATGTTACAGCGAGATCGGGGGAGAGATCAGCTGCCAATCTCTGGCCATCTCGAGTGAACCTATATAGTGTTGTATCACCAGCATAGATATTCTCAAACGACGGGAATATAGTCTTAGGCAGATCATTTATGTAAAATAAAATGAGGGTTGGTCCGAGAAGCGACTCCTGAGGGACGCCTGCATTGATTGATAGGACTCCTGAGGACTTGTCTGTTAACAACTACATTGTGACCAAACCGTTAGGAAGGATATCACTCTTGCGAAAACTCTTTCAGTGATTCTATATATATAGAGCTTGAGCAGAAATCGCTTGTGCTACACCTTGTTAAACATCTTTGAAATATCTAATGGTCCTTGAGATGTGTTTAGTGCCTCATTGATTTTGTGAGTAATGGTAGTTAGGACATCAGCATTGGATTGAACTGATCCAAAAAACATACTGTTTGTCACTCAAGAGGTTGTTCGTATTTCGCCCGCGTTCTTGAAAACCGGGCGTACGCTTGATACATTCCACAGACTTGGGAAGGATTTATCCTTCAAGCAGCGGTTAAATAAGTTCGCTAAAATCGGGCATAATTCAAGGTTGATATTTAAAGAACATCCATTTTTTCTCCGGGCAAGTGCCTTTCTTAGGGTCAAGCTTTTTGATAAATCTTGAGAGTTCCCGGGCTGT
The DNA here is from genome assembly GCA_903632075.3 of Acanthosepion pharaonis. Taxonomy (NCBI): domain Eukaryota; kingdom Metazoa; phylum Mollusca; class Cephalopoda; order Sepiida; family Sepiidae; genus Acanthosepion; species Acanthosepion pharaonis. The sequence continues at coordinate 2,625,233 of CAHIKZ030000857.1, read as the reverse complement.
AATAAGAACTACTACTGAGATTCTGATCAGTGAGAAGGGGGAAGTTAAGAAGAGATGTCCAGTGTCTTCTAAAGCTGAATTAAAGGCAAAGATTGAGGCGAAGAGTTTAGTTTATCTGACGAGAAAGATATGGCCCGAGGCCATTTATAATATTGGACACAGCCGCTTTGCCTCTATTCATAATTTGGTTGATGTTCTTCCAGAACTCCCGAAGTTCAATTTGTTTTCAATCTTGGCCGGGACAGCTTGTGCATAGCTACACTTTGCATTTTTTTCAGAACTTCCTTGCAGCAATCGCGAGCGGTTCTGAATATCTGTCACAAGGAACGGTGTAGTTCCTTGTGACAGATATTAAAATATTGATTACAGTGAGCTATGGATGTAGCGCAAGCAGTGGGTAAACCAAGACTGAGTGTTCAGTTTTTGCTTGAATCTCTTTTTGGGACATAAAACTATCCCTTCCAGAAAGCATGCATTCTGAGACTAGGGCAGCAGTTTTGAAGTCAGAAGTTTATAGAGAGCCATGATCGCCCATCCCTGAATGGACAACGCGAAGAAGATAGTGGGACTAATGTCCTAATCTATTTTGTTATTTCTTTTGTTGAAAATAATTAAGACGAGGACATTCGTCAAAACGCAAGTAATAATACCTCATCCTAGGAATAAAAAAATTGTTTGCTGAAAATATTTTCAGAATCAATAATTACCTGTTGTTGAGGTTTTGCATAAAAGTGACAAACTGAGACAGGTTGACCGAAGAACCCAGTCGGCGTAATTGTTTCTGTTGATAAAAGAGAAAAAGTTAATTTTATTTCTTTATTTATATAGGGTAGGTAATCCAAGTAGAGCGTATCAATATAAAATATTAAAAGTGATTTACAAAAGAGAGCTCAATATAATTTTCATTATAGAGCATATAAGTGAATTACAATCAAAGAAGCGCAAACAAATTACTACATACATTACATCCATGGGAAAAACCATTTCCCTGGACTTGTCAGTGCAAATACATTTGTTAAAAATGATAAAAATGTATTTGCATATATATATATATATATATATATATATATATATATATATATATATATATATATATATATCGAGTTTCGATCCCAGCTTGAAGCAATCGGTTTAGGCATGCTTTTATATATATATATATATATATATATACAGAAAATAAATCCTACCCTGTACATTGATAAAGTCTTTCAGAGGATGAAATGCGTCGACTAAGTATAATTTTTCCCTCTTTATTCCTTTTGTCTTTTCTACAGATACATACAATCTGAATATATATATATATATATATATATATATATATATATATATATATATATATATATATATCGTACATAGAGTGCTGGCGTTAATAAAATAGTGCTCTATGTATTATATATCAATTATATATTAATAAATATACTTTTTTTTACTCACCGGTAGCATGACTCGAAGTTACATAATTTAAATTTTGTTAAATATATCGGATTTTCGCAATGATGAGGCATAAATTAATAAATGTCCACCATTGCGATAAACCGTTAGATTTTAACAAAAAAGATGTGAGTTTGTGACGCCAAAGCGTGAAACCCAGGGTCACAAACTCACATCAATCCAACCAAATATGTTAGCTCTATCTCTGATATTGAGCGTTTTCTAATAAGTTCCGCGCATATAATATATAAATAATTATACATATATATATTTATTTATATTTATATACACTTTTCACACACACACACACACACACACACACACACACACACACACACACACACACACACACACATATATATATATACACAAAGACAAACACACAATACAAAGAATATTTACAAATACACTTTCATGTGTATACTAGAAAAATCCAGAAAATTTAACTGTATCTGGTCTCTGGTCTGAGTTGCAACGCCACAGGGCATTAGTATAGTGAGACCCTATACTCAACTGGTGAGTATAATGGTCCCCGAAGTAGAAGATTATATTATTATAATAATTTAATTATGTGACGAAGTGGGCGTGCGAGTTAAATGATAAAAGGAAACTTGAATCTTCATTACTTAACATTTTATTCAATTCAATATTTCGACATTTACTCTCGGCCAGTCTGTGGTATGCGGCTCCTGTAGTGCCCTCAACCTAACGTTGATCTTACATCCTCCATCTGTGGTGTGTGAGAGACTGCCTGAATCGTCTCTGGAGCAGTTGTTTATATTATACATCTCTGTGGAGGTGTGAAGTCATGTACTTTTGCATTCGGCGGCCGGGAGCAACCTCTGCACCTGGTTACCTTTGACGGTTTGGCGTGCATTTTAAATGCAGTTGGCATTTTAACATAATTACATAATTAAACGTTTGCACGCTCATTAATTTCATTTGTGCGCTGTTTGCAAAACGACGTTTACGTGTGCGTATAGCCTAGATGTAGATAGATAAGAACAAAATCTATTGTTTGTGATGCGTTTTGATGCTGGTTTTTCAATGTTCAAACCTTGTTAGGATTTTAAAAGAGGTGCTAGGAAAATTAAATTAAAAAGAAAGAAAGAAAGAAAGAACTATTTATTGTCATATACTCACCAGCATTTCATTTTCTGATAACTCAACACCTTGATAAATTAGCAATTCGAATACTTCTCGTCCTGTCAATAAGCGATCTCCATTCATGTCCATCGCTTCGAATTCTGGCGTCAAATACTCCAATGAATCTCCGAAGGCCGCCATATTTAGACCTGCATTAAATATTTAAACAGTTTGTAAATCAGATAAAAAAGTAACCAACACATACACTCACAAACGCACGCGCGCGCACACACACACACACACACACACACATATATATATATATATATATATATAAATATACAGAGAGAGATGTATAATCAATTAATTTTCTTATATTCTTTCAAACTCGTTACGAGCTCTGGTGAGGTGCTGTGTCCGGTGTCGTCTTGTTAAAAGAAGCACTCTGGTGGATCGTCTGCTCTCATATATAATGTTTTGTCTTATTAGATTTTATGGCATTTTTAAATGAGGTCATATATACAAACAAAATTATCCACAGAACGTAAATAAAAGACAGTTTAAGAAGCATTGCAATACTTAACTAAACCGAACTTAACTCGTATCAACATCTCCTCATATCTTATTTTCTTAACTTTCCTCATATATTTTTTTAAATCATTTTACCCCAAACAAAGCGATAATACTATATCGGTTGCTATGTTTTTCACACACACATACACTCCAAGTCATTTTATTCGCCTGCGAGTGACTAATAAATTACTACTACTTTTGTATAGGACAATTTAGCCATCGCAGTTGTTCCTTTGAATCTTTTGGTTCTGAGCATACTTACCTATTCTGTTTAGTACGGGTTAATTTTTAACCAATCACTATTTTTAATGTAAGATCAAGTTTTCCCGCGGTTCCGTGGGAGCCTACTTCTTTTGTTTAAATTGGGAGACTTTTCGCAAGTCGCCAGTAAGATCCCAGCCGTCAACACAAATCCACGATCTTGCTCATCACACTCTAACGCACACACAGACACAGAATTTTGTAATTACAAACTTACATTTTCTCTCTGTAACTTTCGCCAAGTACAATCAACCAGAACTTTGTTGATTCAAACCAGTTTATTCACAACACATTTCAAGCAATTGTATTCTTGGTGTTATTCATTCTTCACATGCAAACTTTGCTCTAACAATTATTTCGGAACATTTATCTCACAAGAGAACTTTCTTCAAACGGTTGATTACAATCAATCTACAGTCAAAAGAAAAGAACTGCCTTCTCTTTAATCTACATTGTGAATACGATTTTATTTCATGCTTGTTGTTGCATTTTATTCAATATATATTTGTTGGTTAACAAATTGGAGTTGACGTTATTATTTCTTGAATCCTGTACGTGGAAGAATCATTAATATAAATAGTAGTAGTACCTATATATTTGGTGTTTCTGCTACATTTAGTGAATTGACCCCACGCTATATTTGGTACGTACGCTAAAATACCACTAAGATACAAAAGGTTACAGAGAATGAAAGAAAAGAAGACGTTAGTAAGGAGATAGAATATATATATATATATATGTCGTAAATATAGCACTTTTAACAGGGACCACAGTTATTACACTGCGATCCAAAGAAGTGCCGATATTAATGAATATTTTAGTCATTCTTTATGGATACTCTCTCATTTCTTATAAAAGAATGAAAAATTATTTTTGTACGAGCCGGAAAACACTGGTTTTCTGACAAGTGGGCTTCCGGAACATTGTCGGATTGACGATTTTTGTGGATCAACCAAATCATGTAACTTTAAATTTAATGATAAGTTTCTGATCCAAGGACGATTTAAGCAACTGATCCAAATTATATAAATTTGAACTACCTTTTTAACTTTTGACGCACAAATTCCTCATTACTTCATTATGTTCAGTTTATTTATCTTAGTGTCTATAACAATCATTCTATTTTAAGAGTATTTTTAGAATAACTGTGAACAATGAAAAAGAAAGAAAAGAATTAGATATTAGACGAAACGCCTTCAATTTGATCTATACTAGGTTATATGTGTTTATTTTTAGAAGTACTTCATGCAGATGTTTGTTCTTATAAATAGTCTTAATCTGAGAAGTCATTGACCGTTGTTATATAGGAATGCACTAATGCCAAAACAACTTTTTTCTCTTGATTAACTATTCAATAGAATTCTAATGGCCGGACGTGAAGAATACCAAAAAGTGTCTACATATGTAAATCTGCCAGTAGAGAATCTGTGTGCAAAGTTTGTAGACCGCTGCTCTGGAATGGGATCAGAATAAGAGTAGACAAAATGCCACAACGTAGAGCTCGTAGGGTGAAAGAAGCAGCATATATGGAACTTGGAACTAAAAAATGAATGTCTAAGAAACCTTTATATGCATTTTAACATTATATAGAAAAGAATCATAGGAAAATTAATTTGAGCAGTTAAGGTCTTCCGTATCACGATAAATGCAAATTCATTTGAAAAACCTTTGATGAAGACATCGTTGACTCATTAATATTTTAGATAACAGGATTCAACAAAAGGCTAGTTTCGATATTGCAGACATCATCATCATCATCATCATGAAGCCCATGACTGGGTATGGTCGCAGAGTCGCTGTGCAGCTGATCACCTGACCATTTTCCTCTACATATCTAGATTGAAGGCAGGACAGGTATTCATTAATGGGCAGTATGACTTGAGTAAGTATACCTGGCGGATCCCATCTCTCATTGTCCAACCGCATGTCCTCCATTTTCAAGACTCATTTTGGTCACGGAAACGTGGTCATTGATTCCATCGAGTGAACCATCTGCCCTGGCCATTGACTTCAATCTAGGACCCCCACTACACATACACACTCAGCGATCTGCTGCGTACATAGCTAAGGAGACCGGTCTGACACACTATTCTATATTGCCTTTGACCCTACATGTAGATTCATCCGCTCTTTGTCAGGTCTTGTTTTTAATACTGATGGGTGTCTTGTCACCTTCCTTACCAGAAACCTCTCACGGAATCTTTTTAGTTGCCGATAGTCTGATCATGCGGTAGGTATTACTGGGTTACATAGCACTAGTAGCACTCGTAGAATAAACTGGCATATAGTTTGTAGACAGTAGTCATCAAATTCTATCAGTTTTTATGAACGTAACAGTCAGCTCTATGATTTTGTAGGAATCTTTTGAAGCAGGAAAATACCTTAAGAAATAATATTGAATTTGTCAAAAACGAGAATATAATTGAAGTTATAAAATCATGATATTTGATAGGAATGATCACATTACAGAAAACTGCACAGTTTAGTTTAAGAATTAACAAATATAAAATATTACACAAGAATTGGAGAATATTGTTAGAAAAATAGAAAAGAGTGCTGAATTGTTATATAATATTTTAATGGCAGTAAATGCTTTACAAATTCCTCAGCTGAAGGAACTTGAAGCGACAGAGAAGTGGTTCTACCTACAAATGCGATAAAACTGGTGAACAGCGAGTAAGTCTTAAGGAAAATAAGAACATCAATGAAATTTATACTTAAAATTAGAAAGCGAAAGTTGGAATTTCTAACCACATAAGGAAAGAGGGCGAGGAAAATCATATGACATGGAGTAAACAAGGGGAAACATCGAGTAAACTACTTAACGTGTTTGTATGAATGGATAGAAGAACAGAAACAAAGAGGAATGGTATAAAAGGCGGGAAGTTGTGGAGAGCCATTATCACCTACTTAATGAGGTTGTTTGAATGGATAGCAGATTAGGAACAAAGATGGATGGCGAAGGAGAAAAAATTACTTAGAGCAACAAAAGACAGGAGGATGTGGAGAGCCATGATCATCTACTTAATGAGTTTGCATGAATGGATAGCAGAATAAGAATAAAGAGTTATGGCAAAGTGTAGAAAATTACCTAGAACAACAAATGACGAGAAGTTGTGGAGAGCTATGATCATGTACATTATGAAAGAACTTATACAAAGAAAAAGACGAAGGTCATCGACACCGATCAAGAAGAAAAAGGAAAATATGATAAAGAAAAAAAAAATTTCCGGTATTAACGGCACGAGGAAAGAGGAAAACGGAAATACTGGATGAACAATAGGCGTAATCGAGTGCGTGCATCGGTCAAATATAATGCCTATTCTAATTTAATTTTAAAAAGTATTAGTCAAAATCCCAAAGTTTCCCATTTCGGCTTTATAAAGCATAAAGCATCTGGAGAAAAAAATATAGTTACTTACTATTTTTCTACACATAATCCTCTTTCAAAATATCTGCCCACCCTGGACACACATGAAAAACAAAAGACCTTCCATATAATTTCTCTTTTTGAACGAAGAAAGTGCTTTAAATACTCGCGGGAGATTAATGAACCTTTTTGAAAAGACTGTACTTGATGTAAGCATAGTAAGCAAATGGCCAGTCGAGTTAATGGTAATTCTAGATAGATAAGTGAAACTGACTTTAGTGACAAGTCCCACAGTGGCAGGTCAACTGCTACTACGAAAGAGGATAAAGCTAAACAAGCTGATTCTCTCATTGCAGCTGACTATTGCAAAACTCTGTGAAAGCCTTCAGGGAATCTATTCTTGGCCACTGAAATGTTTGTGAAAAGTGGTTTCCTAGGATGTTGACGAAGGCGAAGATAGTTGTTGCATCCCCAAAAGATTTTTGAGCTGTAAAATACTGAGAGAATTCAGAAAACAGATTTTTTTTAATGATGATAAGTAAAAACAGACAATTCTCACACAAGTAAGAAAGCAGTTCAGAACATTTAAAATTTAATTTAAAAATTAAAATTTAAATGAAATGTCAATCGTTATCTTCTGTCTTCTTAATTTATGTTCTTTTATCGTTCCCGCTCCTTAATAATGCTTTTATTTTCTGATACTCTTTCACATTAAGTAACCTCCTGCTTCTTAGAGGCTTTATTGCCTTGCTTGGAGTGAAATGATTAAAAGTAATATCACTATTATTATGGCAGATGTCCGGACAAGTTACATTCCTTAGTCCCACCAGCTTGGACCTTCAAAGCTTAAACCCGCCATGCCACGTCCACAGTGGTAACCTATTTCCATTCCGTTTGTGTTCCTTTGATAAAAAGTAAGTTCCACTGAGACATCTTCTTCCCCAGGACAATTACTTTCTGGAACAGACTCCCGAGAGAATGCTTCTCTGACAACTACAATCTTGCTAGCAACCAAGTTATAGCGTCAACCGATATCTATTCTACTCAACCCAATAATATTCTCATACTTCCCCTCCCATACAATCTCACACAATAATCCTCTACTTTGAGTGGCATTTGAGCCTTATAGTTAGTGAATGCTCAGTAAAAATATAAAAAATCCTTTTGACATTGCTGACTAAGAAGGAGAAACTGTGAAGGAATAATTACTGAGATTTGCTTACTGAGTTTACAATAATGTTGTATGTCACACTTTATAGGCGTAAATCAATTCACTTAGCATTTCAGGAATTTGGCAGACTAAACAGAACAGCGGATAAGAAATTCTATATTAATGAAGAATCAGAAGTGAAATTTAAAGACAGAAAAGGGGATGGATCAAAGGGAAGATTAATTTACTATAAAAGCAACATAAGAAATGCTGAAATCATTTGTTTTTGCAAGGATAATGGCTGAATGGGAAATCGGAGAGCTGAGTTCCAATTCCCACCGAGTTTATTACATTCACTTACGCGCATATACCCTTCTCTTCTCCCTCCAGCTATGGGTTGAATAACAGGACAGACTGGGTTCTACAGACTGTTTGTCACAGAAAGAAATGGCAACCTACTGCAAGAAAATTTTCTACCTAGTCAGTCATGGATCGAAAGAGACATCATCGCCCAAACATGTATCACGTATGGTAATTAACTGAATGATAACTATAAAAGGGATATTATTAGTCATTATAGGAATATGAACTTGACAGGTTAATTGTACTTTTTGAATTACACCACTACGTTTGAATGCTAACAACAAAAATATAAGGAATTAAAAACAAAATTTAAAAAAAGTAGCTTGTAAGGGAATTTTAATTCACAAACAATGGTAATGGTAGTGATAATATTAACCGTTTTCTTATAAGGAAACATTTGGCATCCATTAACGGAGAAGTCAGTGCTGTCGTCGGTGGAAATTTATGAAATCTTTCAAATGAAATAATTTTCCAAGAAAATAGCTTTCTCAAGTCCACTAGCTGTTATCTCTCTTTCCAGTACTAAAGGGAGTTTCCTACCTAACGTTTGATTTGAAGTCATGTGGAATATCAACATCTTCATTATGCCATTATTCTCTCTCCGAGTTACATGTGCCATCCATTTTAGTAATTGTTGCTGTTGAAAGTCATAGTGTGATACGGTTTCTATTAGTTGGTAAAGTTCTTTGTTTGTGATACTACAGAGCCACTCCACAAAGTTTGAAGAAAAACGATCCTCCATAAGACTTACGGGCTTCATTCAATCATTGGTAATTTGCAAGGATTAAACTATCGAAGCTATTATGGCTAGACAAACAAAGTAGCTATTAAAAATAATGCTTTTTTCTATTTATTTGAAGGTTTACTACCAATTAAGGTAATGTGTACAATGAGTGCATGACCTTTTCAATCTCTCATAACCAGTATCTCTTGACAAAACTTGCTTCATGTTAAATAAATAAATAAATAAATAAATAAATAAAGGGAACGTGTCATTATCGATTTCCTCTTTTTCGACCTTGGAACTGCTAGGTAACCTTGACATATTTGGGAAGGATATTAGAATAATCCAGAACCTATACTGATAGCAAATCAGGAGCATACGAAGGGAAAATGAATTCAGTAAACACACAAAAATAGAAATGGGTCTAAGACAAGGAGGTGTATTGTCATCGGATTTATTGTGATATGCAATGAGGCGATTTTGAGAGAATTATATATCCTACAAAAATAGACATTCACAATTTTAACAACATGAGATATGCAGGTGATTCAGTGTTGATAGCAGACACAAAATGAAACTTCATGAACGTCTACAGACGGTAGTGAAGGAAAGCGAGAAGAAAGGACTAAAGATTGCAAGACGACAGAATGCCTGGTTGTTAGCAAAAGGAACAAACAGCTCAACATGCAAATTACAAATTGCAGATACCAAAATCAAGAAAGTACAACAGTTTAAATAACTGAGAAGCGCTTTGACAGATGACGGAAAGTGCGATACTGAAATTCGAAGGTGCATTGGGATAGCAAAAGATGCTTTCCAAAAGCTAAGCAAAGTATTAAGAAACAGGAAATTCTCATTATAAATAAAGAGCACTAAACTGTTACCTAATGCTAGTCCTACTATATGGCAGTGAATGCTGGACAATCTCCTCAAAGATGAAGAAGAGATTTAAAGCAACAGAAATTTGGTTCTACAGAAGGATGCTAAGAATTCCGTAGACCAAACATATGAGCAACCATGAAGTTTTAGAGAAAATCGAAACAAAATAGAAACTTATACTTAACATCAGAAAGAGACAAATGAAATTTATAGGGTACATAATAAAGAAAGCCGGCTTGGAAAATTTGATACTCACAGGACAGATTGGAGGCAAGAAGGACAGGGAAAAACAACGAATAACCTACCTGGCGAACTTGAGTAAATGGATGACGAAACAGGGTTTAGGAGAGATAACAGAAAGACAAGATTTATTAAGCTACAAAGGACAGGAAGTTTTGGAGAGCCATCATCGCCAACGTCCTATGGTACATGGAAAAAGGAGACATCTCAATTAAGGATGTTATGTTTATAAACACGAATCCTAAAAACAGTTGTTGTTCTTCTTCTCTTCAAATTCGGGATCTTATATTCAATTATCATTTAACATAAGTAATTTGAACTGAGGCAAAGATTAATCGCTTGAATTTACAAACTACAAAACCTGTCGAACAATCTGTGAAGTCATATAACAGATGATAGAAAACGTGACACAGAAATCCAAAGATGCTTTGGAATAGCAAAAGATGACTTCCATTAACAGAAACAGTTGAAATTTTTGGAACACATCATGAAGAAAGAGTGTTTGGAGAATTTGACACTCACAAGTCATACTTCAAGAAAGAACGACAGAGGGAAACAATGAGTAACTTCTATAACGAGCTTACGTACTTGGATGTAAGAATATGAACAGGGAGGGATATTAAGGGGTCAGACGTTGTTTAGGGCTACAAGGGGTAGGAAGTCGTGGAGAACTATAATCTCCCTGAAGTCATATATAAAAGAAGATTTACAAACCGAATATACAGCTATAAGTATAGCAATGACAATCTTGACAAGTTCAGAAATTAAAATGAAAGCATTTATGAAGTAATTAAATACTCACCACTAACGATGCACTGTTACTGCATTGGGAGACAAAAGATGAAGAACAGTTGATGCGGACTGATTTTCTTTTTAGTTTGCTATAATGCTCCGATATTTCCTTGTGTCAACTTCATAATTGTTACGTTAAATAACTTAGGAGTTTTCCTTTCGAAGGAATGTTTAATACAAAAGTAGTTTCGGCGACGGACAGAAAAATAATGTGTAAAAGCGGATGCAAAAAAAAAAAAAAAAAAAAAAAAAGAAAACAAAAAAGGATTTTCCACAGGCGTTTCCAAGAAAACCATCAAGTAAAACTTTTATTAGTGGCAACCTTAAAAAATCCCGGAACTCAACGAAACCAAATACAAACAAATGTTGTGTTGATAAACAATACGTAATATTTTAGAGCATTCTAACTTTTACTGATAACTTGAATGCATTTTTTGAATATCTCGAAGTTCATATGACTTAACTCTCTTTTTAGCACAACTGGGCATAGCATTAGTGGTACAGCAAAGATTAAGACAATCAGAGATCAAAGTCGATTCAAGTTTAATATACCTGCTTCCCTCAATTAGAAGGATGTTCCAGAAAGTACCAGGAGTCCTTCACTCTCACTGTCCTAGAAAGAAGTAGGGGTCCCTCACACCTAGGGGTCTAAATGCACGGCTAGACAACAACCCTATATATATATTCGGATCTTACTATGGTCAATTTGTCAGGAAGGAGACTTCCTGATATTATCTGTCAGGTGCGATCCCAGCGTGCAGCACCTTTGGAAAGTGTGTGAAAGCCATACCAGAGGTTGACCTAAGCCTTATGAGTGTAGACGGAACCCTTAGGGGCCATCGAAGGCTGTGCTAGCATGAAGTCGCAAGTCATCATGACAGAGCATTCTGGCCTTGTTCAGATTGTTGATCATGCTAGATAACACATTCTCCCAGAAACTGCAGCTAAGGTCTTCTCAGTATAGTTGGAGTATAAACCATTGGTGGGTTATGTAGGTGTTGAAAAACACAAATGCGCTTGTGTGGACGTCTGCAATAGGGATTGTCTAGTCGCCCTAGTAGACGTTGGCTGTTGGCTCCTATAAGAAGCTCATCAGGTTTTTTTTTATCCATCCTGCGAGCTGACCTGCCACCCTCTTCACCAGTAGAAAAGCTGGTGGGGTCGGTTTAGACGTTGACCAAGTGTTCATGTATCTATAACAGACAGAAAAAGAGACACATAACACACACACACACACACACACACACACACACACACACACACACACACACACACACACATCATGGATTACACTTATGAAAGTATAACAAATGCAACTGAAAAATCACACAGTGCCGTCATTATGCAACTAGTATATATATTGGTTTGAAGATCGTTTGTGATGTGAAACTGACAGTCACTCTGCAGTTGATTTCTATGTCTACACTGTCTATATCTATGTTCGCGTGGCTGTCCAGTTTTTGTTATACATGTAATATTTGATATATATAAGTTTATTTACCAAAATACAAATAATCTTCTATAATTTCTCAGGGTAACTCTAACAAAAACATAGATGGCACTATGTAAAGGTTCAAATATCAAAAAGTAACAGTGATGTGTTCATTTTGGAAAATTTTTATTTACAGAAATTTAGAATACTAGCAGCATGGACCGGCGTTGCTCGTGCTTGATTCAAAAATAGTACGACTAATACAGCAATCGCTATCACTTGACTTATTTTTGCCCTTCCTTGCCTTTAGAGGAGTGCCCTTTGCCGTGCTGATGTTGTTACATGCCTTACTTCTTGCCTATATCACACTGCCAACTTTTTCTAAGCTCTATAGTAAACCTTAAATCTGTTACGAAAAAAGAACTAAACAAAATAGACACAATACGATCAGCTTTAAAAAGCAGGAAAAAACATTTTTAAGGGTTGACCGATTGTCGATTTGCACTCTGTTTGGGAGGTGCTCAGAGTTGAAACTTCACATGATGACTCCCAATGGCCTCTTCATAAATCCACTCGGTTTTCGCTAAAAACCGACATGCGGTTCAGACGCAATCTGGGCGTATCGGTTTTTGGGTTTTATCGATTTTCCGCGCTGTTTAGGGGTCCGTGGTCATGAAACTTTTGGGCAACACTTCTAATGGTAGACTCTAAGAGGGTGTCAAATTTGGTTGAAATGCGATCATTCCTTCTGTAAGCAGAATTTTTTCGATTATCGATTTTTTCGGAACCTGATTCCGAACTCAAAAATCGGGCTCCGTCATGTCCTTACGGCAGCCATTTGCAAACTTGTGTTGAAAACCGCATCGAAATCGGGTGAGAAATGTGGCCTGGGCGAGGTAACAACGCCCACGACAGACACACAAAGAGACAACATGAGAAATATAGATAGTAGATTAATAAAGTGAGAAGACATCCTTTCAATGACTTCAGTGGTAAAATATTAGATGATGTATTGATATTTTGTATAATACGCGTCTGATGGCAAAACAGACGATCATTTTTTGTTGCCGCTCTTTTTCATGGAATTGGAAGCTGCAGACGACCCCATTTTTATCAGAGGATTTTATCCTCGGTCGTTTAAGACGTTTTTTATTCTGGCTCCGTGGTTAACTAATTTAGTTTGCCACGTAAAACAAAGTGTTACCTTTAATAATTCGACTTACAGTATCGAATTATTTATAGAGTTAATATTTATTTAGCTTTTAATAGCTATATTACTAGTTTTATTTATGGATGGGAAGAGGGGAGGGTGAATTTTCGCATCGAAGGACTTTGTGAGAAAATTTTATTAGCTTCGGTAGAATTCCGTAGCTGAGATTTGTTTATATTTGAAAAAAAATTGAAAACAAAATTGAAGAAAAGATTTTGTTAGCTTCGGTAGAATTCCGAAGTTAAAAGATGTAATTTAATTCCCTAGAAGGGGAATTATTGCATTTGATTTATTTGTTTGTTGATTCGGAGAGTCAAAGTTTCTTTTTGCTCTTATTCACATTCTTTACTTTAAAATAAGATTTAAAATATTTTAAAGGATATTCTTCATGGAATAAGAAGATTTTGAGATCCTAGACTAGGTTAGGCTTTGTGTTTTCTAATTTGCACTTTCAGCTCCCGAGAAAGTGAAAAAGAATTTAAAAAAAAGAAAAAGAAAGAAGAAAAAGAGAAATGTATTTTAAGAAAGAAGGAAGAACATAAAAGAATCTGAAGAGATTGACAGACAGATGTTAAAAGATTTTATAACAAGATTTGTTTATTGTAAAGAAAAGGTTGAAAAAAGATGTTTGAGTTGTCTGCTTACGGAATGATACATTCTAGGCTGACAACATTATTTATGTAAGTAAAAATCCTTTTGTTTATTTTTGTTTGTTACTACTTAGCATATGGAACAATATGCATATAATTTTTGATTTGTTAAAATAAATATTTATCTGTGAACAGTATATTTTGGTTTTTATCTAATAATTTTAAGATCGTCTGCTTCATTGAGTAGTTTTGTTGTTACTTTCCTATGAAGAAGCCGAATACGAAATCCGCAGTTTAGTCCTGTGTATTAATATATTTAATTATAATTTAAATATATTAATTTAAGATCGTACAGGGGTAAAACTTAAATTTAATTGAGAATTTAATTTTTCATTTAAATTTGTGTTTTTAACATTCCAGGACAAGATAATATTTTTTCTTCATTTCAAACCTGGACGTTTTATATTTATGTATACACAAAGTGCACTTTAAATAATTGGTACAAATGTGAACTATCTAGGGAAAGAAATCCCAGCTTTCTAAATGTGAATTTATTTACTTCAAACAGCAGCAACAATAATAAAAATGCGTAGTGCATATAATTAGAAGGAAAACGAAGAAGCTCTTAAATTTCAACGCTATATAAAAAAACAAAACAAAAAAACAAAAAACAACAACAACAAAAAAGAGAGATAGAGAGGTTTGGAAGGAATCTCTAATCAGTAATAGAAAGAGCTATGACAGTTATTGGACTTGAGAAGTTTGATTTTTACGAAAAACTGTTTGAAGAAAGATATTTACAAATTTCAAAACTTGTCGAACTATCTAGGAAGTAATATAACAGATGATAGAAATCTGAAGATGTCTTGGAATAGAAAAAGTTGCCTTCCAGTAATTAAGCACAATATTAAGAAATAGAAAATTTTGTTAGAATAAAAAATAAGAATGCTCAACTTCCTAACAGATAAAGGAGAGAAAGGGGAAACAGAGATATGATTCTATAGAAGAATTCTGAGAATACCGGGGAAGGAACATATGAGCAGCGAAGACGTTTTAAGAAAAATGGCAAAGGAAAAGGACACTGTTGCGTAGATACAGTTGAAATTTATGGAACAAATCATGAGGAAAGAAGGTTTGGAGAATTTGACACTCACAAGTAATAATGAAGGAAATAACGACAGAGGGACACAGTGAGTAACTTCTATAACGAACTTGCGTACTTGGATGAAAGAATATGAACAGGGAGAGATAATAAGAGGTTAGACGTTGTTTAGAGCTACAAAGGATAGGAGAACCATAATTACCCTGAAGACACATATAAAAGAAGAAGATTTACAAACCGAATATCCAGCTATAAGTATATCAATGACAATCTAGACAAGTTCAGAAATTAAAATGAAATTGTAAAAAATTTATGAGGCAATTAAATACTCACCTCTAAAGATGTACTGTTCCTGCATTGGGAGACAAAAGATGAAGAACAGTTGATGCGGACTGATTTATTCTTTAGTTTGCTATAATGCTCCGATATTTCCTTGTGTCCACTTTGTAATTGATATGTTAAACAACTTAGGAGTTTTCCTTTTGAAGGAATGTTTAACACAAACTAGTTTCGGTGATAGATATAAAAATAATGTGTGTAAAAGCGGATGTAGAAAAAAATATAGTCACAAGATTTTTGGGTTAAGTACCTTATTGTTCAGCTAGTATTTCAGGAAAAAAGCGTTTCACAGGCGTTTTGAACAAAGTGTGTAAATAAAACTTCAATTGATGCAATCTATTAGAGAAAAACCGGAACTGAATGAAACCAAAACCACGCAATTATTGTCTTGGTAAACAATAAGTAATACTTTTAGAGCATCCCAGCATTTACTGATATCTGGAATGCACTTTTTGAATATCTTGAAGTTCCGATAGTTCAAAGAAAAGCACTTATATATATGATAGAAGTCGATTTGTGATCTAGGAAGAACACCCACAGAAAACCCACAAGAACATTTTAGGGATGATTTCCAAGACGTTCCTCTGCGTTAATATTTTTAAGTGCATATAACCCACACAGCTTAACCCACTTTTCTTCACAAATGCATGTAGCACAACAAAGATGAAGACAACAAGAGGTCAAGTAGCTTCAAGTTAAATATACGTGTTTCTCTCTTTTAGAAGGATTTACTATAAAGAACCAGGAGTCCTCCACTCCCCAGGGTGTCCTAAAATGTAGTAGAGGTCCCTCACATGCTAGATTTTTAACCGCGTACTTGGACACTAACCCAATATATATATATATATATATATATATATATATATATATATATATATATATATATATATATGTGTGTGTGTGTGTGCGTGTGTGTGTGTGTGTTTTAGGCAGCAAATTCTCTTTTAGGCCTGTCTGATTAAATAAATTACAGACACTATGTCTAATTAATTTTAATAAAATCCGTTCATACTCACGAATAACCTTCCGTGTATTGATGTTAAAGGATGAGAGTAACGTGCTATAGCTGTTTAAATTTCTTTTATTTTCATTTCCCAAGTACTTTCGATCTTCTTCCAAGATGATCTTCAGGGGTGCAAGTAGTATAAAACTATATGTTGTTCATTAGTACAAGTATTTATACTAAATTATGCGTTGTTATTCATTACCGTAATTTTTTCATTATGCTTTTAAATGCAAAGTGGTTGACAATGTGCCGAGCGTTCATTAGAACGTGAAAAAAATTATCCTTATGGAATTTTTTCATGTTACAATGTCATGATCATGTGCGCATTAAAGCGTGAAAAACAGAATCAAATATGAATACGGCAGTAATGTTCTGAAATGCCTGTAAAAGAACAGTTTTTCACGCTTTAAACCTAACTTTCACGCAAAAAAAAACAACTTTCCACTTCGCCCTATTACATCCCAAATCCCCACTCCTATCTTCCAACTAACTAAAACGTTTAACCAATTAATCACACCATACAAACCTAACAAATACAGCATTAAATTAACACTTGAACTTATACAAATATTAAAAACTGAAACTCCTAATAATGAAATCATAGCATCACTTGATTTTGAAGATCTTCATATATATATATATATATATATATATATATATATATATATATTGATTTGGGTGAAATGACTAATATATATATATATATATATATATATATATATATATATATATATATAATTCCTGCATGTTAGTAGCAGTGAACTACAAGAATGAATGACTATCTTTCATTTCTTTTTATCGTTAATTTTGGTTAAGTTCTTGTGTTGGTCAAATGGTCTCTTTTAAGTTGTTTTTAAGATAGGCCGTTTTAGGTTTATATATATATATATATATATATATATATATATATATATATTCTCTCTTCAATAAAGTTTGCTCATTTTCTTACACTCTCAGTAACCCCTCGTGTCAACGTCAGTATTTGCTTGACTCAGCGACTGGACTAAATTTGGTGAACAACTGCGCTTTGAAATATTCTGACGGAACGTTTAGGGTCCTGCACAAAGCTCCGTCCACTAAACATTTACGTATTCTAGAAGCTGTTTAGATAAGCTTCATCGACTAACTTTGTGCAGGCAGAAGGAGGGCGTGGGTTTTGAGTTAATTTTTTTCTGTTTTATACTCGCTAGGAGGTTTATTTCATCGATTGTTTTTTGTTCTAGTAATAAATTTATTTTAGTCCTGTCTCCTTATTTACCTACCATTCATTTTTTTTCAGTTTCGACGTTTATGATTCTTTTTTGTATGTTTGTTTTTGTTTTTTTAAACGAATTTTTCTGAAGACGTGTTGGACAAAAACGACGGTTCCTCTGAAAGAAAAAGAATGCTTTCCTTCATTTTTAAAACAATATATATATATATATATATATGTGTGTGTGTGTGTGTGTGTGTGTGTGTGTGTGTGTGTGTGAGTGTGTGTGTGTGTAGAACCTATACCTAAATCTAACAATTTCAACTGTTAAATGATAAGACCTAACTACTAATCTAGTACTGCGCTTAAATTGGCAAATTCGATGTACCAAAGAAAAAAGCTCATCAGAACAGTAGCCATGAAGATATTTATAGAAAAATAACAGGGAAGCTACTTTACGGCGGTAATTGTTGACAATGCAACTATACTCCTTCGATCCTGATCCGACATCTCGACTTAAGTCACTTTCTCACCGACGTGACGTGGCATCCCTCTGTCTTTTTTACAAATATTTTCATGGCGAGTATTCTGATAAGCTTTTTTCATTAGTGACTTGACTCTATTGTTTTTTAGCGTGCTACTAGATTCGCACCTAGGCATCACTGTTTTATTGTTGAACTTGCTAGATGCAACTGTCTCTTCTATTCTAATAGCTTCTTTTCTCGCACTTCTCGCCTGTGGAACTTCCTTCCGATTTCTAGATTCCTTGCAACCTACAATCTTTAAATATTTAACGGTAACGTCAATCGTCATCTATTTTCCTGAATCATGTTACTTTATTGTCCTTTCCTAACTTCTCACTAAAGTTTTCTCACTTTCTTTCACTCCCAGTAACTCCGTGGTTCCTAGTGACATTATCGTTTATCGGGAACTGAATTTGAAAAACAAACAGCTGCAAAAAGTGTTTAAAAATGTTTTCATAAAAAACAAAACAAAATAGAAACTCATAAACAATAAATCTTGTTTTAAACACGGTGCACACGTGTTAAAAATATCTTTCAACTGTCAGGTCATTTTACCGCGTCTTGCTAAAATTTATTCCATCCCCATAGCATGTGAGCCTAAGTTCAAAATCTGAGCTGTTAAACACAAATGCTCCATTGTCTTCCATCTTCTTTTCTTAAATACAAAATTACCAACCATAGACAAGTACGCGGAAAAGGCTTAACGATGGTCGTAAGTAGACATCAATTTCATCATTTCCTGTCCATTCTCTTCCGTAAATCTTGCATAAACGAAGTGGATTTACTCAACAAATAACAGGACCCATAGAAGTGAGAAATAAATTTCTATACATCTTTCGAAAACAGAAACGATGATCTAGAATTAGAATGAGGTTAATGATGGCACCAGGTCCGCTTCAATGTACTAGGTAACTCGGGCAGTCGCCCGGAGCGCCATCAAGGCCGAAGGAGACATCATGCCGCCGTGTATTGATCTTCCAAAACTAAAGCTTATAAAAACATATTTGCGGTCATCGATGACTCAAAAAAGATGAAATTCTTTGGCTATTTATGCCAACAGAAAATGATCTTGTAAAGAAAATAGGTGTAGAAAGTGCCATGAAAGATTTGAAGATCAAAAGGCTTGAAAAATGTTTCCGGTAGGGTAATGAATGTTTTCTCTAGCTTGCATTAAATTTTATATTGTAATAATCTCGTTATTCTACATTTTCAGTTTTTCTCCTTGTAAAATTAAAAAAAAAATACTATATACTAAATATATGTCGGAGTTAGCTCCTCCTTAGCTCCTTAACCCTTTCACCAGGGGTCTCTCTTCCCTGTCTATAAATACTCGCTGACCCTTCGCCTCTTCCTCTTTTCCTCAGGCTTTCAGCCTTACCACCTCGCAGATGTGAACGCTCACAGATACAGCGTTTCCCAAATGCTGGGAACACGCTAAGCACGATACACGTACGTACAAACACTCACCACAACATACACACACATAATACTCACCACAACACACACACACATAATATTCACCACACACACTCTGTCCATGTAACTGTCCATGTAACTAGTAACCTTTCTTGTTATTAATACATATATTTGTTTACATATATTTATCGGTCTTGTGTTTGTTTTTCTTTGCCTTCTTTGGACTTAATGAAAGTCCAACTTTCTCATGTAGTTGGACCGACTAGCAGGAAAATCTTAACCCACGTGTACTCATCTACTTCTACTCAACGACATCGCCAACACGGTCCTCTACACTTGTAAGGGTGCCGAAGTTCTACTTTCCCAGAGGAACCAGCAAGCTTATGGCCCTCACTAGATGACACCTACCTTGAATCCATCGTAAAAATTCAGAATGTGAAATTAAAAAATTTGAAACTTTTCAATTAATTCGGTGTATGGATCAGTTATAAGGTATTTAGTACAGGATATAAGGAGATTAAAAGGAGGGTAGGTTGCACTCGGAACACTTTTGTCCAACAACGCAAGATACTACAAAACCAAAATATTAATCTAAAAACTCGAATCATTTTTTAAACAGCTTCGTCAGATATAGACTCTCACTTAAATATCATATATGATGATCCGCTCGTTTCATAAATGTGTAAATCAGTGTTTTTGTACATTTTTTTTACTTCAGGGCGCACTTTTAACTAACACCCTGGAGCGCACTTTAAATTTTAATATGGAAAACTTGAAATTTGTTTTAGCATTCCCAAAGAAGATTAACAGTACTGTTTTCATGTAAATGGATTTATGAAGAATCTGCTAATGACTAATTTAAATCACTCGAGTAAAGCAAAAGGGAAGGGATTATCCATTCCTTCTTAATGAGTAAGGATCACCTAGTTTAAAATATCATGGATTAAGGATCACCTAGCTTAAAGTATCATGGATTATCCATTCCTTCTTAAAGATTAAGATCACCTAGTTTAAAATATCAAGTGATAAAGACTTGACTTAGACATAAAAGCCTGGTGTGCACGCTAAAGAAAGAGATGGTAGAAAAAAAAGCTCTTTCAAATTTTTAAAGACTTGGGATTTAACATCATTGCCAATGCAAGTTTGGAAACTCGACGTAAAATCAAACCTTAACAACGGAACAGTGGAATCATAGAGGAAAAGAAATTGCTGAAGTAAGATATGTTAACATTAAATCAAAACACGCAAGCACATTAACGAGAGGATACTGATTAGCATTGAGCAGAAGCTATCACGCAATTCTCATCTTCAGAACGTATTTTCGAAAATATAAAATATGATTTCCAGTCAATATTGCAGACGGAGGACCACAAAAAGATATTAAAACATCGAAATATCAACCCGATTTCTAAAGATACAGAGGTAAAAAAAAAGATAGGTTATTTAGCTGGTCTTAGCATTTCCAAGCTGGTCAGAGCTGGTCAGAGCTGGTCTAAGCTAGTCATAGCCGTGATACTACCAACGCAGGGACAGAACTCTGCGTCCGATAAGTATCAATATATTATAATCTACTCGATAGAGAAGTTTACACTAGCTTAGGCAGCAGATTGCGATATTTACCTGCCTCCCCACGAAGTATGATGCGGCACAAGGCCAAATTTAATGTGGGGAAATCCGAGCCCTTGGGCTAGGGCAAAAATTGCCCGTAGACCCCGCATACGCGGGATCGGGTATCTGTCTACCTACCCGGACGAGACTCTACTCTTCGTCATAGCCTAGTCCGGGTTCCTCTCTTCCCGAAGGCAGAGAGTTCGACTCGGCAGGAGCTTCCTACACTGATAGCTCACGCTGCTAGCTTAGGCAGAAGATTTCCCCCAAATACGATAGTGTCCAACGTATTTATGAGGATTGGGACATACCAATTAGTGTTCATCGGTACGGTATATAACAGATAAATTCGCAAAATTGGTGATCAGAAAAAAATAAAAAACAAAAAACAATCTCTTGAAATAATTTTTACGCCCTGTATTCACCATGTGTTTTTTGTTAGATATTAAGTTTCTTCAAAAACGGATGTATTACATATTTGTTATTTTTAACTCGCTGAATCCGATATTGTCTTTTTCGTTTTGCTTTTGTTGAATTGTATTCTAAAATGTATGTTGTATTGTTGAGGAAAGAGGAGATAAATAATGAATAAAGACAATTATTATCTTACTAACAGGAACCAGACGTTTCATTATTGTCACTCTATGGCGACAATAAAATAAAAATGAACACTTCACATCAAAGCACCTCAACCCACCATCAATAAAATTAGGTTCAATCTCTGAGCGCACTTAGTAAATGTTGTTGATCCATGAGGTTTAGTGGAGTTATAACTCTTAATACATATTTATAAACCCCCTTAAATTTATATATAAAAAAATATTCTCATAAAAATGTGAAACAGAAAAACTTGGAAACAAAACGAGTATTATTTAACTTTGACAGTAAAAGGTTGGGACCGAGATGCCAACCTAGTATTACGCTTAAATTCGTACATACGGGGCACCAATGAAAATAGCTCGTCAAAGCAGATGCCATGAAAATATTTATAGAAAAGACAGAGGGAAACCACATTACAAATTGAATATAAAAGACCCGTTCAGAATTTGAATCTAATTTCCGAATCTATAACTGTTACGCTACCCTCTTTTTTTTTTTCTTTTTTTTTAAGCGTTTCACCCCAAGCAAGGCGGGAAGCCACTAGGACGCAAGGGGTTACAGAAAATTTAGAGCAAGATCAGATAGGAGTGATAGAAGAAAGGATGAGGAGAAGGGTAGTGGATAGATCAAGATAACTGGAGATGTCGATTGACATTACATTTGGATAGCTGAAGATTATAGCTCCCAGGGAAACTGGAATAGGGAAGGGAGTTCCATAGGCGAGAGGTGCGAAACATGAAGCTATTGGAGTAGAAGAGACGGCTACATTTAGGAGTTTCGACAGTGAAGGGGTGAGAGCGGGATGCCAGATTCGTATGGCGCTTGAACTCATGACGTCTGGGAACCAGACGTCATGAGTTCAAGCGCCATACGAATCTGGCATCCCGGAGCAATTTCCATGAAAGTATTTGTAGAAGAGACAGAGGAGGCGACGGCGCGTCTGTGAGAAAGTGACTGTAGACGAGACGCCAGAGCAGGGCCAACATTGCATGTCCGCCTCTGGAGCCTATCAAGAACACCGAGGCAAACAGAAGGGGCACTACGCAAGAAATGATTTCGTGAGACTAATGTATATAACGAATTCGCTTTTCTTTTATTACTAATTGTGTACAGAGGCATATATGCTGTATTCACTGTTATGGCAAAAGTAATAAGATAATTCTGCGTTAATAAAATCGGATGTGCAGGTGGTATAAGGCTTAATGGCTCGGGGTTCAAATTCCAGTTGAGTTCATTACATTTATTTTCAAATGGCATGAATCCCCCCCCTTATCTCCTACCTATCTAGGGATTAAATAGTAAATTATTTACTCTTGGTTAGCAAGGTCCAAGAGAAGGACAACTTCCTATAAAAAGGACAAAAGCGTTTTTACATTATTCGGACTACTGTCCTCATCTTTGTCGCCATATTTATTACAACGTTTCGGTCGTTATACGCTCCGGCCTTCTTCAGGTATCTGAAATGTCGAACTGAACCCTGGCACAATGGATAAAGGCGTTGGTTGGATCCAGTGACAGGACCCAAAGAGTTTGAGTTCAATACATGGTTAAGGCAGTGGAAAACTTGGAGAGGGGAATTAACAGGAAATAACTGATAACTAACATCCATTAAACATTGCACGTTGAACCAGTGAGCGAGATAAAGGTTTCAGTTCGACATTCCAACTACGTGAAGAAGGCCGGAGCGTACAACAGCCGAAACGTCATAAATATGTCGACAAAGATGAGGACAAAAGTCCGAATAACGTAAATAGTGTACATAATACCTCATCTCAGAAATATAGACAGATGTCAAAAGCGTATTGGTAAATCACTACAAAAAAATTTAATTTTTGTAAAATCTGTGATATCCTGGAGTAAAATAAAAGAAAAATGGTTTCAAATTCTCATCGGCCAGATTTAAAGGCCAACTTAGACCAGAATTATTAAAAATAAAATGTTAGACGGTACGAGACTCAATTTCTCATATGAAAATTGAGACGACGTTTAGAAAATGTTACATTTTAAAAGTGAGAAACAAAATATTTGATATTAAAACATGTTATAAATATCAGCATGCTGATGAAAATAAGTGAACCTAAAAGGAAATCATAGCAATAAATAAATATACAAAATAAAAAGAAAAACTGTTTTTAATTACAATGTTATTGTTTCTGTTATAATCATTAAAGAGCTTTATGTGATTCTGAACAGGCCTTGAAAAGACCAAAATAAAAAACTGAGAAAGTAAGAGGCAATTAGAAAATTCAACTTGAGAGAATCAAGTATTAATTTTGTTACTTTAATTGTGAAGCCAGACCCGTTTTGAAATCCACTGTGAGTTGATGCGCGTTCGAAAATTAAAGATAGCTTGAGTTACACATTGAGTTGCGCATTAGACGTAATCGGAAACTCACACGAAGTTTTTTTTGTGAGTATGTTAACATACACATGTGCCTGGGATGCAAATCACGCGCTGAAGCACGCGTCTGTTCAGATGGGTACCAAAACAAAACAATGTAATAAATAAATATTCAGCACATTGATAAACCTGGTTTTAGTGTGAACGACATAACTAAACTAAAGTGAATAGACAGATAAAGTAGGTTTAATTATGTAAGTACACAGAAAATAAGAAAACAATGTGTGTGTGTGTGTGTGTGTGTGTGTGTGTGTGTGTGAATATATAAAGTTAAGGATGGATTTTTTTACTTATAAATCCGAAAGATTTTACTGCTTAAATTTCATTTTTAGTGTATATTCGTATTTGAGAGGACTAAAAGCACGTAAGATCTAATAAAAGTTTTCCCTAGGGGGCTGCAGGTTCGAATTCTACCGGAGAGCGCATATTTTTCTTTAATAAGATTTCTCGAATATTCAGGCCGGTAGACGAAAATAAATAAATATAATGTTTAATAAATAAACGGGGCGTCAACTCAAAGACGAATATCCACTAAAAATAACGTTTAAGTAATAAAAAATATATATTGTTTAAATCTTGCTATATTTATAGAATAAAAGTGCTCATTATCAGAGATAAAATGTTTGATAAGAGAGACAGTGTAGACATAGAAATCAACACAGCATATCTTCTTACTATATATATATATATATAGGTAGTAATCCGTTGGTATATAATCCAAGTGAATCCTGTGAACGCAATATTAAATATTAAAACTGATTCACACATAGAGCTCAATGTTTTGATAATAAACAGAGCAATATATTTCATACAATCGGAATTAAGATACCATTATGTAAATGATCATTTTCACCTTGTAAAATTAAATTTACAGGATTTTTCAAACATTCGATGGATGATAAATTATTAATAAATTTATAATTAAATTATAAATAATTTATCATCCATTGACTGTTTGAAAAATCCTGTAAATTTAATTTTAACAGAACGAATTACATGGATATTCGTAAGACTTACTAAAGGAGATGTGATCTTCAGCAGGGTTCTAATGTGCGTTCCCCTTTGTAAGGAGAAAACTACATTAGACCGCTCGGCCACAGGGAACGTCACAACACAGCAAACGTTCAATTATACTTTTAAGAGAATGCATATCCTCTCGTTCAGATCTTGTTCAAAACTTCTCGAAAATACTTTTGCCACAAAGTTTATGTGCTAACTTTTTATTTTCATACCCGAAATGCAAAGAAATATCTCAGGAATTAATGGATTTTATTTTTAATCCGTCATTATTTCTCATTACCAACAAACAAAGTGAAACATTTTAGATTGATAAAAGTCTCCTATTTGTTCTTTGTTCTTTATATTATCATATATATATATATATATATATATATATATATATATATATATATATATATATATATAATACTTAAATTCATGCAGTTAATTGGAGCACCAGTGAAAATAGCTCGTCAAAGCAGCTGCCATGAAAATATTTGTAGGAAAATCAAAGGTATGTCACATCACGTCTGTGAGAAAGTGACTGGAGTCGAGATGCAAGGCCAGGACCTATCACATTGCATATCCGTCTTTGGATTTTGTCGAGAACTTTGAGATGAACAACGAGGGCACTAGACCATATATAGCAACAGTGTTCAATGCAAAGACAAATGGTAGAATTTTTCTATGAGTTCTTTCCGTTTTCTTTCTGAGTCAGCTATCAGTACAGTGTCATTTGCGCATTTAATGTTATTAAGATAAAGTTTGTCAATAATGCATCTTGGAGTAGCTCTCTTAAGGGTCTCGCTGCATCGCTTAAATAAATCCCGCTAGCGAAAAAGTATTCTTGTCTTAATACTCTTTCTATTTTTGTGTAAACACTAACTTCTACATGCAATCTATTTCTTCGTGGTAGAAGTTACAGATTATTTGAATATCATCCGTCTTTAAATCAAGCTTTTCTTATATCTTGTGTAGTTACAAATAAATAACGTATGATGCATGATGTCAGCGCATTCCAGAAGATCGAAGTTAAAAGTAACTAACAATCTGTTACTAGATAGTTCGATCCTCCCTTGATGCCCCGTGGTTAGATTACTTTTACCTTTATATGCCACGCCCTGAAAGGACGTGGGTGATCACAGATCGCTATAACTTTCTGCCTTTTGTTGCTCTAAGTAACTGTTGATTCCTTGCCATCCATGTTTGTTCCTGTTCCATCTGTTCTGTCATCTATTCACTTCTTCCTTTATGTGCCATGTCTCTTCAGGACGTGGATGATCATGGCTTTCCCCACCTTTCTATCTTTTGTTTTTGCTCTTAGTAACATTTGATCCCTTACTATCCCTGTTCGTCACTTTTCTGCCATCCACTCAATTCTTCATTTATGTTCCATGTCTCTTCAGGACGTGGGTGATTATAGCTCTCCACAACTTCATGACCTTTAGTTGCTTTAAATTTCGACCCTTTGCCGACTCTCTTTGTCCTTGTTTTACCATCCATCTACACAAATATGTTATATACGACACTGATTTCCGACGGCGTATTGGAATATTGAAAGTACCTTCCAAAAGCTAAGCAAAGTATTAAGAAATAGGAAAATTTCATTAGTAACAAAGAAAAGAGTACTGAACTGTTATGCAATATCAGTACCCCTATATGGCAGTGAATGCAGGATAATCTCATCAAAGATAAAGAAGAGACTTGAGGCAATAGAAATGTGGTTCTACAGAAGGATGCTGAGAATACCATCTACTAAACATTTGAGCAACAAAGAAGTTTTAGAGAAAAAGGAAACATAAAGGACATATACTTAGAATCAGAAAGAGACTGTTAAAATATCTAGGGCACATAATGAGAAAAGATGGCTTAGAAAATTTGACACTCACAAGACAGATTGAAGGAAAGAGGGACATAGGAAAGCAGAGAATAAGTTACCCAACGAGCTTGTGTAAATGTTTGACAGAAAAGCGATTAGGAGAGATAACGAAAAGACAAACATTGCTAAGAACTACAAAGGAGAGGAAATTGCGAGGTACCATGATCGCACATGTCTCGGATGGGTACGAGACATAGAAGAAGATTACTTGCGGTCTCCCCTAGTTTCTCTTGCCTTCTGCATTTCAAGACATCTCCGATTAAAAAAAAAATCAGCTGTTTCTTCTTGATTATAAACATAAGTTTTTCCTTTAATTCCTATTTCCTTTCAAACTTTCTCTTTTCTCAACAGTTCCATCGATGGTATTTTCTCAATTCGTCACAAACTCGTTAAGTAGTTTAAGAGCTGTTAAGAGTTAATTACTGTTGTTCCCAGGTCCACCTTGACTCAGGGTGGTAGTACCTGTTAGGGTCACAGCCATGGGCAAATAGTGAATCCCCAAACAAAAACTATGAATGTATAAAAATACATTTTTGTAGTAAAAATACCAGCAATACATTTTTATTAAAAAAAATACCAACAATATCTGTTTTTAGTAGAATTACCATCAATTTTATCTGTTGGTGAAGCCATAAAATTGCGTTCAAAATATTTACATTTCGGCATTAAATAACGCATAGAGGTAGTTATGCCGCTAAACAAAATCAACAACCAACTAACTTCTCCATCCAATCTATTTCTTCTCGGTAGATGTTACAGATTAGTTGAATATCTTTCCACTGTAAATTCAAATTTTGTATTATTTCGAGCAGTTATACCTTATCAGATGACTTTGTGCAATATATGAAAAATAGATATAAATGTTTTTGTACTTCTATTAGCTGTCGAATAAATTTATTTAAATTTAAATAACATACTTTTTACACGTAAATAGCAGCATACATAGTGGATTAAAGGAAAAAAATGTTGTTATTCTCCATGACAATGCCAGGACGCAGACAGCAAGAATAACATAAGAGAAAGGTTTGGAACTCAGTCGGTTTGTTCTACCCTATCCAGCATATACATGGCACCATACACCAACCAATTATTATCTTTTTCGTTCGCTGTAAAACGCTTTGATTGTGACGGGAGACTAATGAAAAACCGGTTCGTCGAAAACCTTTTTCATATCAAAACCTTTTACAGAATCTTACTCAGAAGGTATCGAAGAGCTGCTTGACATGTGTCAAAAAGTTATTGTAAATAATAATTAATATATCAAATTTAATTGTATTTGTGTTGAAGAATAAAGTTGATAAACAAAAACAGATTACTGACTAAATCTAATATTTCTTTAAAATAGCATTTTTGTACAGAAGAGAAATTCATTCCTGTGCTGCGTTGCAGCTCAGCCCAGACACCAGGTTCGTTGACACGGTGCAGTTTCTTAGTCAAACGGTTGTGGCTTAGAATATACCCTTCTGCCAGATCGTTACCCACGAGTGAAAAGCAAAACAATTTCTAATAGTAAACCAGATTTTATTGTGCTTTACTACTATAATCGAGCAAAGGTGGGTTGAGGCTTAAGTGAGGTGGGGGACGTGCGTAATTTAACGGCCGTACTATGTTTTTTATGCGTGGCCCACTTCGTACTTCCTCTTTTCCTTTGCGCGGGATGGTCAACTTTATAGACAACAGTTTTCTTTGTCCTGTCATCTTTGTCCAAAAAACAATTAGTCTTCCTTCCGTTACTTTCTCTCAGTCTTGCTCTTGTACTTTGATATTAACTCCAATTACTGATAGCCATCGGCCGAAAGTAAATATCCCGTATCGAGTTGCCTTAAACTGAACTCATATTGCTAGAATATATTTAAATATCTAGATATTTATTGCATTTTGCTTAATTCAAACGAACTTTCTCATTTTTATTAGTTTTTGTCACGTTTCCGTAGCTATAGTTATCCATTTTCCTGGGTTTTGTTGAGTTTGGGAACGTCCAGTATTTTTATTTATAAACACTTGAAGCATTCTACGCATGAATCCACGAGTTGAAAACTTGCTCATCCACTGAAATGTGGGAATTTCACCAGCATTTCTATTTTTGGAATCTCAAGTTAATCGTTTATTCTTTTTTATTAGTAGTTCTCATATGCTACTAATGCCTAGGCTTGGCTTACTGAGCAGATTGTTTCGGCAAAACATAACTTCTGAATCCTTGAATCTTCTTAAACTAGAGTGTTCTGTGTCTCTTTTTTTTTAAGCATTACGCCACGAGCAAGGCGTGAAGCCACTAGGATGCAGGGGGTTGCAGAAGATTTGGAGCGAGAGCAGATTGGAGAGATAGAAGAAAGGACGAGGAGAAGGATAGTGGGTAGATCAAGGTAACTGGAGGTGTCGATTGACATTACATTTGAATAGTTGGAGATTATAGCTCTCAGGGAAACAGTAATTGGGAAAGGTGTTCCACAGGCGAGAGGTGCGAGGTATGAAGCTATTGGAGTAGACGTTTATATACGTTCATCGCCCTCCAAACATTATTTTTCAAAACGAAGTTTAATTTTTCTCCATTTATGTTCTTTAAGCATTTTTGGATGGGACATTGGTTTTGTATTACTTGCTAAAATTCCACTGAGTATTCTTTACGCAGTTCTTGGTCATATTTTTTTTCTTGTGGTATTTTTAATCTTGTTTGGTATTTACGTACATGAGGAGAACGTTTAAAATACCTCCCTGATGTTGTACAAACTGTATAGGTTATGAATGTTCTTTGACGCATTGTAAAATGGCTGTAGCTAGATTTTTTGTTATTTTACAAATACACAGAAATACAAAACATCAAATCTTTTCAAAGAAATATGTGAAGGTTTTTTCTTATAGAGAAAATTACGAAACTGCGGGTTATCA
This sequence comes from Acanthosepion pharaonis, assembly GCA_903632075.3. NCBI lineage: Eukaryota > Metazoa > Mollusca > Cephalopoda > Sepiida > Sepiidae > Acanthosepion > Acanthosepion pharaonis. Next base: position 2,595,180 of record CAHIKZ030000857.1, on the reverse strand, counting down.
GATATGAGGTTCGCTCTCTTATAATCTGCTTCAAACGAGATATCGTTCGGATTCTGTCGGCCTTATACAGGGTGGGGCAGAGCAACTTGCTTATTTGGAATATCAATTAAAACACAAGTAATGCAGGTATACATGTAATTCTTTGAACTGCAACTAGTTCAACATTTAAATTTTATTTTTTACCAGTTTTAAAGATGATATCAGTAAGATGGCGTCCATTCTTCTCTATACACTGAGTCAATGTTTTGGGGTGACCTTGCTGTTCGTGGGAGGCCAGGTTTCTTTTTCTTTACATCACCCGTTTCCATGAAGTTGTTTACCCATGAAACAATCGACTGCCGGCCAGGAACACGACCACGGGGGGCAATATTGAAATGTCTACGGAATGCACGTTGCGTTGCGACGATTGAGCGACCGCTTGAAAAAAATGCCTCAACAGCGAAAGCGCGTTCCAACTTCGTCCACTCCATGATGCTCACTGGGGTTCCTGAAAAATAAACAAAAAATAAATAACGCATGTTAAGAACCAAACTTTAAGCCCCACCCTGTCAAATAAGTCCATCCCTACCATCCTTGGAGCAACCATCGCTTTAGGGCGCCAAATTTAAATAAGAAAGTTGCTCTGCACCACCCTGTATAAACGCTAGAAAAGTAAAAATAAATGATTTTGTGCCTGAGCGCCGGCAGTTCCTGTCCGAGAAGGACATCGCTGTAGGGGAACAAAATCCCTATTCACTCTTTTTCTTTTCTCCAAGTTCAAGAGAATGATCAAGTGGACCGGTTTTGAAATCGTGGAGGCTAACAAGTGTGCCGTAACGACGGAGCTGAGGGGCGTCCAAGAAGAGTCCTCCATAGAAGCGTGGCAGAGAAGGATGGAAAAATGGATTGTACTTTGGAATTGAAATAAATTGTTTGTGACACCAGCCTCGTAACTTTTCAGAAATAACTCGTATAGCATTTTGAATTTTATATATGTCAACGCAGAATATTCTAGTTGTAAATTCAGATGAATATAATTCATCAGAAATGACCATTAACTGCCTCACCTACCTTCGTTTCCACCTCCTCTATTTGCTTTCAGGTTATGGCTGATCATGGCTCTCCACATCTTCCTGTCTCTTGTTGCGCTAAGTAATTTTTTACCTTTAACCTTCCCTCTTTGTTCCTGTTTTGCCATCTATTCATACACTCATTAAGATGATCATGGCTCTCCACATCTTCCTGTCTATTGTTTCTCTAAGTAATCTTTTTATCTTTAAACTTTCCTCTTTGTTGCTGTTCTGCCATATATTCACATAAATTTGTTAAGTAGGTTACTTGTTGTTTCACACCGTCTTTCTTGCACTACGAGTGTTAAATTTTCCAGACCATCTTTCCTCGTTACGTGACCAAATCTTTCTGAATGTCGATATGTTTTCTTATAGGTCCTATTTTCTTTAAGACTTCCTCAATGCTAACATTGAAAATGTTCAGTCCGTGTTATTCTCTACATTCAACAATAGACGTACATCACTGTCTCTTTCTGATTGTAATTATAAATTTACTTGTAGTTTCTATTTTCCTTAAAACTTTGGTCACATGTTCTTTACATGGCATTTCCACGTTCGTTGGTAGAACAGGATTTCTGTCGCTTCAACTGTCTTTAGTTGTGAGAAAATTATTCGGCATTCATAGGCATATAAGAGGGTAGATAATACATAACAGTTCGGTGCGACACACTTTCTAACGATATTTTCCTATGAATAATACTTTGCTGAGTTTTTTGAAAACATCTTCCGCCATTTCTATTATTTCGATCTCGCTGTCAGGTTTTTCTATTTTTTTTTAATTGCACTATTCAATTAAATTTCTGTGAAAACTTGATTTGGACATCCCTAATGTGTATTTCACGCCTCGGGTTGTCCCTTTTGCTAACGACCATTAATTCTGTCTTCTTATATTTTATATTCCTTTCTTTCTACTTTCCATTACTATTTTTTATAAAAGTTTTTTAGATTCCTTTTTGAGTCTGTCATCAACGCAATATCTTTCGCGCATCTTATGGCGCTACGATTATGCCGGCTGATAATAATCTTATTGTCGTAAAATCGTGTTGCTGTAAATGTTAAATAAATCAGGTGAGGAAAAGCATCCTTGTCTCACTCCACTTTCTATTTTTGTGCATTCACTGAACTCGTTTTCCATCCGTTGAATGATTCTTCCCGGTAGTGGTTACAGAGTTTTCTTCTTCTTCTTCTTCTTCTTCTTCTTCTTCTTCTTCTTCTTCTTCTTCTTCTTCTTCTATGTACCCCTTCAGGACGTGGGTTAATCATGGTTCTCCACAACTTTCTTTCATTTGTAGCTCTTAATAACGTTTGTATTTTTGCCATCTCACCCAAACCCTACTCCGAATTCCTTTGCGCAAACTCACCAGGTAGATTGTGCGTTGTTTTCCTCTGGTCCTCTTACCTTTAATATGTCCTGTGAGTATCAAGTTTGCCAAGTCTTCTTTCATCATTATGGGCTCTAAAAATTTTAACTATCTTCCCGGTGTTAAGTATAAGTGTCCTTTTTGTTTCTATTGTCGTTAGAACTTCGTCATGGCCCACATGTTCGGTCCATCTCATTCTCATCATCTTTCTGTAGAACCACATTTCTCTTCCATCAAGTTTCTTCTTCATCTGTGAGGAGATTTTCAACAAGAGACTTAAACAAAATATGGGTTCTTTCAGGATGTAGCCGATCATGACTCTATAAAGTTCCCCAGTATCTTCTTCTATGTACCATGTCCCTTCAGGCCGTGGGCGACCATGGCTTTCCACAACTTCCTATCATTTATAGCTCTTAGTGAATAACATTTCAGAGTTCAATCGGAAACTTTAGAAGTATAATGCGAAAGTACACTCTAGAAAGAACCGTAAACCCAACCCTAAACAGGAAACAAGGGAAAAACCTGTTCAAAAGACTAGGGAGAAGTGTAAACTGGGCGATAGGCGAACTTATGTACTCCTATTAATGCCTTTGTAATTTCGTTGTCTCTCCCAATCCGAGTTCTATTATCCATTTACACAATATCGTTAGGTAAGTTATTTGCTGTTTTCCTCTGTCCTTCATGCTCTTAATATATTCTGTGAGTATCAGATTCTCCAGGTCCTCTTTCCTCATAATGTGTCCTAGAAATTTCAACTGTCTCTTTTTTTCATTTTCCAGTTAGAATTTACTCGAATATATTTCTCATGTAATGTGTAAATGTAATGCCTTTTAATAAATACGGCTATTATATGATAAGTGAAATAAATGTAAATAAATCGTCAAAGGTGATAAATCTAGTGTAGCAAGGAGGTTATAGATAGAACGAAATACAAGCTGGGCGTGGTATTCTGACAGAGATGGATTGCCTTTATCTAAGTTTTGGATAAAAGACCAAAACAGTGCAAAGTCGGTATAGGGGCGCAGGAATTTTGAAGCGTCGATACGCGTTCCGCACTCAGGTTTGATAGACAGGCTAAGGCCGCACGTGACGGTATGCTAAGCCAACGAGCAGACATGCGTTCCTCCCGCTGCCTCTTACAATCCATGCTGCCACGTCTGTCCCTCTCGCATAATAAAACTTTTAAATAAAAGAAATCGTCCTTTGTTGATACAGTCTAAGAATTGGCATTGGTGTCCTAAGAGATGAAACTAGTATTTTTCTCTTTTCTCGAAATAAAAGCAGAATTTATTCCAAAAATTAATGTTCAAAATTTGATCTTTATTTGAAAAAAAAAAAACAAAACAAAAAAGCAAAAAACAAACATGCCAAAAAACAGCAAAAATTAACGTAGAAAATAAGTGTTAATTGAAGATTAAATCAACAAAATGATTACGTAAAGAACAAATAGGAAAATCTTCATAAATTTAAAGTTTAACGATTTACTTAGATTCAGAAAGTTTTGAAAGTAGAAAAAACAACTCCGCATTATTCCACTTTCAATAGATTCTGATGAAGTTAAGTAAATAGCGAAACATGTGAAATTTATAAAGGTTTTCGTGCTTGTTCCTTATTTAATAAAAATAGTGCTCGTGATGATATCTGTATTTTTTAAAATAAATAATCACATTACAAAATGATTAAGAAGTCTGTGTGTGTATGTGTGTGTGTGTGTGTGTGTGTGTGTGAGAGAGAGAGAGAGAGAGAGAGAGAGAGAGAGAAATGCTTTGTGAGTTTTGCATCGCGGAGGTAGATAACGATGTCAAATATCTCCTCATTCCATCCGTATCCAACCAACGACTACTTTTGTCATTCGTCAATTAGTTTCTTATCACAGACTTTGACATCTGTGTTGGCAAAAGACAAAGTTGAACCATGCGTCCATACATAGATACATACGTATATATATATGCATCGAGTGGTTCATATCGACATATACAGGGTGTCCATAAAATCGCCTCGGTATTTAAAAATATCATAAGATGTCAGATTTTTATTCATTTTATTTATTTTTTATTTATTTCAGAACTTCTAATAACACAGAGAAATTACCCGTGGAAAAATTCACAATTAAACAAAGAACTAAAAACATATTCTGGATTTAACCAACCGATCTAATTTAGTGAAATTACAAAATTATGTTGACCGCATTCTCCTGACTGATACCTGGTTAATTTTTTTGGTGAGGTGGTAGATAACTTAAAGAAGATGTACAGATTACAGACAATTCAGCGACTTAAGGATAACATATATGCAGAAGTTTCAGGACTGCAGCCAGAGTTAGAAACCCCTGTTACGGAGAATGCCACTGAAAGAGGGTATCTGTAGGAAGTCAAAAATGGAGGATATTTAAGTTGTATATATTTTTTATAATTAAGTGGAAATATATTTCCAATATTTTAATTTTTATTCTGTATAAAACTATTTTTGAATAATTTTTTTTTAAATCCCTAAAATCCCTAGGTGACTTCTAGTGTGAAATTTTTTAACATAAATACACCGACACAAACGCATATGGATGTGCAAAATCCGTAGAAATAATATATCTGTATGTCTGTGTATACGTGTCTGTGCAAACACACAGACACACAAATGATGAAATGGCTTCTTCAAAGAAAGAAGAAAACATTATACTGAATATGTTTTTTTTTATTTCCTGGTGGAATGATTTCAAGAGATGTGTGAAATGTCCAGTGAAAGACAGGAAACACTGGATAACATAAGGGAGGAACAGACTGGTCAATGTGTGTCAAATTCATTTGACAGCCCTCCATATCTATCTATCTATCTATCTATCTATCTATCTATCTATCTATCTATCTATCTATCTATCTATCTAGTTGGATAAATACACTGATTATACGTGTACATATAAATTTATTTCTGTTTGACGTCTGTGCATATCTGTGTATATGAACTTACACCCACATATATTTTTCATGTAAATAACTATGCCTCTATAGTAAATGGGCATATATATATATATATATATATATATATATATATATATATATATATATATATATATATATATATATGTGTGTGTGTAATTTTATAGAGTACCGTTTCTGTTTTCTACAAGAATATCATTTTCTCTAAGTATGTTGCGGATGTTGTAGACAATACAAGTATAACAACCTCATTCACATGTTAAAAAAAAGACTAAAAATAATGGAAGCACTAATAATAAAAAAAGAAAAAGCCAACACCCAATAACATGAACTATGAACACGGCCATATTGTGATGACCGTGTTTAGAAAAAAAACAAACATTCCCATCACTGTAGAAACGTATATAAAAATCTACACATTCAGTTAAAAATAAAAATAAAAAAAACATTCTTCATAATGGCTAATAGATTATCTGAATGTGTTCCGATACATAGAATATTTGGACAATTTTTACACACTTTGTGCCCGAAGAAGAACACTTATAATAACACAAGAAAAATTAAATAAAAAGCTTAATCGTAGTACCTTGTCAGTCGTCTTAAACGAAACTTGTATAAAAGAGGGATTGCTGCAAATATATATATATATATATATATATATATATATATATATATATATATATATATATATATATATATATATTAATAAATATACATATACCTATGTTTGGAGTGCGACTTAAGTTCCGTTGTTCTACAAGTCATCAGGCACGAAATATTACTTATGATGATCATAAGTAATATTTCGTGCCTGATGAGTTGTGTGTATTTGTATGATCAAATATATATATATATATATATATATATATATATATATATATATATATATATATCAGAGAATCATTATCCAATGAAGCTTTTAATGAAGATGAAACAGATTTATAAACGTTTCCTGTTTACTGTTTTTGCAGACTTTATTTTCTCTTTTGTATAATTGGTTCTGGCGCGTTTGGTCCCTAACTGTCAAGTCAGTAATCGAGCTAGGACTACAAAAATTGCTCCATGCTGCAAAACCTTAAATATGGTGGTTTTACCATGTAGCTTGGATTGTAGACACTCGTTTCCCACAAATCCTCCTGTTAGGCAAACTGCTGAATATCGATGTGCCATAAATTATATTAAAAAAAAAAAAAAACTCCAGAGAAATGGTTTTCATAGCACTTGGAATCAACAATGTGACAAGATCTTCCAGGCCGATTCCTTTGCCAAATGAAACCATAGATCATGCGCCTGAGGAGCTCTTTCCGGCTACCAGACATTCTTCTAGAGCCAATGTAAAAACAAACAAAAAAATAAAAAACAAACAAAAACAGACAAAAATAGAATAAAAACAAATTGATGCTTCTACTGTGTGAGCTTTATTGACCAGGGGAGGAGTTTTAATTGACGTCAGAAACTCTCTTAAACCCGTTAATGAAGCCAAAGAGTGACATGAAGAAAATATGCTTAGCCTTGAACATTGGAACAACAAACATATCTATCTATACATTTGTGTTTGAATTTGTGTTCTTATATTTTTCTGTGTATTTTAGCGTGTGAGTATAACACAGAAATATATACATACATACATACATACATCTGCACATACATGCATATACTGAAAAGTTCTCGGCCCGACACAGTTTCCCAAATCAGTTTTTATGACCAAATACATGAATTTCTTCTGTAATCATTTTTTGGTCGGGGCAAGAATTTTTATTTTTTATTCATTTCACTCCAAACAAGGCAATAAAACCACGAGGGCGTGCAAGAGGTTACTGAGTGTTAGAGAGAAAAATTAAGACAATAAAAGAATAAGAATTTAGAAAACAGAATATAACGATAGACATTGCATTTAAAGTTTTGAAGATCAAAGTTAACCGGGAAGAAAGAAACCGGAAGAGAGTTCCACAAGCAAGAAGTGCGATAGAAGAAACTGTTAGCATAGAACTTACGGTTGCATTTAGCCATTTCAACTGTAAATTGATAAAACCTTGCCGACAATTTAGTACTGCGTTTAAATTCATAAAATTTAAGTACCATAGAGAAAAGTTAATCAGAGCAATTATCATGAAAATATTTATAGAAAAGTCACAAGAAGACATATCCTCATCTTCATTGGCATATTCCCAACGCCATGGACCAGTTGATAAAGGGGTTGGTTAGATCCAGTGACTAGACCCAAAGAGTTGTGAGTTCAATACCAGGCCACAGCAGTAGTGAACCAAATTTGAAGAGTTGAGTTAAAGGGAAAATAACTGAGACATCAAGAAGAGGCATGGCACGTGGAACTAGAACAATCTACCCAGGTGGACGAAATAAAGGGTTCAGTTCGAAATTCCAATCAACTGAAGAAGGCCGGAGGGTACAACGGCCGAAACGTTTTAAATATGGCAGTGAAGATGAGGATAACAGTGTCCGAATAATGTAAGTAATCATAATACCTCATCTCAGAGATATAGACAGTTATAAATTATTCTAATTTAAATAAAAAAAATGAAAACAATTCTTGTAAAAATTCATTATTCATAAAAAACAACATTTTTCTTGCGACAATAGTGTCCATAATATATCTTATTCATAAAATTAAATTAGTGGGGTTAACAGATGTAAAAAAAAAAAAGTTTTTGCAAGATTTACAAAAATAAACTTTTCTAAAATAATTTCATTTATTTGTGAATAAGTCCTGCAAGTTTTATTAAAATCTGACTCTTACTTGATATTTGCAAGAATTTCCAAATCAATTTTCACCGCAAAAAGACGCTAGAATTTCTTATACTAGTTGTTTATCCCCACGCTGACGCAAGAAAAGCAAAACTTTTAAATAAAATTTCGAACATGCTAAAAGGAGCAAAAAATAATTTAATCATAAAAAAATCCTTTGGTCTTTCCTCTTAATAATAACATAATTCTGAAAATAAAATTTTGTTCTTATTAGGTTTGGGGCATTTTTTCATCATGATATGCTCATTTTTTAGCGAATCTGTGGATACACACACACACACACACACACACACACACACACACACACACACATATATATATATATATATGTATGACCATTTGCAAGGCCCGGGCAAATCGAGGTAGAGTGTTACAGAGTAAGAGGTACAGTTTATGCGGATGTGAGGAAGATAACGGTTAAAGGCTAGAACAAGTTTGATTGTTGTGAGTGGGAAAGCATCCTCTTGGAAGGTGGTTCCTCAAAGCAAGCGGTTCATCGGAAGAAGCTGCTCGAGTGGAAGTTATATCTCGCCAACAGAATACAAAGGGAATGAGGATGGTTCGCTACAATGTTCATGGCATGGCGATATATATATATATATATATATATATTGTCAACAACAACTGTTTCGCTGTATCACAGCTCATCAGTGTGGTTGCCTCTAGCTAGGATCGAAACCCGGCTGAAATGGTGTCAGTCGGAGATTCTACCCCTAAGCACGACAGGGATGAAGGTGAATTTAAGCGTATTTATATTTTTAGATAAACACACAGTAACTGAGAGAACTCGATTCGCTTTACTGAAGAGTCTTGCATTATTAGCAGTAATAGTCACTGTTTACAAACTCACACTTCCTCCCCTTATTGATTATTTTGGCAGCAAATTTTCTTTTATGCATGTTTATATGTATTAGACACGGAATATATTATGAATTTTTACTCAGTTTTTCTAATGTTCTGATAGTTTTATTTTGGGGTGGAGGTAACGTGTGCAAAAATAACGAACCCCTTGAAAATGGCTAATGAATTAGCTGAAAGCGCTTGGGACAATAATAATTACGGATAGTTTTGGCACTCTCCTTCAACCCCGCCTCCCAAGGAAAACTGTAAGGACAATAGAAAAACTAAATCAAAAATCTTATAAGATTTTCCTTGTCACGTTCAATGAAATGTGTCTATGTATAAATACAGTTTTAAGGTGTGCTATATTTATGGGTAAAAGTGCTCAGCATCAGCGTTAAAGCGTGTGTAAATATAAGTGGACACTGAGGTCAACAGCATTTGGCGATACTCTGTTTCATGCATGAATACAATCTTCAGGCTATGTGTGTTGGATTGTAGCTCGACTATTGATCTATGCTGGTCAGTGGCCATTATGGTTGGCAAGGTTAGATGCTTCCAGTTTATTGTGTTACTGCTTCCAGTTTATTGTGTTAACTGCATATTTTGAATTATTCTAAAAGCTATAATGTAGAAATAATTATGGGCCAGGATGTAGTTTAATTTTAAACAAATGCACGGAATAAAAGTTGGTTTCTCTCATAAAGGGGGACGCTGGTTCAAACCATGCCAGAGAGCACTGTTTTTAAGTTTTCTCGAGTGTGCAGGCTGATAGACACAATACACACAGTTAAAAAAAAATGGGGCGTCTATTTCAAACACAGGTACCTGATAAAAATAACGTTTGAAATAATATATATCTATATCTATATCTATCTATCTATCTATCTATCTATATATATATATATATATATATATATATATATATATATATATATATAGGTTCCTTCAAGAAAAGCTATACATAAGTCTTAAAATACATTTAAAAAATAACAAAAAAATTTTCTTGATGTTTTATTTTAGTTTTAATTCCAAGCAACTATGGTTAATATTTCCAATAAGCGATATTTAAAACCGAATTCAAATTGATTGGAGTGATTCTTTTAATTGCTAAAATCACCCATACTGACAAATCTCTCAACACAACATAATTCTATTTATTAAAATATATTTCAAAAATAAAATATAGTTTTCTGAAACTATTTCAGAAAGATTAGCTGATTGAATGATTAATTAA